>JAENPR010000438.1:0-519352 GCA_018135685.1 Themeda triandra | reverse complement strand
AATTTACCATGTGGCGATACCTTGTGCACAATATACCAACCCTTAAGACGTTCATTGGTTTTGCAAGCATATGGACAATAATAAACTTGTGTGGCTTGTTGAGCCACAATATAGACATCGTCTCCTAGATAGACGGAATCCTATCGGGTTTCCACTAGCCCAAGATGAGGGGACTTTCTTAATACTGCAAGATCAAACCATTGCCATTTGAATATCATGGGATTAAGTGCTCTGCAACCACGAAAGTCGAGCTCGTATATTTCTTCAATTCTCCCATAATAGTCATGCCTATCAAGGCTAGGCGTAAAAACTTTGGTATTTGTGGTCCTTCGATTGGGCCGACTCTTCTCGTACCTTGTTTTCAAATTACCTATCATCCATAACAATTCATGTCATAACCATTAAATGATGATACCTTATAGTCAAATACATTGGCAACCTATCGCAATTCAGCACTTATAGACGCATCCCTTGGGCACTGCAAGCCCAAGCAGGATAGAAATGAAATCAGGCAACTTGGAATGTCAAAATAAGTACAAGCTAAATTGGATGGTACCTTTGTTTGGAACCAAGAAATGAAATTAGGGGCACCATGTTTAAGAAGAGTATCAATTTCATGCGGGGAAGGTGTCCTTGATTGATGCCAAGATTGATCAACAAATTCCCTGCACTAACAAGAAACAAGGTGGTTGGATGTAGAAAAGTTATGGAGTATGTAACAAGTTCGTTGAGAACTTACTGCACATACGTCTCCACTTTGTCAAGGTTGGTCAACACATATAGCATGATGTTGCGCCACTCTTCATTGCCCAAGGTCCTTGGGGTCGATGCACTTGCTTTCCCGAGTGGCCCTTTGAAAAGGCTGAGAGTTGATTCATTTTCGCCAGCGTTGTAACGAGCGGGTGGATTATGCACGTTAGGAAGGTTCTCATTATAGTATGTTATTGTGAAGTTCCACACCTCCTCCATAATGAATGCCTCTGCCATGGAAGCCTCAATTTTTCCTTTGTTTCTACATTTTTTTGCGAAGAGTATTTAGACATCTCTCGATTGGATAGCGCCAAAGGGCCTACATGTTCCCCCATTCGTGCCTCATACGGAGGTGCGAAATCAAATGCTGCATGGACAAGAAGAAGCAGGGTGGAAAGATCCTCTCCAACTTACAGAGTAACACAGGTGGCAGAAGAATTAGCTCAACTCTGCCAGCACTAGCCAGACATGCTCAGGGACGTAGCCTCGAACCATCGATGGAAGAAGCCGCTCAATCCATATGTGGTTGTCATGATTCTTCATCCCTAAGATTCGCCTAGTAGATGGGTTCACTCACCTCCTCAGATTCGCTACATACCCATCAGGGAACATTAAATTCTGGATCCATTCTACTACTTCCGTCCTTTGCTTCTTTTCTAAGATGAAATCGGCCTTAGGCCTTCTCCGTGTCTGGTCACCTCTTGGAGGCAGCATCTCTAGGTGTGGTCTATCGCATAGCATTGCCAGGTCCGCTCTAGCCTTAGGGTTGTCCTTTGTCTTGTCAGGAATGTCTATGATTGTGGCCCAAAGTGCTTCAGCGACATTGTTCTCAGTGTGCATTACATCAATGTTGTGTGGAAGGAGAAGGTGCTTAAAATAGGGGAGCCTCTCCAAGACCGACTTATGAGTCCGCATATGTTGCACACCATATCTCACAAAACCATCATCATTTTTGTTGACCATGAGAGCATCTATCTGAGCATGAACCTAGGCACCAGTCATCTTCTGAGGTTCAGGGTCAGTCGCTACAACACCTTTTGTAAAGTTCTTAGTGTCTTGTCTGAATGCATGGTCAAGAGGGATGAATTGTCGATGTTTGTCGAACGATGAAAACTTGCCACCCTTCTTCAACCAAATGAACTATAGAGCTGCCTTGCATACCGGGCATGGGAACTTCCCATGGACACACTAGGCATAGAATATCCCAGACTCAAGGAAGTCATGCAAGGAGTAGTGGTACCAAACATGCATCATGAAGTTTGTCTTTGTAGCTCGGTCGTATGTCCGTACCTCAACCTCCCATGCACTGACCAACTCATCAAACAAAGGCTCCATGAACACACCCATATGTTTCCCTGGGTGTCTAGGAATTATCAATGATAAGAATACATTCTGCCGTTCAAGGAGGACCCTAGGGAGAGATTGAGGGGGATAACGAACATGGGCCAACAAGTGTATGGGGCCGACACATTCCATAGGGATTGAACCCATCTGTTGCCAACGCAACACGTACATTGTGATCCTCTTTAGTTTTGTCATGATAAATGCGGTCAAACTCTTTCCATGCCTCATCATCTGATGGATGTACCATCTTGTTAGGATTGTATCGGATGCCTTTTTTGTGCCATGTCATCTGTTTCATGGACTCCACAGTCATGTGCAGCCATTGGAGTCTCAGTAGGAACAAAAGGTACCATAGGATTTTCATGGGAATGACAAGCTACCTCTTCTGGCCATCACTAGAGTCTACCTCCACATACCTAGAGGATTTACACTTTGGACAGTACTTTGCTTTGTCATGTTCTTTCCTAAATAGGACACACCTGTTCGGACAAGCGTGTATCTGCTCATACAGCATCTTAAGTGCATGAAGGAGTTTCCCTAGCTCGTACATGTTCTTCAGCAGCATGTGATTTGCCAAAAGTAGGGTCCCAATAACTGCCAACATACCATCGAAGCAGTCTCGACTCATGCTATACTAGGACTTTAACCCCATTAAGCGTCCAATGGCATCCAGTTGAGAAATCATTGTCTTCTCATGAAGAGGCCTCTGTGCCGAATCCATCATGGCATAGAATGCCTTTGCAGTTTCCTCTGGCTCTTCCTTCTTTGCCTCCGTACATCCTTCAATGAACAGTGCTTCATGAAAGTTATCTAACCATTCTGCTACCCCGGCATCACCATCAAACTCCACCAAGCATGGTCTTACCACCTCCTCTCTAATACGATGGGCTTCACCATGGTACACCCACCAGGTATAGTTTGGCATAAATCCAAACTTGCAAAGATGTTCCCCCATGATCTTCCATGTTTTTCTTTTCCTGTTTCCACAATCACTGCAGGGACACCACATGTCACTCGCTCCTTTAGCAGGCTCGCCAAATGCTTGGTCCAAGAAAGCCTCGGTCTTGTCCATCCATTCACCTGTGACCCGACCCTGACTTCGGCAGCCCGTGTACATCCACTCATTGTTATCCATCCTCTAGCATATACAAAACAGAGTAATATAACCATCAATTGCATCTACACAGTGTTGCTACTATCTAATAGGTGAGGATAGGTCCTAATCCCACCCATGGATGCATAGATCAGGTTAGTTTCCATGCTCTACTCCTATTCACCTTCTCGTTGTTCTCCTGATACACGTCCTGGCTAGGAGAGTGTGTATCAGGAGAAAAACGGGGAGGTGATGCCGAAACTCCATCTCGGATCGGAGCAGACCATGGAAACTAACCTATCTATGCATCCGCAGACTGTCCAAAAAACAAGGATAATTCGAAACAAATACGGACGTAGATATGCAAAGATCTACATACCTCCAACGGTATCTCTTTCGAACAGAAGACGCCTAACTGGGTTATGCGATCTACGATAATGATATGGGAAGAGGGGTTATACCTAGGGTGGCAGTGGAGTCAGGCTAGCGGAGCCGTGGCAAGTTGGTGCAGTGGTGAGGCGTCGCAGTGCAGGTAGACGTACAGCGGCAACGAAGACGATCGGGGTCGCCCAGGTACTCCAGCTCGGCTCCGACAGGTCCTTCTCCTGCATAAAAACCAAAGAGATTAGTGTCAGGATAAGGCTGATTAACTAGGACAAGAACAAGTACAACACACGCAAATACAGATTTGTTGTGAGATTTACCAACAAGGACATCACAGCACAAATCATCGCTACTAGTTGTGAACAAAGTTGTTTGTGTTAGCTTCGAGTTGGAGTTCTGGATATTTACTCGTAATATTAAAATATTGCCGTTTGGACAAAAAGCCTACTACTATTAACACTACTACCCCTCCGCCACCGCCATCGCCACCACCGTCACCGCCACCCCGCCACCACCACATTCACCGCTGCCGCCACCACCACATTCACCACCACCACATTCACCGCTGCCGCCACCACCACCACATTCACCACCACCACATTCACCGCCGCCACCACAATTGCATATCAC
The DNA here is from genome assembly GCA_018135685.1 of Themeda triandra. Lineage (NCBI taxonomy): Eukaryota > Viridiplantae > Streptophyta > Magnoliopsida > Poales > Poaceae > Themeda > Themeda triandra. The sequence goes on along the minus strand of JAENPR010000438.1, from coordinate 515,151 downwards.
CATTGCACATCAAGAAAAGAAGGGGAAGGGAGGGGAGAAGGGCGTACCTGTGGCACGGATGGGCGGCCGTCGGGGACGGGCACGGGACGAGGTCGAGGACGGGATGGGCGCCTCCTTCTTCTTCTCCTCTTCTTCTCCTCCTCCTCCTCCTCCTCTTGTGATCACATGTGGAGATATCTGGGTTTTAAGCATTGTATGTCACAACTTGCGCGAAACCTTCTCAATTTTTTATCACAGCCTCCACATTGGATATCATGACATTTCGACAAGTTTCGTGATTTTCGGACTTCGTTTGCATTTTATAGAATTTAAAAAATCGCACGCAAGTTGGTGGCCATGTTTCGTGAACAAGATGTTTGAATTTTGCGTCTGCCTCTGGATAGGGCCTCACAATACACTCAAAAGCATGAATATCATTTTTGAATCACTAAATTCCATTATTCGATGCACCTGTAGTTCAAATTTAATTTCTCCAAAAATATTCAAGTGAACAAAATAAATTAAAGAAATTAGCAAAAAGTCCAAAAAAAGGTGCTGTTGGCGGTCCTTAACTCAGTTTTATACCCGCCAACTATAGGTCACTATGGGGGAAATAAATATTTTATGTCACATATATCTTTACTATTGACCTAGTTCCACCTGTGCTTGGAAGAAATATTGTTTTGCAGAATATATACCAAGTGCAGGAATTTCCGGAATAAAAGTACGCTTTTCGGGAGGCGTAAAACAAGCTCAAGAGCAAGTGGGCCATCTGGGGTCGAAATGGGCCAAAAGCACCAAAGATGAATGCAACCCGCATGGCGGCCCAGCCCACTGCCAAAGGCGGTCGGGGGCGCGCCACCCACGCGGGAGCGCTGGGCGCGCGCGCGCCCGGCCGCTGTGTGGGCCCGGCCAAGGCGGTTCGCCCTTTCCATCGGAGATTGACGGTTTCGCTGGTGATTTTACACCAATACCCTCGAACCGCCTTCTGGGGGCTATAAATGAAGAGGAGAGGCCCCCACCTTCACACACACCATTTGGAGCCATCTCTACACTTCTCACTTGTTCATTAGTCTTAGTATTAGTCAATTGGAGCTAGGCAAAACTACTTGGAGAGCTTGTCTCCAGGAGGAAAAGCTACACCTTTGGTATAAATCTATGGAGCGTTCTTCCTTAGTCAAGTTCTCATTATATTTATATAGTCGTGCATATGAACTAGAGTATAGTCTAGTACACGATATATTCTATGATCAAGAACTAGGCCATAGTTCTTGTGAGAGTTGTTCATCGTGTTCTACATTGTTCTTCATCGTTCGTGTGTTTTGCTTGTTTAGATTAGATTGTAGAAGAGGAATAGCGGTTCGATGTGCCTTCGGGTTTGCCTATGTTCTAGCTCGTCCATCCGTAGGGTGGGAGTCCTGGGGGGACGTAGGTAGCTCCTTAGTATGCGGACGTGGTGTCCGGGTGCGAGGGAACCTTCGGATATGTCGACATGCCACGGTTGAGGTGGTAGGCGGCAGGTGGTGACAGCCCTGTCCGTCCTTTGTAATCCCCACGTTCGCATGTTGAGTAGGAGTTCGTAAATGCCGCCATCGACCGGGCGGACCGCTTGCCGCGGTCTCCGCATATTCCTAGTCTATAGTCGAGTCTTGACTTGTATAACATGTGGAATTAGCTGTTCTAGTATTGACTATATAGGACCTGCCTGCTCCACGTAGATTATTCTTTATTCTTTATTTTACCTTTATTCCTTTGAGGTTGCTCTAAGTGTGTGTCCACTATCCAAACTACCGTATGCTTACCCCTGTATAGCACATTGGTCGGTTTCTCCTCATGCTAGATATTGTATTCATACCCATGCTAGATTACTTAACTACCCCATGCCTTCCTTTGGGAAATTATAAATAACGATACCCCGAATACTTCCGGGTGAAATGCTTTGACGATAGATCCGTGCGCTTGCGGATATTTATCTATTAGGATGTGATCTATCTCTGGCAACACTCGCGTAGTTGCTAGAACCAGTTTCTAGTAATTATGCCGAGTAAAGCCATTTAGCGTTTCTGGCGCTGTTATCAGAATCGGGCTCTAAGTCTATTTTGGTAATCGCGCTAAGAAATGCCAACAAGCATTTCTGGCGCCGTTGCCGGGGAAGGCATGGAAGTTAAGGATCTAGCAGCATGGATATGCATACGATATAAAAAAAATGAGAAATGACAATGTCTATACAGGCTAACTTTTATGTTTTCTCCTGTTGTGGATGAAAACAGGATAGTGCATGACCGGTTTCTCCCTGCCGGATAACTACAACTCAAATCCGGAAGCACTCCTAAGGAGGAAGAGGACTCGTGCCTTCTCCTCTTCTGCTCCGCCGACAGAGAAACCAGTCACCACCGCACCTACTATGCCACACTCCATGGCCAAGTCCCTGCGCGAGTTCTCTGTCCCCAATGTTGCCAACGTGCCCACTGGGCCCGCTGTCAACGTAGGAGACAAGAACTTCGAGCTCAGGACTGGGCTCATTACCATGGTGCAGGCAAGTCCATTCTGTGGACTGCCTAGTGAGGACGCCAACGCACATCTTCAGCGTTTCTTGGAGATATGCGACACCATCGTCATCAAGGATGTCGCACCTGATGCTATTAGGCTCAGGCTCTTCCCTTTCTCCCTAGTGGGAAAGGCGAAGACCTGGTTCTACAAGGACAAGGCCGCTGTTGACACATGGAGCAAGTGCTCCACCGCGTTCCTCGCTAAATTCTTCCCCATGGGCAAAACCAATGCCCTGCGGGGAAGAATCGGCCGACTTCCGGCGGACCGTGGAACCCATCCACGAGGCATGGGAGAGGCTCCGGGAGTACATCCAGGAATGCCCTCACCATGGGATGGAAAGTTGGCTGGTGCTCCAGAACTTCTACAATGGGTTAACACTCATGTAAAAGGGGCACCTAGATGCCACAGCTGGCGGCGCCTTTCTATCATTAATTGTTGACGGTGCTACAGCACTGATCAACAAAATGGTGGAAAACCAAGCTTGGGGGGAGGACCGCGCTCCCACCAAGGGACAAAAAGGCATGCATACCGTGAAGGAGGCGGATATGCTTGCCGCAAAAATAGACCTACTCCTGAAGAAGATTGACGGTGGTGCCATCAATGATGCATCCGGCACCGTCAACGCCATGGACGCTCGCATGACGTGCGAGGTCTCGTGGTGAAGCCGGACACTCGGGGAATGACGCCCGAGACCCGTGGAAGAGGCCGCCTACCTCAACAATGGGTTTCGCAAAGAACAAGGAGGAGGGAATGGCTGGAATAACTTTCCAGTCCCGTCCTCCATTCCAAGGTAATTCGAATTACGCCTCCGGTTTAATTCGAATCAACCTTCATTGAAGGATCTCGGTTTACGGCCAAGCCAAAATAAACGAAAATCTCGCCAAAAAGATAGTACAACATGAGAAAATCCCGGGAGACATGGACAAGAAGCCGGAAGGTCTCTTAACCACCGTCAAGAGTCGCAAAGTTTTAACAAGATGATAGAGACCCGGCTTACCCGGTTAGGCCGACACTCGCCCAAAACCGGGGACAAGGATGCCAAGGCCGAGCTGAAATCGCAACAACAAGGGGAGGAAGGTCCACAAGTGACCCGCCATACCCTGACCAAGCGGCATCAGGAAGGCGAGAGCTCAAAAACAGGGAACCTCCCGTAGAGGAAGAGCCGCAAGAAGCTACACCAACAGAGCGACACTAGACTATCCTGATACAACTGGCCTACCGTTCCCCACCAAAACCAAGAAGATGACTGCGGATGAACAATTCGCACGCTTCGTTGAGATGATAGGGAAGGTACATGTGAGCGCCCCACTCATGGACGTCTTGCATGTCCCTTCTTATGCAAGATATGTGAAAGATATCATCAACAACAAGCGTCCTCTACCATCCACAGAGACAGTCAAACTGACGGAGGAATGCAGCGCAGCAATACTTAACCAAATACCGCTGAGAAGAGAAAGGACCCCGGATGCCCAACCATCACTTGTTCAATCGGGGCCAACAGTTTGACCATGCTCTTTGTGATCCGGGGGCCGCCGTGAGCGTCATGCCAAAAACAGTCTTTGACAAATTGGATTGCACACATGCTTGCACCAACAACCATGACACTCCAGTGGCCGATTCCTCCATTCGCTACCCCGGGATTGCCGAGGACATCCCGTAAAAATCCGAGGGTACTTCGTGCCGGTTGACTTCGTGGTGCTAGACATGGAACTTACCAAAGAGACCCCTCTCATCCTTGGGAGGCCATTCTTAAGCACCGCCGGAGCCCAAATAGATGTTGGAGCCGGAGAAATCCGCTTCAACATAAATGGTCGAGAGGAGAAGTTTGAATTTCGACCCCGCAAACAGAACAATGCAACATGATCCGTATCAAATATGGACCAAACACTCAAGGCATACGGGAGGTCGAAATCCACCCCGGGCCTTCATGAGCAAGCCAAGGAAAGAAAATAAGGAGAAGCCAAAAGCAACTCCTAAAAAGGAGCAAAAGGCAGACACACCTAAGAAAAAGAAATCCGCTCCTCAACAAAAGGGCAAGAAAGAAGAGGTTTCCACACCACCAAAGAAGGTGGTGCAGAAGGGACAGGAAGAACCACACGCCGCTGCACCACCCAAGGTTATCAAGATGGAGTGGAGACCCAAGAAGCCATCGGCAACAATGGACATACCATCCCCGAGCACGAAGATGGAGGAAGTCCTGCCCAACCAGAAGAACAACCCCGGGCTATGAGCTTCGGGATAAGCTTGGGGGAGGACCCCCATTGAGGTACCGCATTGCATATTTAATTTCTAGCAATTTAATTTTTATTTAGCATGTTTAAATTCAAGTTTCTTGCATTAAAAAAAATATATATATTTACTTTTATAATTCCATTCCATATATGTGCTATGAAATGTTTAGTTCCACCCATGTTGAAATGATTGGTTGCTCTGTTTTATGTCTCATTTGTACTTGTCTAGAATAGAGTTTTCTCTAATATTTGGGTTTATTGACTTTACTTTATCATGCTCTAGAAACTTGATTTAGTGGGTTGCATACAATTACTCTCATCTAGGTTATTGCGCGATATGATATAGTGACTTAGACCACAAAGAATGAAACGTCCCCTTGAGAAAACCCGATGTCCGAGTCTTTTGTTTCAAAAATCTTCAAAAACAATAGTTCCTCGTGATCGCGGAATACCCACGAGCCATATGATCTATCCATAGAAGAAGAACCTTCATGTGCTGCTTGTTCGTACATTGAGTTCGGTCGGATTGTTACCAACGTGAGATTATGACTCTACACCCATGATTGAGATCCACTTGCACCCACCAAATAAAAGCCAACTCTTACACTGAGAGTTGCGCACAACATGCACCCAACCACCATCCGCCGGCTCCTACACTAAGAGTCGCGCATCATTTTGCCGACCCTTACCCTGAGGATCGCGCACCCATTCTCTTGTAGTTTGAAAAAAAAAATCCATGCATTGTTCATCATGACATCTCTCTCCACCACATCCTTCCCATCAATAAATTTTTGGGCTATGTTCTTAGTCAGAAAAAAAAGAGTGAAAAAAAAAGAGAGAGAGAAAGTAAATATAGATGTTCTTTGGTAGCCCATCTTTTCTTCATCACATTCGTCAATAAATGAGAGCATGTCATGATGCATGGAGACCCAAAAATACCACAAAAATTAGGAATCACCTTTTATTCCATCCACACACTTGCACATCTCAATCAAGGTGTATAGCTTAATCTCCGTAAGGTTCAATCCTCGACCTTACAACATATGTGATACAAGTATGCCCACTTACATACCTACCCAAAACTCCACTCTCGGCTTTAGTGGTAGGAAGAAGGCAACCCGAAAAAAGCCTTTGGTGAGGTCACTATACACTTTTGAGCGATCGAGTGGGTCATTTGAGGAACTTGGTTTATTTATAAAAAAACTTACAAAACCTCCGGACTCGAAAGTTGATCTTGGGACGAATGAAAAGCACCGGTCTTTGGAACTCGTTCTATTTTGCAATCGCCCAAGACTTGAGAAAATTAGAAGCCCCACTCCATCAGGGATCATAGAGTAGATACAATTGCCGATTTATCCAAATAGCAGTAGAACGCTCTCTTCTAGCTTGTACACTTGAGATATAATCGGCATCGTAGCAACCCCTGATCAACAACCCAAAAGCAAAGACTTGCTCGGGACGAGCAAGGGGTAAGCTTGGGGATCTTGTTGGCGGTCCTTAACTCAGTTTATACCCGCCAACTATAGGTCACTATGGGGGAAATAAATATTTTATGTCACATATATCTTTACTATTGACCTAGTTCCACCTGTGCTTGGAAGAAATATTGTTTTGCAGAATATATACCAAGTGCAGGAATTTCCGGAATAAAAGTACGCTTTTCGGGAGGCGTAAAACAAGCTCAAGAGCAAGTGGGCCATCTAGGGTCGAAATGGGCCAAAAGCACCAGCATGAATGCAACCCAGATGGCGGCCCAGGCCCACCTGCCAAAGGCGGTCAGGGGGCGGCGCCACCCACGCGCGGGCGCGCCTGGGGCGCGCGCGCGCCAGCCCGGCCGCCAGGTGGGCCCGGCCAAGGCGGTTCGCCCCTTTCCATCTGGAGATTGACGGTTTCACTGGTGATTTTACACCAATACCCTCGAACCGCCTTCTGGGGGCTATAAATGAAGAGGAGAGGCCCCCACCTTCACACACACCATTTGGAGCCATCTCTACACTTCTCACTTGTTCATTAGTCTTAGTATTAGTCATTTGGAGCTAGGCAAAGCTACTTGGAGAGCTTGTCTCCAGGAGGAAAAGCTACACCTTTGGTATAAATCTATGGAGCGTTCTTCTTTAGTCAAGTTCTCATTATATTTATATAGTCGTGCATGTGAACTAGAGTATAGTCTAGTACACGATATATTCTATGATCAAGAACTAGGCCATAGTTCTTGTGAGAGTTGTTCATCGTGTTCTACATTGTTCTTCATCGTTCGTGTGTTTTGCTTGTTTAGATTAGATTGTAGAAGAGGAATAGCGGTTCGATGTGCCTTCGGGTTTGCCTATGTTCTAGCTCGTCCATCCGTAGGGTGGGAGTCCTGGGGGACGTAGGTAGCTCCTTAGTATGCGGACGTGGTGTCCGGGTGCGAGGGAACCGTCGGATATGTCGGCATGCCACGGTTGAGGTGGTAGGCGGCGGTGGTGACAGCCCCATCCGTCCTTTGTAATCCCCCACGTTCGCATGTTGAGTAGGAGTTCGTAAATGCCGCCATCGATCGCGGACCAGTTGCCGCGGTCTCTCCATATTCCTAGTCTATAGTCGAGTCTTGACTTGTATAACATGTGGAATTAGCTGTTCTAGTATTGACTATATAGGACCCGCCCGCTCCACGTAGATTATTCTTTATTCTTTATTTTACCTTTATTCCTTTGAGGTTGCTCTAAGTGTGTGTCCACTATCCAAACTACCGTATGCTTACCCCTCAGTATAGCACATTGGTCGGTTTCTCCTCATGCTAGATATTGTATTCATACCCATGCTAGATTACTTAACTACCCCATGCCTTCCTTTGGGAAATTATAAATAACGATACCCTGAATACTTCCGGGTGAAATGCTGCGACGATAGATCCGTGCGCTTGCGGATATTTATCTATTAGGATGTGATCTATCTGCGGCAACACTCGCGTAGTTGCTAGAACCAGTTCTAGTAATTATGCCGAGTAAAGTCATTTAGCGTTTCGCGCTGTTATCGAGAATCGGGCTCTAAGTCTATTTTGGTAATCGCGCTAAGAAATGCCAACAGGTGCCAAATTTGAACATGTACTTGAAGGTACCGTAGGCTGGCTACAGAAAAAATTTGGAGGCAAAAAGAAAAAAAGTAAAATTCTTTGCCGAGTGTCGGCGCCTGACACTTGTCAAAGATAATTCTTTGCCGAGTGCCGGATCATGGCACTCGACAAAGGGGGCGGCAAGTGACGGCCTGTTAGCCTGCCGTCCTCTTTGCCAAGAGCTTTATTTTGCCGAGGGCCTAACACTCGGCAAAGATTCATCTTCATCGAGTGCCATATTTTGCCGAGAGCCGGGCACTCGGCAAGGGCCTCTTTGCCGAGCGCCGGACACTCTGCAAAGAACAATTTGCCGAGTGCCGGCACTCAGCAAACGTCCTCTTTGCCAAGTGCCCGATATTTGGCACTCGGCAAAGGACCAGACACTTGGCAACGAGTGCGTCTCCGGTACTGAATTATGCAGGCATGTTCCTCAGAGACTAGGCAAAAAACAATCTGGCCACTGGATGGATGCCTTGGCTTGTCGAGATGGATTAACGCTTGCTAAGGTTTTTTTTTTTTTTTTTGCGACGACGCTTGCTAAGCGTTGTGGAGTTGAGAAGCTACAGTTGGAGATGGACTATTAGGAACTAACTAGATTAAAGATGCGCAACGCTCACTGGTCATGGGCCTGATTAAAGTGCTGCAGGATATTAGTCGAAGTTTTAAGCTGCAGGATACTTGTGCTTGCTAGTCCCTATCTGTGTGCCCCCGGATACTTTTTTGGAAGGGTAAATTCTGACAGCAGTTTTGCCCTGCCCCCGTCGTCATCCTTAGGGGCGGCACAAGCGGCACCCAGCCTCGCGCCGCCAGCCCAACCTCTCCTCGCTCCCTCCGGCCTGGCCGCCGCCCGAGCGGCTCACCGGGAAGCCCGCGCGGCTGCATGGAAGGCGGCGGCCGGGCTCTTCCCTCTCTCCCCCGCTGTCTACAGGGCGAGGCGGGGCGGTGGCGTGCTGATCGACGGGGCAGCGGCGTCCGGCGGTGGCGGCACCGCTGGGGCTAGATCCGGCGCCTCCCTGCGTGGATCCTGCGGCCTACGGGCAGGATCGGCGCGGGGCGGGGCCGGGCGGGTGGTGGTGATGGCGCGGAGCGGCGCGAGGCGGCGATTCTCGGCCCCGGCGGGTGGATCCGCCCCCTGGCCTGATCTGCGTGTGGAGGCCAGATCTGGTGGGTCGGGGCCTGATCCCGGTCCTACCGGCCTTGGGGGCAGCGGTGGAGCTCGAGTCGCGAAGACGGTGGGGGGCCTGGTCGGGTGTTGCGTTGGGCGGCGCCCGGCGGCCGGCGGCGGTGGGGCTTCCTCCTGGCCTTGGCTCCCCTCGGCGGTTCGTGCGGCGCACGGCGGCTGGCGGCGGCGGAGCTCCGTGGGGGCTTGGGTCTGGGCCTTCGGGTGCGGATCCGGTGCCCTCACTGGTGGTTCTGGTGTCCCCATGTCCGGGTGTCGCGGCTTCAGCGGCTGGGTGGGCTTTTTCGGAGGTCGTTCGGCTTCTTCGGTGATGCCGCAGGGGCATGGCCGGCTGCAGCGCTGGCTTGCCTGCGGTGCCATGGTGGTACTGCTGGCGGTGCCATGCCCGGTTGAGGTCGCTCGTCTCCGTTGGGGTTCGCCGGCGGGGTGATGTGGAGGTGGTGCTCATCGGGCGCAAGGGACAGCGGTGGGGTTCCCCCCCTCTCTGCTCGTCCCCTCCTTCTTCCTGTTGATGTTTGCTTTGTGGCGGTGGCTGGGGCTCATGCTGGCGTTGGGTGCGGCCCCCGTCTATGTCGTCCCTTCCCCATGACCCTATTTTCTGTCGCGGGGCGTTTCGTTGCGGGGACGGAGGCCTTGGCGTCCACGGGGGTGCTGGTTTTGGGGCCTTGCCTCAGACCTGGTACCATCTGGGCAAGGGCGGAGTGCGCAGCTGGTGGACGTGCACGGCGGCAGGAGGCTAGTCTTCGGCAGACGGTCTTGACGGCGGGGTTCTGGCGCAGCTTTGCGGCTGCTTGCGTGGCCGGCGCGTCGACTCCCGGTGTGGCTTCTGTTGGATGTCTGGCAACGGCGTTTTGGCTTTCTGGCGGGGTCTCGGCATCTCGATCGACATCCATGCTGTGGGCTCTTTGGGCGAAAGCCTAGCGACGACGACACCTGCGGGTGCCGTTCCCCTGTTGAGGGCGTCGCGTCCCTAGCACCCTCCACGGGTGAAAACCCTGTCCTGCCCTGGACGGGTGACGGCGGCGCTTGGACGTCGTGACCTTCTTGAAGGCGTCACTATGCATTTTGACTCGATCGGGACGTCTCGGACAGGGCTAGTTCGTCGTTTCCGCGGTTGTGTTGCGCGGTTGGTGTTAGTGGTGGAGTAGGCATAGTTGTTTTGTTTCAGATTTTTTTCTTTGAGCTTTTAGTGGAGTGGTGGCTCGTGTCAATGACCCAATCCGACCGAGTTTAGTGGTGTCAAGTGGTTGCTCGTGTCGATGGCCCAATCCGACCGAGGAGTTGTGGCTTGTGTCGATGTCCCAATCCGACCAAGCAAGGAGTAGAGTGGGCGCTAGTGTGGCGCGAGTTGAGTTAACTTGGTACCTACGTGTGCAGTTAGAGTACGGTACCCTCCACAATTTTATGGTTTTTCTGGCCCGGTTTCTACTTAAAAAACTGGGCTAGCACTTGTCCTTTTTGTTTATTCATCTAATAGAAATTACGGCAAAGCTTTTGCCGTCCTTCCAAAAAAAAAAAGTCCCTATCTGTATTCTATCCGATTCTATATCTACTACTATTACCCTGCTTACACAACGTCGCAGGTAGGGGAGTGGCATGTAGTTGTAGCCACAGCCTTTGTGTGTGGCCTGTTGCAGGCCGATTGTAGTCCTAGTCATTAATCATGAATGAAGCTATGATAAAAACAAAGATAAAATAGTCCATTAGCGGTAGCGCTCATGAAACACCCAGTTGCAGATGCGCTGCAGGCCATGACGTGGGTGGTTGTGGACGACGTCCTTGCGGTCATCGGTCAACGCAAAGTCTATGACCATCCATGGGTATAATGATGAAGAAAGACGTACTTGAGGCAAGTCACTAGATTAAAGTCGTACTCAATGAATGCTCATTGTCCAATTCGTATTATTTCAGTAAAATTAAATATTTTTAATAGAAAAAAGGCGTCTCCTCGTAAGCGCCCGGAAAGAGCCGTGTGGCTTAGGTTATGCTTGCACAATTGCAAGCTACCTTCGTCCCAAAGGTTAACGAAATGGAAAGATCACTGATTCCAAGCGCGTCGATCGACGAGGGATGACTATATATGCGTATGCCCACATACTGAGATAATTCCACTGACAATAAGGTAGCCAGTGATCAATGGCAATGGCAGACGCTGGCGAAGCCCCGCCAACAGTCGCTCCCATAGACGCAGCAGCTCGGCTGGTGGGCACACTAGATCCGCAGCTGTTCATGGCTGCTCGCCGTGGCGACAACGCCCGGCTTAAAGAACTGCTGAGGCTGGACGACAACAGGCAGCAGGGCCAATCGTCAGGCACAGCGTCGGCGCCACAGCAGGCATTTGTCGTGGAAGTCGACCCTGCGCCTGCTCCCTCCTCCGGCGCAGCGACCAGCGACGAGGGGGACTCCCTGCTCCATGTCGTCGCCGCCCGAGGCGACGCTGGCGGCGATCGGTTCCTCGACTGCGCCAGGACGATCTACCACAGCAACAATGGCCTCCTGGTCGCACGCAACAACAAGGGCCACACACCCCTGCACTGCGCCGCCGGCGCCGGGAGCGCCGGCATGATCTCCTGCCTCGTCGCTCTCAAGACCGCCGAGGCCGGCAACATGACGGCTGTGAAGGAGTTCCTGTGGATGCGAAACAACTGCGGGGAGACCGCCCTGCACCAGGCGGTCCGCGCTGCCAGCAAGGCCTGCATAGACGAGCTGCTGCTAGTGGATCCAAGCTTGGTGACCACCGTTCCATGTGAGGGCGAGGAGGGCGCTTCCCCATTTTACCTGGCGTTTTCATTAGGTGAAGTGGACATATTTTTATTTTTTGAGAACTACACGGTACAACTTAGGTGTCCAATACGTACGCACACTCACTCCTATGAATACATATACGTAGGTGAAGCGGATATTGCACGCCATCTATTCGACAAAAATAACGGCCAGCTTTCCTACTCTGGACCGGACGGACAAAATGTGTTGCATGCGGCTGTTTCTCGTGGTCAAGGTACGTATAAAAATGGTAATATCACTAGCTATATATTCTTTCTTAAGTATCTTGGTTCCCAAAATTAGACAAGTTTAGATTTTTCCCATGAAAATCCTATATCTAGTTTGACAAATTTATACAAAAATAATTGACATCTACAAAACAAAATATGTAGACCATGAAAAGATATTCCATGACTGATTTTCTGGTACTAATTGAGTGTCATCTTATCTTACTATTACTAATTGAATGCTTCTTTTTGAAGCCTCCACATGAAGCTACCTAGGAATCCTACGTAGACACTCTAGAAAAAGAAAAGAGAAATTCTAGAAATTCTCTCAAAGAAGCAAAATATCCAGCCACCAATTCGGTACGCTCAATTATCATAGCCATCAATTCTCTCAAAATACTGATTATCAATGTTAAACACAATGTATGGAGGTGCATCGTAATTGTAAGGTGTAAACAAATTATGAATCGGTGGGTGGAAACGTGTATAGAGTAATTACCAATTAAAATAAATCAAAACTGAAATATTATAAGAATAATAGATAAATAAAAGAATCACAGATATATAAGTTCGATTGATATTCTGTAGAATTAATCTAATTTTTAAATAACTATAATTTTAAAATAATTAACCCAGCCGTGCAGGAGCATGGTTGACGAACTAGTAGATTTTAATTAAGGTAGTTTGATTTTGGTCAAAATTCAACGTAATATATTTTGGGAGGTGAGTACCTCTCCATACTAAGTGGGATGGATTATTATCCCATCCTATTAAATACTGCAAGTGCAAGTACATGCAGCGCTGCCTACGCTTCTGAAGTGGCTCAAGGACCTGGACCTGACGGTGCAACAAGGTAGCAACGTTCCTCTTGTCTCGCGTCTGGCACAGCAGAGGGACAAGCAGACAGGGAGCACACCTCTTCACTTGGCTGCGTCGTTGGAGGGGTGGCCATACGTGGGGATTCTCTCCAAGTGGTTCCCAGATGTTTGGCCACGGCCAAAACCAGCGGTGGAGCTACTGCTAGATGCCAACACATGCGCAGCGTACCAACCGGACGCTCAAGGTCTGTACCCTATACATGTCGCCGCGTTGGCTGACAGCCTCAACGCCGTCAGGGCTATGCTGGATAAGTGCCCGGACTGCGCCACCCTGCGCGACGCCAGGGGAAGGACGTTCCTCCACGCCGCAGTTGAGGCGGAGGCATACAGAGTGGTTGAGTACGCCTGCCGCTGGATGCCCAAGGAGAAGGAGCTATCGTCGTCAGTCCTCAACATGGAGGATAACAACGGGGATACTGCCATACACCGAGCTGTCGATGTCGGGAACCTACCGGTTTTCAACTGCCTGGTCCGGAATCAGCATGTGCATCTCAATGTACCCAACAAGGATGCGTTGACGCCTTATGATCTCTCATGGGTTAGAACCCCCTCGTCCTTCTATTATGATATGGTAAGTAACTACTATTTAGCTACTACTATGTCTAGTTGTCACTCCATCTTTGTCACACAAATTATATAATTGATATACTTCCTCGCAAAAAAGTCCATATATATACTTACTAGCTACATATTTTCCCATCATTCTCACATGCAGAATCCAAGGGGTCTCATACAATTATCACTACAGTTTGTCGGAGCTCCGTGCGATGGAAGTCGCCCCGACCTCTTATCCCAAAAACACAAGCCAAAAATAGACAACGACATGCTCTCGGCGCATCTAACAAATACAGCGCAGATGCTGGGCGTTGTGTCCGTGCTTGTTGCGGCTGTGACATTTGCATCAGCTTTCACGTTGCCCGGAGGCTACTACCAAGCCGGTGGCCCGGACGGTATCGCTGGCACACCACTGCTTGCTGGGAGCTACGCCTTTGATGTGTTCGTCCTCTCTGACACGCTGGCGTTCATCTGCTCGTGTATGGCGACCTTCAGCCTCATCTTTGTTGGGGTGCCTGCAATCGACATCTCCGTGCGCTACTGGTACTTCGAGCTCTCTGCGCTCTTGCTTCGGAGTGCTGGCAGAAGCTTGGTGGTCGCTTTCGCTCTGGGATTATACCTGGTGCTGGCTCCAATTGCTCACGCGACCGCGATTGCGGTCTGTGTAATCATCCTCACCTGTTCACTCCACGGGAATTCGGAGGCCTGCCAGATCCTTCGTGTTGCTGGTGTGGCCCGTGCTAGATTGGGAGCTCGTCGGATGCGTGTTGCGTGGACTCTTGGGCTTACATTCTATAGCGTGTTCACTATTGTGTTTCTAAACTTCTGGTCCTTGATAATAATCTTCGGCCTCCCAGCAGCAATTCGGGTGGCGGCGCATAGCCATGCAAAGCACTAGTAGTTCACCGCCTCATGCCCTTCTCTTCAAAAACCTGTCTGTATATGTGCGCCATGTTTGTTTTAGTTTGCTCCTTTCCTTTGAAAAGTATCGTCGTCCGTCAATGTACTGTTCCGGTATTCCCTCAAAAAATGTACTGTTCCGGTGAGTCATTTGTTTCCTCGCATTGTTTCCATCGTCAAGTAGAAATATATAGGCACTGCATGCTCAGAGCCGCCTCATGCCCTTCTCTTCAAACACCTGATTTTGCTCATGTCCAAGTAGAAATAGGCACTGCATGCTGCCGAGTCCACCTGATTTTACATCGTTTTCATGCCCAAATAAATCCAAGAACCGAAATTGCATGCCTTATATACTGAAAGTTCAGAGCAATGGTAGAAGCGCTACAAAAGCTAGAGTGCCCTCATCGCACACCCCAGCTTTGACCTTGTCCTGATCGCGACTACATTTTCATTCCCCTTTTCTTCTCTCTCTTTCTCCTTCCAATCCATATGGATCGACTGCGCCAAGGATGGCGATCGTTGTTGGCTACCACCGGAGGAGTGAATCGACGAGCAGCTCCCCCGGTGGTGCCTACCCTTGGACACACCATGGAGAGCAGCACCGCAGGGTCAAGTAGTTCCTGGCATCGAGCGGCTAGCAAAGGTTCCGGGATTCTTATTTTGAAAAAAAAATTGGAGATCACTGAATTGGGCGAAATTTGGAGAATTCGGCCTGTATCCAATACAAATTTGAATGAAATTTAAGAAAAATTAAACAATTTTACCCCAAACAGTCAAACATGGCACTAGACATCGAGAGGGTCTGTGCGGCCTAGCATGGAATGTGAAGCGACGACGACATGGTGGCGGCCCCAGGTAGGGCAATTGATAACGCAATTGAATGCTTATGGCCCAACAATATAAAGCATCCCAGATGCTTCCAGCAACCAGCGTTACCAGCCTATATTGCTCCAAACAAAATGGGCAGTAACAGAGTTCCAAACCAAGACAACGGACTGCTTCTAGCAGCCTTACAGTAAGACCATTGCTCAAAACCAAGTGGCAAACCAACACAGGACTTCAATCATATCCTTCTCTGGTTCTTCCAAGCAAGATCACCAAAGAAATGTAACACCACTCATTCAAGACCGCAAGCATCCTTCATTCAAAGTCCCTCTCTCTTCCTCATAGGTAAATTGAAAACTGTTGTTGATGATGGAGCTAACGACAAGCAATGGCGGTAGCTTCTCGTATCAGTGAAGAGGAACATGACGGGATGATAGTGCAAGGGGCAGGTAGAACTGAAGAAATATAAAAGACTGTTGTCTGTTGACGAAGGTTGGTCTAACGACAGTGTCATTCTTTTATTGCCCATCTCTCTATATGCCGTCTTGTGGAACTCATACGCTTCCAAGTTTTAGACTTGCAGCGGTGACCTGGTTGCGTTGACTGTGCTTACTTGCTCGGATTTGGCCTGTGGATTTGCGCAGAATCTCAGTGAAGGATTTCTTCCTCACCTGCTGGCAAGATGTTCATCGGGCGTTAAGTCTAGCAAAGGCTTTTTTTTTTTTACCAGGAATCCATGATGGTCTCAAGTTCACGGGCAAGGAAAAAAACGGCTTTTCTGTTTCCTGCTTTTGTTTCTGCAATAATCAAACTATAATTCCTCATGAGCAATTTATTCACATAGAACACTATGAGGAACCCCGTGTGGAAATTCCAGAGGAGGATGACACTGTAGTAACTCGAAAGAGTAAGAGACGGAGGACTAAAAAGTTCCTTTGGTGACTACTACATTGTATACCTTGTGGATGACACCCCAAAAACTATTGAAGAGGCATATTTCTCTCCTGATGCCGACTTGTGGAAGGAAGCAGTTAAAAGTGAGATGGATTCAATTCTGTCTAATGAAACTTGGCAAGTCGTTGAACGTCCTTTTAGGTGCAAACCCATAGGATATAAATGGGTGTTCGAGAAAAAGTTTAAACCCGATGGTGCTATTGAGAGGAACAAGGCAAGCCAAAGGGCCTCTAGCCTAGTGGCTAGAGCACCCGAGTGACACCCAGCAGACCTGGGTTCGACTCCCTGTGGGAGCGAATTTAAACAGTCTGCATTATTAAAAAAACAAAAAAAATAGGCCAGGGTTTCCCACGCTGACTTCGGTCAAGAGGAACAAGGCAAGGCTTGTGGCTAAGGGTTATACCCAAAAGTAAGGTGAAGACTTCTTTGATACTTATTCACCTGTTGCTCAGTTGACCACAATTCAAGTATTGCTCTCCTTGGCAGCCTCTCATGGTCTTCTCATTCATCAAATGGATGTTAAGACAACCTTCCTGAATGGAGGTTTAGAAGTGGAGATCTATATGGATCAGCCAGAGGGTTTCGAAATAAATGGCCAAGAAGTCATGGTGTGTAAACTATTGAAGTCTTTATACGGCTTAAAATAAACACCTAAGCAATGGCATGAGAAGTTCGACAGAACTATGACATATGCTGGCATTATTGTGAATGAAGCCGACAAATGTGTATACTATCGGTATGGTGGGGGTGAAGGTGTGATCTTGTGTTTATATGTCAATAACATACTGATCTTTGGAACCTCTCTTGGTGTGATCAAAGAGGTAAAGGACATTTTGTCCAATAACTTTGAGATTATAGATTTGGGAGAAGCTGATGTTATTCTTAATATCATGCTACTAAGAGAAGGCAATGGTGGGGTCACTCTTTTACAATCCCACTATGTGGAAAAGGTTTTGAGTCGCTTTGGGTATAGTGACTGTAAGCCTGCTCCTATGCCTTATGACCCTAGTGTGCCTCTGAAGAAAATCGAAGAATAACACGGGATTAATTGAGATAATCCCAAATTGTTGGCTCGCTTATGTACCTAGCTAGTGCTACAAGACCCGATGTCTCATATGCCATGAGCAAACTAAGCCAGTTTGTGAAAAATCTGGCAGATACCCATTAATGTGCTCTTGAGAGAGTATTACGCTATCTGAAATGTACTACAAGCTTTGGTATCCATTATACTAGGTACCCGAAGGTAATAGAGGGTTGTAGTGATGCAAATTGGATATCTGATGCTGATGAAATGTACGCCACTGGTGGATATGCGTTTCTTCTCGATAGCGAGGCTGTTTCATATAAGTCTTGCAAGCAGACCATCTTAACGAGGTCAACCATGAAAGCAGAACTCGCAGCATTAGACACCGCCGACATTGAGGCCGAGTGGCTTTGAGAACTCATGGATTTACCAGTAACAGAGAAACCAATACAGGCTATTTCTATGAACTGTGATAATCAGACTGTTTTAGTCAAGATTAACAGTTCTAAAGACAACTTGGAGTCCACTAGACATGTCAAACGGCGGATAAATTCTGTCAGGAAATTGAGAAGCTCCAGATTGATAGCGTTGGATTATGTCCACATGTCTAAGAATGTGGCAGATCGGTTCACTAAGGGACTATCAGCTAATGTGATAGATAGTGCATCAAGTGAGATGGGCCTTAGATCCACAAGAAGTTTACCATGGTGGTGAATGGTGAAACAAGCCAGTAGTAGATTGTGAGGAAAGACACTTTTCCTGGTCCATGTTAGGTGCATTTCTTTCCTTATTTGTAAGGCAAGTTGGTTCTTACCTTAATGTGTTCCACGTGGCTTAACTATTAAAGCAAAGATGTTGTCCTACAGAACATATTTCGAGGAACACACCTATATGAGTTCGACTATTGGTCACAGTCTATGAGATTTGGATGGTCTCTAGATACTCATGAAATGCCCTGGAGTTTGACCTATATGCTCAACCAGAGGAGATGCTTTTGGCAGCCTAGTGTTAGCAAAGAATTGAGGTCAAACTTATTTCGTACAAAACTATCAATTCAAGGTTTAGTCCATTGGTCGGTTGTGAAGAAGTGTAATCGCAGTTCTAGGTGGATGTTCAACTTAATAGTCTCTACCAAAACACTGACACAGTTTTGAGAGCATTTTTAATGTGCCCTAGAATTTGGTGGGGATTGTTAGATATAATGTGGGCCTGGCCCATTAACTCTTTAATAAATTTTAGGACACTTATGGAAAGTGCTATGGTAAAACATGGTTTAGTCCCGTACTGGGAATTAAACCGTTGTTAACTCAACTTAAATAGGGAAAGCTTGTGTGTACCTATTGAGAAGTTGAAGAGAGAATAGGGGCGTGCACGCGTGCCTCCGCCGCCGCGGAGGCGTGGCGTGGCGTGTCGTGTCGCGCGTGGCGATATTTTTATCACTCTCTTGGAGTGGTAACGGTCAATCAGACACTCCCGCGAGAAGCGGAACGACGCGGACCAAACGGCCAGTCAAACGCTCCCGCGAGAAGCGGATCGGCGCGGACTTCTTCTGACGCAACAGAGTAACATCTCTCTCGCGCTGCCTCTCTATTCTGAATCAAAGGGGCAAGCAACCCAATTAAGTGATGGGACCTATGTCTGAATCACGAGACAGGGTGATCTGCTTTTGAGTATCTAAATAAAAAGAGCTTTGATAATCACGAGACAGGCTGATTGATCCAAGCTGTCTTCCACCACAGGATGCAGCGGTGATATTGTGCGGTATGTGGGCGCTATGGTTGGCACCGAACAGCAGACGCCATGGCGAGGAGCAGACGTCATGGCGAGGAGCCATGTCCAGTGAGAATAGCAGCACAATGGGCTATAGATACAGCTTTTGATCTCTGGCGATTGATCCATCCGGAGAAAAAGAAAGGAGTCAAGCAAGTACTCTGAATTGTTGGGAACAGCCGGCCACCGGACCGCTGGGTGAAATGCAACGTTGATGCTGCCTTCTATGATCGTTCGGCGGCTTCCGGTGTGATTCTTTAGGATCATGATGGAAGGACATGCGGGGGTATAGCGAAGTGATACGAGTACTGCCTGAACCGGCTGGCTGCTGAGGCCTTAGCGTGTTGTGATGGAATGCAATTAGCACGGGAACGTGGTGTTCAAAGACTGATCCTGGAGTGATTGATCTAGAAAAACAGAACAAAGCACTATTAAAAATGGTAAACTCCCAAATCACACAAAAAAGTGCTCACATCGATCGATCCGACGGCTAGAAAGGTTGAAGGAAATGGGAGGAAGTTGTAGAGAGGAAACGTGAGGAAATTCTAATGTGTATGACCGGTGGGCCATATGCACCAAATTTCCTCCCATATGCACCAAATTTCTTCCCATTTCCTTCAAAACTTAGATAATTATAACTCCAAATAAAGGGGCGGTAATTCCGTTTCTGTATTTCTTTTTTCTAATCAAGGGTAATACGGTAATTTAATATTTGTCAAAATAATAATTGTAGTAGTATAGTTAGAGATAAATAATACAATTAGTATAGTGAGATAATTATCTTCTTGTACGAATTGTAAAAAATCTTCTTCTAGGGTTCCGC
The DNA here is from genome assembly GCA_018135685.1 of Themeda triandra. Classification (NCBI taxonomy): domain Eukaryota; kingdom Viridiplantae; phylum Streptophyta; class Magnoliopsida; order Poales; family Poaceae; genus Themeda; species Themeda triandra. The sequence goes on along the minus strand of JAENPR010000438.1, from coordinate 495,401 downwards.
TCGCCGCCGTTCCGTCGGTCACTGCACGGAGCCGCCGCCGCCCAAGTTCGTCCTTGCCCAAGTATGTGCCGTGAGTCAGCGGCGGAGGGCACAGCGGCCGTCGTCGTCGTTGGGCTGGCGCTGCCCAACCAGCTTCCTTGAAGTTGACGGCGGCGGAGACGCTGTAGAGGCCCAGCTCAGGCCGATCGTCAAACCACAGCGTCGCCGAGGACCCACGCCGACATGGTCCCGTTGAAGCTCGCGTCTGGCAGCGCCGCGTACGCGAGGGACACGATGCTGTTCACGTCGACGCCGACGTGGTTCACGGTGAAGTCCGGGTCCCAGGCTTCGATAATCTCTCGATGAGGTTTGTTGCAGCGTTCAAATACTAGCCAATATATTTGTCAGATATGCCCGCACGCTCATCTGCTGCTGCTGCCTGTTCGCTTGCATCGTGCTCTTATGTTTCTGATACTGATGCTGTAGACCTTTAGTGAAGAACATTAAGGATCTGAAGGCTATGACGCTGCTAAATCTTTTTCAAAATGTTAATCTGACGGACAAAATCTTGGAAAGAGGTAGATCAAAATGTTCTGATACTATGCATGTTCCCTACTTTTCTCATCACACTGTTTTAGTATAATAGATACATTTGAAAAGAATTAGATCAGTATGTGCTTGTTTATGTCAGCAAGCATATTTGAGTGGCTGTAAAATATTCACAGCATGCAAATCGTGCTTAAATATATAGTGGCAACTTTGTCTTAGTAGTCTGAAGCCTGCAAACTTACTTGTTAGTTCTATCTAGAAGCTCATTTGCCAGCTTTACTGTAATTTTTCAGTTTTCAGAAGCTAGCATACTTGCTGACCATATTTCGATTGCTCCCAGTTATTTGCTTTGACTACAGAATAGATATGTAAAAATTATGAACAACAATACTACCACTTTGTCGAATGAACAAATGACGAAAATAATAGTTGTAGATATTGAAAAGGTATCAACTTTTGTAATTGCCAATTTTTTTATTTGAAATCATCCTGTCATGGAAAAGTATGTTTGAATTTTCTAATATTTAAAGTTTAAATTTTTAAAACGGCCTAGGATGGAGAAACAACCAAAATGAGAGTCGTAGATCTCGAAAATTTATGAAACTTTGTAGTTAGTAAGTTTTTTACTTGAGAGTTGAGATCATCTTGTCAACGAAAACTACGTTCGAAGTTCTAAAAATTGAAATTCAAATTTTGCAAAACAACCTCGGATGGAGAAACTACCAAAATAAAAATTATAGATCTCTAAAAGTTATAAAACTTTGTAGTCGACAAGTTTTTCATTTGAATTCTTTTACGGCCTTAAACAATCAATTTACACCCAGTTTATAAAAATATATAAGAATAAAAATGAAATAAAGATACAATTGAAAAAGAGGTGTAGTGGTGGAGGAGGGTATGGAGGAGTGGGAGATCACAGTTCAAATTGTTAGATTGATCTCCACCAGTTAGGCCCAACGGCCTAACTGGGCCCTGATCCACGCCCTGATCGGGGGCGTCCAGCCCAAGACTTGGCTGGTGGGCCCCCGTCGCACAGTGCCTATAAGAGGAGGTGGGGGCCACTGGCTCGCTTCACGAGGTTCACCACAGCCGCCACCCCACTGTCCTAACCCTAACCCGATCCAGAGGGAGGCGCTGCCAGTGACGGGAAGCGCCACCGGCATCTTCACCGTCGCCCTGTACAACCCCAACGTCCACGCCGCCGCCAAGACGTCACTGTCGTCGTCATGGCATCGCCCTCCTACAAGACCGAAGGTATGGTTCCCATTCTTCTCTCATTCTCCTCTCCATGCACCGTGATGGTGCTCCATCATCTCTTGTTCGTTTATCTCATAAACCAGTGAAGAATCCCTCTGATCTACACCTAGTCGGTCCTAGAAATCTATCAATGGCATCGGAGCCTGGTTAGTGTGTAGATCGAGATTGGGGAAGATCATAGGAACAAGAACAGACGGATCTCGATCCGGCACACAGAAGAAATCCCCATTATTGAAACCCTAACAGAAACCCTAGATGGGAAAAGAGAAAGAATGGTCGAAATGACCTACCGGAATCCTTCCCCGCCATCGCGCGGGTAGGACTCGTCGCCGGTTCACCGGCGTGAGGGAAGATGACCGCGCCGCTGTTTTCTTTTGACGCGCGGGACAGACTCAGAGCCATGGCACGCACGGGCTCAAGTACAATGGGCACCGCCACGGTGCCGCTCGACGACGCAGCGCGCGGCTCCGGCCGCACGCGTGCACCGGCGAAGGGAACCAGGACGGCGCCGCCGCCTCCTGCAGCTGCTGTAAGCGGCCGCCGCTCCGTTGTTTCGGGCGAGAGTGGAGAAGAAAAGGGGGAGGATAGAAAGAAGAGAGAAAGAACACAAGAAGGGGAGCCGCGAGCGCGAGCCGCCGGCGGGATCTCTAGCGAGGCCTCGTCGGCGCCGATGATCTCCACCGCCGCCGCTGCTTTGGCAGCTGAGAGAGAAGGGGTGAGGAAATGAAAGTTAGGGTTTGCGGAGAGGCCGGCTCGACCTGGTTTTGTTCAGCCGAAAATGAAGGATGACCGTCGGATCGCGACGGATGGTCAAGATTGGCCGGGCCTCTTTTGGCCCATGCGGGCAACAGAATTCCCGGCCCAGGCCCAGGTTGCGGCCTGGGACGCGGGGAGCCCGGAGCTGTAGCGCTGCTGGGCCGCGGCATAAGAAGGCCTCGGGCCGTTGATTTGGCCACAGGTCACATAAAAAAAAAGGAAGAACTGGCCAGGGCAACAGTGGGTTGCTGGGCAGGAGCATTGGGCCGTGTCCGCCGCACCACGCACGCGCACGGCCGTGGACCGCGAGATGGGCTTTCGGGCCAGGTTGTTTAAACAAGTAAACAAAATTCTTTTTCTTTTTCCAGCAACAGTTTTGATTCATTTGTGATCATTTTGAATTGGACTTTGATGCAAATTTCTGTTCAAATTTTGTCCAACGATAATTTTGGTTCGTGAGAACGAAATAGTACCTTTATGTTTGTGGAAAATTGATTATGAGAAAGTTAAAGTTTCCGCTGTGTATTTAAAGTTGCATTCATTTTCATTATTAAATTCGAACCAACGGGAGAATTTAATTTTGAACATGGATAATTTTACGATTATTGTAATATTGTTATTATTCGACCAACGTTGATTAATAGTAATATTATGATGTTAGTGATGATTTAGAATACAAAAAAAAGATTAAAAGTTTAATGAGTATGTTTTAACCAGACCAACGTAGGGTTATTTTCATACTCATTATTGACTATTATTGTTGAATAATTTTCAGACAAAGGATCTTCGTGTTTTCATTCTTGAAGGCAGAAAGAAATAAGTTGTGTACTTGTGACTCAGATGATGAAAGGCCTAAGGGCAAGTTTTGTAAGCAAGAATGTCAATTGCTTAAGGGATAATGTTCTCTTCAAAGAATAGCTTGAAAGGAAAAGTTTTAGGGATATTAATATAAGAAAAGAAGAGTTTAGTTTAAGAGGTGATTTTTTTTTATTTTAACAATTATATTTTATGTACTCCTTTTATAAAGAATAAATTAATCTTCAGTTCCAAGCACCCTTTGATAAGAGTTGTAATAAGTCATATAAATGTTTAATCCGACATTGGTAATTTGACCAACGTCGGATTAAACATGTGTGTGATATGTGGTACAAAGTGTTTCAGAATATTTTTTGATTCTGATGACTGAATATGCCCTTAGAGCCATTGTGGCACTTATATCCCTTAAAGGAGATTCTCTCGCATAGCGAGAAAAGGTTGACAAAGCAACCCCATGGTGGGGTAAAGTTAACATAGTGCAAATGTTGATCAAATCCTGCATAGCAGGTGAAGTCTGGCACAGTACTCATCCTGCACGGCAGGAGAAAGTTACGATGACTCGTGTGCTTTAATGTTGACCATGCACTTCCATTGTGTCATAGTCATTAAGCACTCAATGAGTTTAAGGAGAATTGAAAGTCACAGATGAACCTAAAGAAAAGAATGGCACGCAAGTGTAACTTGCAAAAATATTAAAGGAATCGTTGAGTTCATGAAGTGGAATGAGAAAAATGTACTCCCAAAAGATTTTAGAAATAACTTTGTTTTGCATGACCCGATCATGTGAATGAAGTAAAGTGATAAATGTTTCCTCATTCCTAAAAGTTATGAATGATTTTTCGAAAGTATGGCAACAAAGTTTATGCCATATTTCGAGGGGGAGAAATGCGATATAAATCGGGAAAGTTAATTGATAAAGACGATCCTCATTGTATAGTTTGAATTTAGAGCAAGTGTGATCTATAAAATATGAATATGATCATTGAGGGAGTACAACGGTCATAATATTGATACCCCAAAAGTAAAGGAATAGCTAAATTGCTGGATCTTTTATAGTTCCGATGAGATTAAGAAATACTAAGATATAGTGCTTTAAGCGCCATATGAGGTATACAGACTAAACCCAAATAAGAAAGTTTGAAGATACACTATCCTCATAGAGGGTGGAGTAATCTAGGGGAGCATGATATGAAGATACCTATCGTTAGCTCTTCAGGAAAATGTATGAGTAAACAAGTATCCTATGATATAGGAGACTATAGAATCAATTGCCTCTTGGCAATAACCAAATGAGAGACATAGTGAAATTCAAATGGAGGGTAATCCCACCTCATTTGAAGAAGCCATGAAAGCACTCCCTTGTCTAAATGGCAACGAGCTAAGCATGCTAAAATGAAATCAAAGATTACCAACGAAGTTTGGGATTCATAAGTAATTCCTAATGGAGCCAAAACAGTAGGCCGTAATGGGTTTACAAGACGAGATATGTGACTCCAAAGGGAATATGTGAAGATATATAGCATGTCTTGAATTGAAAGTTTTACGCAAAGCAAAAGAATGCATTACAATATGTGTTAGCGATACATTATGATGAAAGTATTGACGGCATTTCCCAATGGGGATTTGTATGGGATTGATTACATGGCACAACCTTAGAGTTTGTCGAAAGTAAAAGAACATAAGGGATGCCGCCTAAAGAAATCAACCATCATAGTTGATTTGAATTAGAAAGTTTGGGTTTTAAAGAGAATGAGAGGACAATTGCATTTGTGCAAAGTTATAGAATGGGAAATTCATTTTCCAATGCTATATATGAGGATGACATCTTACTTACTAGTAATGATGTCAATCTACTATAGGAGAAGTTCTTGTCCTCAAGGTTCAATAGGAATGTTCTCTGTGAAATGAATCTTGTTATACGAATTAAAATTCACCGTGATAAAAGAAAAGGGGTATTATGACTATCACATCGGCATACTTAGAAAAGATTCTAAAGAAATAAAGTATGCAAGTGTGAAAACCTACGCCTGTTCCTATAGTTAAGGGTAATGGATTTGAGAACTATAATGTTCCAAGAATCGATATGAAATAGCTCAAATGATTATGGTACCATATGCTTCAGCTGTTGGAAGTTTAATGAATGCAAGTATGACATTACCCTGACACAGTTCACATATCCGGGTTATTTTGGCAAAGACCAGTCCAAATATAGATCACTGGAATGGAGTAAAGAATGTTGGCCTCATGCTAAGTAAGAAAGATTATGTACTCTCATTGTGGGTATAAATGTTTGTTTATGGCGAGATGTGTATAGAAATCCACATTCTAAACACTCGCAGTTGGAGCTTTATTGTGGAAAAGCTCCAACAAAGAACTATTTTAGTATCATCAGTGATGCAAAGTTAAGGTATAGCATGTAACAAGGCTACGGGACAGGCAAAATGATTAAGATAACTTATACCCAGAATTGATGATGGTGCACAACAGCAATAACCATTTAAGTTGTTCACTCCTAAGACAACGAGTCAAGTGTGATGCTAAACACATTGACATAAAGGTATACGTTGTAAAGGAGAAAGTCCGGAATCATATTCAAAGTATGGAACATAAAAGTAATAAGAAAGTGCTTGCAGATCTGCTTACCAAAGGCTTACCACCCAGTGTGTTCAGAGAACACACAGTCGACATGGGTTTATGGTATAGCCTATATTTTCCGGACAATAAAGGGCCCAAAGTTGAAGAATCTATTTCCGAATAGAGATGTGTATTGTAGCTGTTAAATCTATCGGCAACTGACCGTGACGATGATGCAGTTCTATGCACTGATCTATGACCGGAATGGTAAAAGAATTAAAATGTAAAGTTTAATTTGATAAGTTGAGATCAATGGGGAGAATGTTAGATTGATCTCCACCGGTTAGGCCCAACGGCCTAATCTGGGCCCGATCCACGCCCGATCGGGGCGTCATTAAGAAGACTTGGCTAGTGGGCCCCTGTCGCACAGTGCCTATAAGAGGAGGTGGGGGCCACTGGCTCGCTTCACGAGGTTCACCACAGCCGCCACCCCACTGTCCTAACCCTAACCCGATCAAGAGGGAGGCGCTGCCAGCGACGGGAAGCGCCACCGGCATCTTCACCGTCGCCCTGTACAACCCCAACGTCCACGCCGCCGCCAAGACGTCACTGCCGTCGTCATGGCGTCGCCCTCCTACAAGACCGAAGGTATGGTTCCCACTCTTCTCTCATTCTCCTCTCCATGCACCGTGATGGTGCTCCATCATCTCTTGTTCGTTTATCTCATAAACCAGTGAAGAATCCCTCTGATCTACACCTAGTCAGTCCTAGAAATCTATCACAAATCGCTCCTATGAATTTTTTAAAAAAAAATACCATTTTTTCAGCCTGTTTTTTTTTATCTCTTGAAAAATCATCGATTTTTATGGTCATTGATCTGGAATATCGAGGTGAAACCCAAGTAGCCTTTCACGCGGTTCTCACCATCTCAGTCTTCTCTCCTCCAGCCGCTTATTTGGGTTGTTATTGCATGATTTTTTTTTTGTTGTTCAGTGGGTTTGTATGGAATGTGGCATGCTCGGCTTAATAACACATTGTAAATATAAATCTTGCTTGTTCACAATTGACAAGATCTGTTGCTTTTCTTGCTGCATATGAATATATTGGATTTTCTTTTTCCTCTACAAGATTATACATAATTGAAAGCAAAGAAGCGTTGCCAGGCTATTGGTAACACCATACACTCATTCAGTTCTGATACATACAGTATACAGTACAAAGCATTCAAGCATATTCAGGTAGCACCTTAAAACATATTTCACTTCTGACCAGCGAAACATGACCTCCCTTCCTCAGCCTCCTTGCACAGTTGCAGATCCATGGACAGCTTACCAAGGAAAGGAACCCCCATTTCATGGCATATCTTCTCGCTGCTATCAAATAGTACCTCACTGCAGGCCATGACCGACAGAAGCAGCTTGCAGGCCATGGCCGACAAAGCAGCTTTAGCAAATAACTCAACATACTGACACTCATGTGATGAGTTGCTACCATTGATGACAACCTCGAGTATTTAAATAAATATCATTCTCTTAGTAATTGGAAAGTTACATGCTGGCAGATAGACCAATGGCAAAAATTAGTTAAACTAAATATCCTGATTTATTAACAATACAGTATTCTTTTGACAACCTACAGTTATACTTTTGACAACCTACATATTCAGTAAGCTACGAACCAAACAATATGTTAATGTCCCTGAACAAAATGTATCCATATTCAGTAAGCTACTAAGCAATCTCCTAGCACAAAAAAATAGGAAATTATTGGTCAAAGTTAAAGTTTCAAAAGATCATGCCACAGCTCAGCTTGTGATGCATATACATCAGTAGTAAATTTTTCTTCTTATCTCAACCATATAAATTATGTCTTATAAAAATGAATACAGTAACACACTCTGTCCCAGTTTGTTAGTAAACCCAAAGACCAAAGTTCGGTCTTTGGTGTGAGACCCCAAGCTGACCTGATAAAGTGATTAACCACCAGTAAACAACTGTGTGCAAAAAGATTCAGTACTAGCACTGGTCTGAATGGAAAGGCATTGCATCCCTGATCCATCCAATCATGTAGCAACACTAACACACTCCTGCCCCTGTTTGTTATACTAAACCCAAAGTTTCGTCTCGGGTAGTCTGGTTGTGGTCTTAGGCTCTGGGCTGAGCTGGTAACAAAAGTGATAAACAAGCACTGAAGTAATAGTTCTGTTTAAAAGGATTCAGTAATCAGTACTAGTGGCCAAGGCTCTATTCAGATTTTAGGGAACAGATGGCTGCCAGTTTGGCCTAGCATCATACTATTGGTTATAGAACACCGGAAAGTTGCTCATTACCAAGTGCTAATCGAGGTTCCAGAACTACGGATGCCCATTTCGTCTTAATGTTCACAGATACAACTAATTGGTTTTAGTGTTTTACATTGTAGACAAAACTTGCGAACGTGCAAGCAACGAAGGGGGAGGGAGCAGAGTTTACCATGGGGATCTTGACGATTTTGAAGGCGATCCAGATGGGAAAATGAGGACGGCAGCGGCGCCGGCTTTGGCGAGGACGAGGATGAGCGAGGAGAGGCCGTCGAGCAACTTGGACTCGTGGCGGAGGCTTTGGCGACGTCAAGGGGCGGGCGCGCGCGCACGGCGGGCTATGTTGGGCCGGCGCGGAGCTGGGCGGGCGATGACGAGGGCAGACCGGCACGGAGTGGGGCGAGGGCGGCCACGGCGGCGGCTCTGGCGAGGTCCAGGGGCGTCGGCGGTGGCGCAGGGCAAGCGAGGTTGGGCCGGCGGCAGCACTGGGCGGGCGACGACGAGGTCGTGGCTGCGCGGGGCGAGGGAAGGCTGGCACGGAGTGGGGCGGCGGCGACGGCGGCTTCGTGGGCTTCGGCGAGATCGAGGGCCGGTGGCGGCAGCCGGTTTGGAAAGTCACCAGGAGCCTCTCGTCGCGGCCAAGGAGTCGGCGCAGGGGAGGGGCCGCGAGCGTGGTTCAGGGGCGGCGGATGGGCGGAGTGGTGGAAGTGGAAGTGCGAAATGATAAATATACCCCTTACGTAAAAATAGAATTTAGTGGAGGAAATAGAAAGAAATGAGAGGAAATTTCAAGCATGGTAAAAGAACTCTCATTTTGGTGGAGAGACTATATTAAACTGCTTCCTGAGTTTAAAAATGTGGCAAAGCCTGACATTAGAAGTGGGGAAAGTGTGTTCTTCTGGCTTGATAACTGGGATAGTCAACCTTTGTCAATATCTGCTCCTGAACTATTTTCATTTGCAAAGAACAAACAGATCACAACAATGAAAGCTTTGAATGAGAACAACCTTTTGAACCTTTTCCAAACTCCTCTATCTCAAGTGGCCTTCAGTAAGCTCCAGCATATCCAGTCTTTGGTCCAGCAACAACACATCTCCAATGAAAATGCAGGTGGGTTTATTCCTAGGGCTCCAATCTTTTCTCTTCAGCCAAAATGTATAGAATTTCGATTGGACACCGAAATGTCAATCAGCTCTTCAAGTGGTTGTGGAATAGTCACTGCCAGCCAAAGCACAAGGTCATCTTCTTGATTTTGCTAAGGACAGGCTAAATACAAGAAATGTTTTGAGAAGAAGAGGGATGGCTCTGGACTCCTATAACTATGTCCTTTGCAACTGCCTGACAGAAGAAACATCTGAACATCTTTTCTTGGAATGCACCTTTGCAAGGATGTGCTTGAATATGATCCAAGGGGAAATCCCCCTGAATGTAGAGCTCCTAGAAATTGCAGATGAGCTAAAAGCACACCTGAATACACGATTCTTCATGGAAGCCATCGTCTTATTATGCTGGACTATCTGGACAGCAAGAAATGAGCTGTTCTTCAAGGCTCACTATGTCAACCTAGCAGCTTGTCAGCAAAGCTTTCAGAAGGAGTTGGACCTTCTTCAATACAGAATAAAAAGCAGATGGAAAGTTCTTTACCTGTCATGGCTTCAGTCTATTCAAGCAACTTTAGATTAGTCGTTGTCTATTTAGCTTTTTTTTTTTCCTTTTTAGTTCTCCTTTTTTGTAACTTGTTGAACCTTGTTCTTAATAAATTCCTGTAGGGGCCTTGGCCCCTCTAGCTCAGTCAAAAAAATAAGAGGAACCAGATGAGAGGAATTGAAGTTGTGGATCAAAACACCCAAACTCACGTGGGTCTGGAACTGATTTTAATTAAATTTGGAAGGTATAACTGTATATTGATGTCTGAGGAGCAATTTCTCCATCAAATAAGAGCTGATTCGAATCAAAAGAAGAGGCTGCTTATGTGAATAAAAAAAATCAAAAAAAAGAGTTGCTTCACTGTTCTTCGTCCCCAAATCGCATAAACAGGCACACGGCCGACCAGTGGGAGCTGGGAGGTCATAGCGGCTAAGACCGTGGGCGAGCCGGGAAGTGGCGGCGGCTACGGCCGAGACAACGTGGGCGGCGAGCGACGAGGAAGGTGGTGACAGGGCGGGATGCACGGCGAGGGAAGCGGGGGACTGCGGACTAGCGTTGACCTGGCCCGGCTGCTCCACAACAATAATTCCTCGAGGTCACCGGCGAGCTGCCCTACGCTACTGGCCACCAGCGTGTTAGGATTCGAGATATCACCAGCGATGACTGAAGAGGAATTGAGAGGATTTTGAGGGGAATTCGGGGCTAGGGAAGCATGAATTGGAGGATCAAATTCAGCAAGAGGAGCAAGTTGGGCGGGAACAAACAGAGAGCACGTTGTATTCCGGAGACAGAGTTCGGAATCGTTGCCTTCACCACTACGGCAACTCCCAGCATTTATACTACTGGTTACAGGCCCACACGGCCCATGACTCAAACGCCAAGGCCAACTGATGCTCCGGGTACAGCCACCGATCGAATCAGGTCTTGCGCTCCTGCCTTCACCTGTTGTCGGATTCCCGTCAGGTTTAATGCCTCGACTTCCTTGAGCAGCAGCGCCATCAGGCTTAATTGGGTTGGGCTTCAGGTTCCTGACACAGCGGTAGTCTGCAGGAAATCACTCGCGCGGTGAACCAGTGGTACAAGAAGGGCCGGTTCGCCGAGGCACTGTGGCATTACGACCATGCTGTCACGCTCTGCCCCTACAGCGCCGTGTGCCGCGGCAACCGCACCGCCTCGCTCATCGGGCTCGGCCACCTAGCAGAAGCGTTCCGCTACTGTGAGGACGCCGTCCGCCTCGATCCGGTTGGTCTGTTTCCGACCGATCGAGACCTCATTCCTCATCTACAGCCTTCCACATAATCTCAAAAAAAAAAAACTCCCCTTCAAAAAAAAAAAATCTAGAGCCTTCCACAATGATCGATGACAATGACGATAGTATGTCTATGCCGTGCTTCAACTATTATCTTGTGTTATCTTTCAAAAAAACTATTATCTTGTGTTCCGATCAAAAAAAAAAAAAAACTATTGTCCTGTGCCAGCCGGCCAAGTGAGGACGCTCTCATGAATCAGTTCTTGGAACTGAAGTTTAGGTCAGAATAATGCTTTCTAACTTTTGATACTATAAGATGTATCTGTATTGAAACCGATCGAAGTCCAGGTCAGAACCCATGCTCTTCATGCTAATCAAGGAACGAGAAAGCAGAGCACAGCGCACGCTGAGAGGACGACGTTCCCCAGAGCTTGATCTTGTTTCTTGTCGCTGCCTGCCTCGGCGATTTGGACGGCCGCTGCATCACCATGTTGGTCGATCCGTCGTGACTCGTGACGACGTCCTGGTGCGGCGCGCCGGTTTGGCCCATTGCGACGACAGCCGTTTGTCCGTCCGTTCATTCCGTCTTCATGTCTCCACCGTTGGAGTCCTTTTCTGCGATCGCGTTCCGCACGTGGGATATCCTGTTTTTCTTGAGTCCATTTTTTGTTTTCCAATTTTGGCTTCATTTTGTTTTCTACTTTCAGTCCATTCACCAAGAGCCTCTAGTCCAAACGCCTAAAGCCGCACAGGTGGTTAGGGCCTCGGCCCGTGTTTAAAAAAATCTCTCATATGTTCCATGGCCAAAGAACCGGTGGTTAGGCCCTCGACCCAGTCTCACAGAGTAACGGTGCCCTGTGTTAGGGTGGGGCAAGGGTTTGGATATTTTTCTCGACCTGTGTGATAAATTCTTCTTTTTAAGCAAATTAAAATGGCTGGGGCTATCTTACCTTGAGACTTTTACCTGTATACCATTACAAAAGTTCGATGCTACCTGTATGCCCCTAAAAAGTTTGAGCGTACCTGTGTGCCCAAGTCGAACTTCGTTTTACCCTCTGCGCCATTCCATCCACAACTGAGCCTAACGGTGTTAAACTGTCATGAAAAAAGTCCAAAGTACCCCAAGACCACAGCACCAATGACATGTGGACCCCACATTCATCCCCTTCTTCTCAATCTCACCTCCTCCCTCCACCTTGGCCACGCTCGTGCCCGTCGCCGGGGCGGAGCAGGACGCGCGGGCGCCCGTCGCCGGGGCGGAGCAGGACGCGCGGGCGTTGGGTCCAGGGGCCCCGGCGGCCTCGCGGGCGTCAGGGTTGAGCCCGGCGACTCCACCGACCCCAGCGGCGGCGGCGCTCCTCGCAGGGCCGGCCACGGTCGCGCCGGCCGTCTCGCGCCGGTCGCGCCCTTCCTCGGCTACCGGGCGGCCTCGACGGTGGAGAGAGGCCCCGGGCGATGGGGAGCGCGGTCAGCTCGACGTCGGCGGTGGCGGTGGCAGGCACCAGTGGGCGCGGCTCCGCCGCGGTCAGCTCGTCGCCGGCGGTGGCGGTGGCTGGCCACGGGCGCTGCTCCGCCGCGGGCGCGGCAGCCGTCCTCCACGAGGTCGCCGCGAGTCCGTCCTCCGTCGCGACCCCGTCCTCCGCGGGACCTCCGTCGCGGGGGCCGGTCGTGCTGCTCCGCCACCACCGTGCTCGAGCCCAAGGCCGGCGGCGGGAGGCAAGGCGGAAGGTGGGCCGGCGGCGGGAGGTGGGGCACGCGGCCAGCGGCGAGAGGCGGCGCGCGTGTCCTGGAGGAAGAAGATGACAACCTGGCCCTACCTGACAGAGAGTGAAAGAAGCAGATGATGGGGCGATGAGACAGGGGTATTTTGGACTTTTTTACTAGCTGGGCCCACACTTCAGGGCTGGCAAACGGCAGTAACTGGATGGAAGGTGGACGGAATGGCGTGTGGGGTAAAACGAAGTTCAACTTGGGCATGTAGATGTGACCAAACTTTTTAGTGGCATGGAGGTAGCAGCGAACTTTCTTAGAGATATACAGGTAAAAGGCCCTCTGGTGGAGCTTTTTTTTTTAATTTGAGTCCATCAATTTATTTTTTTTCTTGCGTCCTTGTTTTTCACGGGCGCCGTTCCACCTACACTGTTCAGTATTTTTAAGTAATTTCTGATTTTTTTTCTCTTCTAGACAAGAAAACAAATAATAAATTCAATATCATAGGTACTTGAACACTTGCCTTTTTTTTATCCTAAATAAATATTCTTACCATTGAATTATTGTTGTAGTTTTGATTAGGAATACAACTTGTTTTTGTTAGAAATTAGATCAATCGATGACCCAACGATGATCTAACTAATCAAATCGGGAACTGAAATATTTAGTACTTCTTATATAGTATGTAATATAGATAAATATACGCCAAGCTGTTCACGTATATCTTTGCAATCCTCGAGAAGAGATGCCATGTGGGAAATCAAAAGAGGTGTTCATCGTAATGATCTTTGAACAGACTACTCCATAATAGGCAGCTAACTCCTCACCGCTTGAATAGTTATTAGAATTTATAGATTTTCATGGGTTTTCAAAGGAGTCATGGAAATTAGTATTTATCTATAGTAATAGTATGGAAATGAAAATTAAAATTATGATATATCTATGTGTAATATCTCTATGCTTTGTGATGGGAGCAAAAATTACCAATACTGTATTTAAGCTAATATAGCCTTAATAGTATATATTGTCATATTATTGCCATGATTGACTTACATTATGGATGTCCTAGACTCCTAGTCTTAATAAAGTAAATGAGAGGTCTTAAATTGTACAGCCTTTTCTATTCTCGTTTTCCATGAATGTATTTGACAATTTGTTTTTCTCTTGCCGGAACACACAAACATATTTGGTAGTATATATAAGAGATTTATATGAAAAATAGAAGACTTCATCTTTTTTTAGTATATATAAAAGAACAAGTACCGGTGTCTATTTGACACTTGTCAATTGTCATCCACGTCCTCATCTTTTTTTTAGGGAAATCCACATCCCCAGAAAACTATAGTTCTTATCTCATTCACCTTTTTTTAGGATTTCTTATCTCATTCAGGATTTTTTCTTTTTGAGAATTACGCAAGACCGTTCAGGAACTAACACCCAGTTGTTTTGGCGTGCCATTTGGGCCGGCCCACGAACAAATTCAGTCCATCAATACGGACTCGGCCTACCCAATCCTCCTGCCGGCAATCTTCTTCCTCCCCAATGCCGCCGCCGCCGCCCCCTCCCCTCCCGCCGCGCCTCCTCGCCGGCGGCGACCACGACCCATCCCAAACCTCCCCACCTCCCCCGAACACCCCTTCCTCACCGCCCACCTCGCCCTCCCCTCCCCCTCCCCCTCCCCCGCCTCCCTCTCCTCCCCGCACCTCCCGCACGCCCTCGCCTTCGCCGTCCTCACCCACCCATCCCCTCCCCATCCTCCGCGCCGCCTCCTCGTCGCCCTCCACGCGGCCGGCGCGCGCTTCCCGGCCTTCTACCCGGCCTTCGCCTCCGCCCTCCTCGCCCTCCCGTTCCCGCGCCTCCTCCCCCACCCGCGCGCGCGCCTCCTCCTCGCCGCGTCCGAGCTCGCGCGCGCCGCGGCGCCCGGGTTCGCGCCCCTCCTCGCGTCCCTCCTCCGCCGCGTGCCCTTCCACGGGGACGCCCCCCTCCTCGAGGTCGTGCGGGACCACGCCGCGGTCCTCGCTGATGAAGAGCCCCAGGTCCTCGCCGCCGCCGTGTTCTCCTTCCTCCGCCTCCTCTCCCGGAACAACCACCGCCTCCCTCCTCCCGCGGGCAGCGTTGACTGCAAGGACTGCGAGGAGTGCAAGGGTGCGGAGAATCTTCAAGAACACAGGGGAAGGCTGGTCTCTTTCTGCGTCTCCGTGCTCCGGGACCACTTCCACGTCTGCGCGCTCCTCGGCAGGGACCTCGTGAGGGCGCTGCACGAGCTGTCCCTCCTACCAGACTTCCAGCTGCTGTGGCGAGACATGATCCTCCACCGCGCCGCCGACCTCTGCCGGACCAACACGCCCCGGTGGTGCGCGGCGGCGGGCGTCACGCCGGAGATGGAGACACAACTCTTATTCATAATGAACAACGTCAAGTGGGGGGAGCAGAAGCGGTACCAGCTGTGGTTCGCGAGGCGGCACCTGGCGGTGCCCGGAGGCGAGGAGCGGATCCCCGACATCGTGCGGTTCGTCTGCTGCGGGTACCACCCGACCAACGAGGTCATGCAGTCCGGCGTCATCGCTCGATGGGCGGTTGTGGGCTGGCTGCTGACGAGCTGCGGCAAGGGCTATGTTGCGGCGAATGCGAAGCTGGCGCTGTTCTATGACTGGTTGTTCTTTGAGGAGGGGAGGGGGAGTGTGATGGATGTTGAGCCGGCGATGCTCCTGATGGTGAACTCGGTGTCGCAGTACGCTGATATCACGAACATGCTGCTTGAGTTCTTGTTTCTGCTGATTGAGAACTATGATGTGCGGAGGAAGGAGGCGATTGCACGGTGTGTGAGGAGTGCGTTTGGGGTCCTGGTGAAGAGAGGAGTGGTTCCGTCATTGGAGCCGTTGACTGGTTGTGACAAGTTGTCACCACTGCTCAGGCAAAAGCTTCTGGCATTTTTATCTAGTACTTGTGAGGCGACTGAAGAAGCTTGTGGGAAGCCAATCAATGAGGCTTCTAAAGGAACAGAATTGAACAAGAGAATTTGCTGAAGCATGCAGGTAATTTATGGTAGTCACAACCATCTCTATGAGGAATGAATTCAGCACCTATTCCTCAGGATTTCCTCATTTTGGAAACTTTTGTAAACCTGTAAAGAGGAAACAGAAACTGCTTTAGGTTTTGTATAAGGACAAGATAGAGGTGAAGAAAATTTTGGAAGCGGCAAGCATAAGGAATGTCAAATATGGGTTAATCTTTGGCTTGCCCTGTTACCTGTGAGCCAGTTTCTGATTGGCATTTACAGGCAAGCATAAGGAATGTCAAATATGAGTTAAACTTTGACATGCCCTGTCACCTGTATGCCAGTTTCTGGTTGATATTTGCAGAGACAGACCCAACAAACATTGCGCTACTCGTTCAGATGCAACCTCTTTTGTTATATATGCCATAGTACTTGGCATGAATTTACTGCTTGGTTAACCAATGAAGCAGTTGAATTTGCTCGATCTATGGCGCCTTATGATGCTGAAGATATTGAGTGTGTGAAGGGATTATTTCACTGGTTGTATGTTCATCTAAAGGGATGATTACATTTAATACAAGGATGAACTTTGTGCTTCTTGTGACTTCATTTCCCATCAGTTCCAAATATTGATAATTCGAATACAGCAGAAAAATACGTCTTTGTGCAAATTTTTCATCGTCCATAATTGAAAGCTGTGATGACTGATAAGCTTTTCGATGCTTCAAGTTGAAGTTACACAATATAATAAGATTCTGTCAGCGAGGCGTTCAGATCCAATGTTCAGGTGTGTTCAAAAATGGTATGCATAGCATCTTGGTGAAACATTCTCTTTTGTTTTGTATTATACTATTATTTCTTATTGAAAAAGTTCTATACACATCAGCCCTGAAAGTGATATTTCTCCAAAGTCTGGAGTTGTAGCAGTCCATTCATTTTTTTATGTAATTCTGAAATCCTCGCCAGACCAAAATTATGTGCTTGTAAACGTTTTGTAGCCGTTCAGCCTTTTGTTTTTCAATAGTGAAATCACTTTCATGGCACTTTGTTTCTTTCGTTGTCATGGAGATCATTGTTATTCAATAGTGATTTTGGCACTTTGTTTCTTTTGTTGTCATTGGAGACCATTGTTATTCAATAGTGAAATCACTTTCATGGCACTATGTTTCTTTCGTCAATTTGAAGATCAATAATAGGTGCCATATGTGGCCAATTTGCTTGCTGGTACCAAATAAACTTTTTTTTAGAAGTGTATAATTTCCTGTTTTTCCATTTACTGAATGCAAGTATTTTTACTATGCAAAGTATGGTATTTGTATATTCTTTCTCTGTTATCTCCTAGCTGGTTTATTAGTTTTTATGGTATGGCGATAAACAATGTCAGTACTCTTTTGTAAGGCCATAAGAAAAGAAAAATCTCTGGAAGATCATTACATACACTGCTGTACCTGGAATATACTCATGTTGGCATCTTGGTTGGGAAGTTTCAAAATTAGTGGTGGTTGTCTCAGCTAGGCCCAAGAAGCAGCACCATTAATTCTGCCTTTGGGAGCTAGGACCAGAAGTGTGTGGCAGAAGGAACCCTGCAGCATCCAGCAAACAATTCAGAGCTGTAGTTTGTTACCACCAAAATACTGACTGGAAAAAATATAATGTATTTCATGGAATTACTGACAACTGGGCAATTTTGACGGATTCAATCTGTCAGGACATCTCTGCCGTTGGAAGACACGAATGGGCAACAGTTGTTGGTGAAATCCACCCACAGAAACCCTGATTTCCTCATCAGGCAGGATCCATCTTAAGGTCAAGAATGCACATCTGATATTTTTCACAGCTGATATTTTTGGACCACGTCGTCATCGCGCAAAGAGGAAAATGTTTCTTTTGCAAGTTTTACATCGTATACACAGAGGAAGAGAAGGGAAAATATATATGTGAGACAGGACAAAAGAGAGGGTGGCAGGAGGATTGGCTGGTTGCAGCAACCTAAGCACAGCCATTCATTTCCTGAAGGCCAGTCTCCACCACACAGCTCATATCCCTTGTCCTTGTGTGCCCCCTGGTGCACGACCTTATATGCCAGCTGCTGCACTTCTCAAGTCTCAACCCACTAAGAAAGACTGTTTGTCATCAAAGAGAGGGTAGCACCTGATCTCGTTCACCTTCAGAACCAGAGCAATGGCATCTGCTACTCTCCTCAAGTCGTCTTTCCTTCCCAAGAAGGCTGAATGGGGTGCCACGCGCCAGGCTGCCACTCCCAAGGCGGTGACTGTGTCCATGGTTGTCCGTGCTAGCGCCTATGCTGACGAGCTTGTCCAAACTGCGGTATTGTTTCTGAACACCAGCAGTAAAATTATGCGCTTGTTACCATGCTAGTTTTATGTTGCAGAAGCTTTTTAGTTCAATAGAAAAATGACACATGGGACTTTAAAAAAATGACAGATGGCCCTGTTTGAAACAACTTATTTCAACCATAAAACTTTAGTTTTGTTCATCGTGATTTAACTAATGCAAGTTTGAGGATTCATTAGGAAAGGTAACCCATTTGACAGATTTGATCCCATATTATTACTCATTTATTCAGACATGAGTCTAAATCAGCATTCTCTCCTTGCATTGGTTTAGGAACTTGCAGTGTTCAGCAGGAGATGAATTTTATGTATATTGCACTGGCACATGTGGACACAAGTATAGGTCAAGCAGTATAGCCACACATAATTTTGATGACTAAAAGCTAGTTCAGTTACATTTTAGATTACTTTGAAAGGTCCTGCTTAAGTTCTGTGATCTATCTAAAAGGTCCATAATATGTATGACCTGCTATGGTCTCAAACTTCTGAAAGAACATTTCATCAATTTGGAAAAAGTAGCTGTTCTTTTCTATTGAGAGAGGAAAGTTATGATGATCAATTCAGTTATGGTTCAGGTTATCACAAGTCATTTCTTCTTGCTGCAGAAAACTATCGCATCACCAGGAAGGGGTATCCTTGCCATGGATGAGTCAAATGCTACCTGCGGCAAGAGGCTTGACTCCATTGGCCTTGAGAACACTGAGGCCAACCGCCAGGCTTACAGGACCCTCCTTGTCAGTGCACCAGGCCTGGGACAGTACATCTCTGGTGCTATCCTCTTCGAGGAGACCCTCTACCAGTCAACTGTTGATGGCAAGAAGATTGTTGATGTCCTTAACGAGCAGGGAATCGTGCCTGGTATCAAGGTCGACAAGGTATGTTGTAGACTCGCAAATCGACACATGACATGCATGTATTGTAGTTTCTTAGCTAGAAGCTAGATTTGTTGGAGTTGTGACAGTCTCTTTCAAGATTGAAAGCAACAGCAAACCTCTGAAGTTATGCTCAATCTCAGGGTCTTGTGCCACTTGCTGGCTCCAACAACGAGTCGTGGTGCCAAGGTCTTGATGGCCTTGCTTCACGTGAAGCAGCCTACTACCAGGCTGGTGCCCGCTTCGCCAAGTGGTGAGAAACATGGTCCCTGCTGCATTGGCAGTTACTTTCTGTCATTATGTACAGTACGTGACATATAGATCCCATGTATGAGTGTGACTTGAAGTTTTGTCACAGGCGCACTGTTGTCAGCATCCCCAATGGTCCATCTGAACTTGCCGTGAAGGAAGCTGCCTGGGGCCTTGCCCGCTATGCTGCCATTTCACAGGTATATATATTCTAGAAAAAGGATCATCATATTGTTTTTTCCAACATGCATGTACTCCTATATAAAAACACCTTATCTGTTGAAATCAAATTGCTAGGAAAATGGTCTGGTGCCAATTGTGGAGCCCGAAATCCTTCTTGACGGTGAGCACGGCATCGACAGGACCTTCGAGGTCGCACAGAAGGTGTGGGCAGAGACCTTCTACTACATGGCTGAGAACAATGTGATGTTTGAGGGCATCCTGCTGAAGCCCAGCATGGTCACCCCTGGTGCTGAGTGTGAGGAGAGGGCCACCCCTGAGCAAGTAGCCGAGTACACCCTCAAGCTCCTCCACAGAAGGATCCCTCCTGCCGTTCCTGGCATTATGGTCAGCGCTCTCTTCTTGCTAACAAGTTTCTCTCCGGCTGCATATGGTCTTCTGTTTCTCAACTGCTATTTGTTTGTGCTATGCAGTTCCTATCTGGTGGGCAGTCTGAGGTTGAGGCGACCCAGAACCTGAACGCCATGAACCAGAGCCCCAACCCGTGGCATGTGTCCTTCTCCTACGCTAGGGCGCTGCAGAACACCTGCCTCAAGACATGGGGCGGCAGGCCTGAGAATGTGAAGGCAGCACAGGACGCGCTGCTGCTGCGTGCCAAAGCCAACTCCCTGGCGCAGCTTGGCAAGTACACCAGCGATGGTGAGGCCGCTGAGGCCAAGGAGGGCATGTTCGTCAAGAACTACAGCTACTAAGACGACAATACCACTGCTGCTAGTACGTTCCTCGAGGGCACTGTAGGTAGTCTGCCATTACAGGTTCAGCTGGAAAATTCCTTTCGGAGGAATTGGAGTCCACTTAATGGACTTGGCTATTTGGCTTCGACAACTTTCCAAAGTTGACATATAAGCCTATCTTAAATTCATAGGGTGAGAGATGGAAATTGACTCTATGTAGATCAAAATGCTATGGTTCTACTCTGCAACTTATAGCATGCTGCTCACTCTCCTACAACAGAAATCTAGCGCATCCTTGTATGGCTGGCACAGTTGTGTACAATAGTGAAATGACTTTCATGGCTCTTTGTTTCTTTTGCTATCACGGAGATCATTTGTTGCCATGTGTGGCCAATTTGCTCCTGCAAACATTTTGTCACTATTCAGTTTCTGTTATTCAATAGTGAAGTCACTTTCGTGGCACTTTGTTTCTTTCGTAGGTTTTGTTATTAAATAGTGAAATCACTTTCATGGCACTTTGTTTCTCTCGCTGTCATGGAGATCAATAGGTTGCAAGTGTGGACAATTTGGTCGCTGGTATCAAAGAGTTTTGCTCGCTGGTACAGAAGATTATTTTTATTTTGGCAATTGCTATATTTTCCTCTCATTTACTGAACTCAACTTTTATTATTGGAAATATGATATTTGTATTTTCTTTTTCTATTATCTCCTAGCTGGTTTATCACTTTTTATGGTATGGCATTAGACAATGTCAGTTCTCTTTTGCAAGGCCATGAGAAAAAACAATTCCTTGGACATCATCACATATTGTAATCATAAATGATCTTCCAGAATGCTATACTGCTTTATTGTTGGAATCCTCATGTTGGCATCTGGTTGGGATGTTTCAAAACTAGTGGTGGTTGTCCCTTGTGTCGCTGGCCTCAAGAACCAGCACCGTTTAATTCTGCCTATGGGAGTGTGTCAGTGTCTCACAGAAGGAACCCCTGCATCCAGCAAACAACTCAGAGCTGAAGTTTGTTACCACCAAAATACTGACGGGAAAAATGCAATGTACTGTATTTCATGGACAAACTGACAACTGGGCAATTTCATGGATGCAGCAATCTATCAGGACACAGACACGAACGGGCAACAGTTGGTGGTGAAATCCGCCCACAGAAACCGAGGAATTCCTCATCAGGAAGGATCCATCTTGAGGTCAAGAATGCACCTCCAATATCTACTGTTCACGTCGTCGTCGTGCAAAGAGGAAATTGTTTCTTTTGCAAGTTTTACAACAGAAGAGAAAGGAAAATATCTGCTAGATACATGACAAAGGAGAGGGTGACAAGAGGATTGGCTGATTGCAGCAACCAAAGCACAGCAATTGATGCCAGTTTCCCCCTCACAACTCATATCCCTTGTCGTTGTGTGCCCCCAGTTGCACGACCTTGTATGTCAGCTGCCGCAACCACTTCTCAACCCTCTAGGAAAGACTGTGTCGAAGAGAGGGTAGTACCTGTTGGGATCACAAAAATCACGGTTCTTTGTTTCCATCGTCGTGTGCGAAGATCAGACGTGGAAGTCTAATCTCCCGTCAACATCCACACGAGCACAAGGCAGCGACCCGACGCCTTCATCAGCCGTCCCAGTCGCTGTCCATATAGATGCCTCCAATCGTGGAGATGAAATGCCCACCTACGGCTTAATCGCCGTCTCGACCGCCAGCCACTCACAGAAGAAGCCAAACACGAGCAACGATCTCGCCGCTGTCCTCATCGACGGGAGCACGGGCACGGCCAATTGCCAAGCCACCGTCCTTGGTCATGTACGTAATAAGAGAACTAAAATATATAGTCATGATCTAAACTGATCATCTCTGATCTGCACATAAGGTCACACATAGCACTAGCAGTACAACACCAATTTCATCGATCTATATATCACAGGAGCTAGCTGATCAGTCATACGTTCCTAGCTCCAATTTGATCCTGATTTTCGTTTCAACCTTTTCCCAGATTGGTTCTGAATAGGTAAGATACTTTGCTGGAGACTTGCAAAAAGGAAATTGTGTCTCCATCATGTAGGAATGGTCACCGCAAAACCAACAGTCAGTGTAAATATTTTTTTTTTAAAAAGAACATATATTTCCGGTGGCCGCCTCTCGAAATCCCGATTAGTGACGCTAATCCAGAGGTGGAGTGTTTGCCCGCCCTCCGGAAATCACTTTTGTTGACCACCTCAGATATCCTCGGTGCAAGTTGACTTTCTTTGTCAGTAGCTAAATTTAGGATATACCATTCTAATAAAGGAAGTTGGTTGAAATCTGAACATGTGTTTATTGTGATGCATGTTGGTTCAAAGCTTTGGGTAATGTGCAAACATTTTTTTTTTTTAATTTTGAGAAAGCAATGTGGAAAGATTTGTGATGCACCGATGCAACAGACCCTCTTGTTCGTGGCCCATGCTGGCCCAGATCGATTGGACGGCCGTTTCTGGGCCGCTTTATCGGCACAGCGTACTGACTGTTCCTCAATAAAAAAAAAAAATCTAAAAAAAATAATAAAAAAAAGCTGGCCCGAGCCGACATTTTGACACTATTGACATAAAATTCGTCGCAGCGGACTCGTCGCCGTTTCTGCCCGCCATTTCCTCTCCCGGCGACGTTCCTCCCTTTCCTTCCCTCTCAGCTGATAGGGTTTATGGAATAGAAAGGTTGTAAAATCAAATCTTTAGGATTTTTTTTCGTTAAAGTTGGAGATATGATGCTCTTATCGACGATGAGTCGATAAGGCAACTGCCAAAACAAAAATAAATCTCCATCTGCTCGAAGACACACGGCGGCGCCGCGGACCGGCCATGGTTTCCCATGCGACGCAAGCACCCTCCGGTTCATCCGCCGCCGCTACTACCGCCTGTCATCCTGCGCGGATCATGCTGCTCGCGTCCTACGGCGGCGGTATGGACCAGGCCTGCAACGTCATCGGCGACTCCGAGACGGTCGCGGCCGGCAGGACCTCGTCCGGCCACCACATCAGCGTCTCCCTCCGTCGCAAGCCGTCCCCGGCGCTGTCACGCATATGCGTCTGCTTCCAGCACGGCACAGCCAGAAGACCCGCCGCCTATTCCACCGTCGTCGCAGCGGCTCCGTCCTCTTGCGGATCGTTTCGAAGGAATGCTACGACAAATCTTCCACGATCAGCGACTACTTCGTCTACAACGCGGGTGCCGCCGCCGCTGACTCCGACGACGACGAGCACGTACGCCCGCCGTCCTTGTATCTGCTCCCGGCTCCCCCCACATTTCGCTCCAGCCAAGCCGTGGGAGTGCCTGGATATAAGCGCCACTGGCCTCGTTTGCCGTGGCGGGGCCGAGTTCGTGGTGGCGCAGCTCAAGATGGTGTGGGTGAACGGCGAAGCAGGTGCAGGGCCCCACAAGGCGGCCGAGCTCCTCCTGTTCCGTGACGGCGAGTGGCGTCTTATGCGGCCGCGGATCGTCCACGACCACGGTGAAGGCAGGGGCATGTACGGCTTGGGCTTGGGCCGGTGGCTGTGGAAGCCTCAGGCCGTCGTGCCCCTCGGTGACGACAACGGGGACGGGATACTCTGCTGTTGGGTCGACTTCTCTCACGGGGTCATCTTCTCCGACGTGCTCGCCTGCAGTCCTGTGCTGCGGTACGCGCCGTTTCCCATGGCGGCGATGAAGAAGCAGCACAGACGCCTCCTGTGCACAGACGCTCGTGGTGAGGTGAAGTTGGTCACCGTTTCAGTCTCACTCCCACCCCGTGCTCGTGGCTGCTCTGACGATCTTGCGACTGCCGTCGTCATCGACACCTGGAGCCTGAAGACGGACGACATGGCTTGGGTTTTGGAGATGAACACCACCATGGTCGACTCCACCGAGCTCTGGGCGCTCGCGAAAACACCGGGGATGGCGCGCTTCCACCTGGTGGCTGATCATGTTGCGAGCATGGACGGTGGCGGCCATGTTGTTTCAGATGAGAACGCTGCACCACCAACTGAAGAATTGGGTGATCACAGGGCAGAAGCCACAAGGCCATAAGGGGGATTATTGGCCCATGCGCGTCGAAGCCAGAGGGACACAAAGTCTCACGTGTGATAGAGCATAGGGCCGGAATGACTCGACTGATGTATGTAAGCAGCTCAGAAAAACCAGAGCAGCTTCAGCGTTGATCTTTGCTCCCACCATGGAGCTCACACAATGTGTTTGGCTGGGACAACTCCGGTTCCAGAAAGAGAGTTTTTTTATTGCCCACATAGGTCCTTGGCGTTCATGTTATCTACCTTTTTTTTTTTTCCTTTACGTCATATGTGTTGGTCATGCACGCCGACGTGTCATGGGCACCCCGCAGCCGCGCCCAGTCCACTGGTCACCGCGCCTATGCCAATGCTGGCCATGACCGCGCCGTCCAACGAGGTGAAGGGAGGGATTCTACGACCGGTCTCCATGGAAGAGGAAGGGGGCGAAGGATGTGGAGGAGAGCCAGATCTTCTCATCCCGGCAGCTCACTGACCACCAGAACGCCGAGGAGCAGTGTTACGATGTGTGTGACAGCGGACACACAAGACATGGAGAAGAGGCGTCAGGGAAATGGAAGTTCGCGCGACAGGGGAAAAGAGAAAGAAAGCGCCCGGTACACAAGGGCGTGTAATCTGTGGCAATGGTGCACAATGTAATTGAAGGCTGGACCAAACTTGCAAGCAAGGTCTACTAGAAAACCTTAAACACACATAGTTCAAATCTCATATGTCTGCATCTTAACTCCATGCATCACCTCCCACACAAGACACTCAAAATTAAAAAGGTGGATTAAAGTAATTAGATGAGACAAACTGTTATCGTGGAAAGCAACAAGAAACAAGGCCTAGTCACTGACACCTAGCATTTCTTTGTCTGGATTGAATGAGAACAAATTCTGTTGGCAGGATACTTGGGAAAATTTGCTTAAGTCCCCCTCACTTTAGCCCTTTTGCACATTTGGACTATATGTAGAATTATTTTTCTAGCATGAGAGCAACAGAAATTGGTGAATGAAACCAGTACATAGAATTATTAGTGCAAAATAAATGGGATGTGAAACAAAGCTAGTGGAGGTAAAATAAAAAACATAGCCATGGAGCTAGTTATGAAGGAACCTATGAATAACCAATGGACATCGTCTCCATTTGCTTTAGCAGGTAACCAAATTAGTGATGCAGAAAACATAACCAGCTTGTGCCATCCCATTTGAACTACTAGGAACCGATATAACATAACACCTAAGAGGCTGCATAAAAAAAAGATTCGAAGGTCATTGAAGAGGAATGATCATCATACAAAATTAAGAGCTTGAGGGGTAAGTTGTAAACTTCATAGGTTTTAGGGAGAGTCTTTGCCACTTTGGAGATAAGAAGCCCTTATCTATGGATTTTTTTAATCATATCTTTTAAGGCACACACTGGATGGTGGGGACCAAAAGGGAAGGACGAAAAATGTGTAGAGGGATAGTGACATAGCAGAGGAGATAAAGATGAGTTACCCTCACGCAAGGAAATAGCCCCTTTCCACCTATAAATGTCCCTTTCCCACACTTCTATCTCCATCACCAAATAATCTCAAATAAAGCTCATCGTATCTAGAGTAGAGCCCACTACTCACCCAAATGTGCAAATCCATGGAGCTCGAGCCAGGGTTCAAGTTTAAACCTACTGAAGAGGAGATTGTGATGTACTACCTTCGTCCTCGTGCAGTGAATGAACCGCTTCCCTCAACATTCATTGTTGATGTGGATATCCTAAGCGGCAACCCTTGGGACCTAGTACCAGGTCTTGTGCACATACACCATCTTTTCCCAACAAATACAACTAAAAAGTTCCCTTTAATTTCATTGGATTGCTCCTGCTACAGTCTGATATGATCTATGTATGACTAAAGATTCCTTGCTTGATTTTCTTGTTTTTATTGCTGTATGTACATAGAGGGATTTGTAGAGAAATACTTCTTTTGTCAAAGAGTACAAAGATGGCCACATGGAAACCGACGCAATCGTGCAGCAGGTGATGGACACTGGAGGGCAACGGGTAAGGACTTGCCCATCTTTAGCAATATCATCAATGGTGGAATGCCTTTGATGGTTGGGCTGAAGAAAACGCTGGTATTCTACCTTGGCAAGGCTGCAGCCGGTGAGAACACAGAATGGGTCATGCAAGAATATAGCCTTGTTGAAGCTGGCCTCACACCGTATCCAGTGATTAGTCACAATGGAACCAACAACCTAGGAGAACGCAGCCGTGATGCAGTGGCAATCACAGAGGTATATTAACTCAAATTCAAAAGAATTTTGTTCTTCAATACTATTGGTTGCATGTCAAATTGGAGGGGTGGGGGCTATACATGATAATCTGCATGGTTTAAGAGTGAATGTTACTACTTGGTCTGGCAAAATTTCTTGTGTGGAGAAATAGTTATAGTTAGTTAAGAGGGGAATTTTTGAAGATACAAAATATGGAGTTAACTTGTCGGTTTTGATTGAAAGTAAGCTTGACAGGTTCGGCCAACAGCACATGCGGGTAACTGCTTGTTTCTTGTGGAATTATTGATGTAACATCTAAAGAGCATTGGGTCTATATCCAAACATAGAGTTGTTTATATAGAACATCTAAAAACTATCTGATTCGGTAATCTTCATCATTTTGACTTGTGAGAAAGACGTATAATCAAAACAAATAATTCATGCTGTCCAATTTGGTCAGTTGTAAAATTAGTAACATCAAAATTAGCTTTTGCTACCAAGCCTAGCTGCTGTTCTATGTAAATCAGCATTAGTATTCACTATGTTTTACACATTTTCACCTAAAATGACACTGCATAACAAATAGTTTTTTGAACTTCTGTAGAATAAGGATAATCTTTCTGAAGATCTCTCCAATGCTACTACAAATGTGCCCAAGGTTGTTCCTGTCATGATTAATCCAGATGACTCCTGGGTTGTCTGTCATATCTACAAGAAGAAGAAGCGTGCACCACGTGCCATTTCCCAGCGTTACAACATTGCTGGTGGAGGACAGGTCCACTTCTTTAACTTCCTTGGTCAGGATAATTCAGATGGAACTTCTAGCTCAAGCAGCGTTACCGACGACCTACCAATAGACAAGGCAAAGGATAATAATGAGGGCATGGGAGGAGCCAATGACAAAGAAGACACAAATGAAGCAGGGAAGTAATTTAGTTGGCAGCAATAGTGTTGTAAAAGTGGGCAGTGCATTATGTAATAAGGTGTTGGAGTGAAACTTTAAGAGTTTACCACCAGTAGAGTTTTTTTTTTCAGTTATGTTTATTTCAAGTAATAATGTGCCGGAAGACTTCGGTCTATACAGTCTCAAATGTTTTTTTTTTCTCGAATACGCAAAAAGACTTGCAAGATCTTTTTCATTAAGTAGAAGAATGCAAGATGCCTACTTTACTCAAAGAAAAGGAAACAAGACATTTGAAGTTGACGTTGCCTTTTTGTATTATGCTTGTTAATTATAGAAACTTTTTTGTTTATCTTTTTGTTAACTGTTTTTTTGTTTATAGGATCATAAAAGTATATCAAGAATACTTGATTATCCTAAAGGATTATCCTAAAGACTTGACAAGTTTATACATGACAAAAGGACCTACTGCAAATTCATGTAAACTCACCTTATGGAAGTATTCTATTTTTTCATTTTGGGACATTAATTATGCTAACAAAAATAACACTAATTAATCATTTTTTACCAAGCTACATGTTTTCAACCTCTTGGCGTCATCACCCATAGGATGCCTACTTTACTCAAGGAAACGGAAACAAGCACATGAAGAGTGCCATAGAGAAGAGGGATGAAGTTGAAATTTGTGACAAAAAAGAGCAAAAGGACAAAATAAAGATAGACAAAACAATACAACACCCATTTTAGTAACTTTTTTGCTCATATCTATCAATAATTTATTATAAGTGTGGACAAGAGTGATGAGTCATTAGGCTATGTCGTGCACTATGCACAAGAAAAGAAGGGCGAGACATGGTCTACCTAATCATGATTTGGCAAAAAATGTGTATAACCTGAAATATATATAGGGAATTGGATTGTACACAGACAACGTAGTACAAGCCATCCACACACACATCACTTATTTTGGAACAAACAAAACCACCAGTCCACCAGGCCCTGTTTTCATCATTTCGTTCGATTTCCGATGTTTTCTAGCTAGACTCCTGTAGCTCCTGATTGCCACCACTAGTTTCATGAAGGTGGTGCTGGCACCAAAGATTTTCCACGTAAGATTTTGCAAAAAAGATGACAGGTACGAGTCTCACGTAGATTTTATTTTTCCCATGAATTTCTGAATCAAATAAACACAAACATATATCTACCTACAAAAATTTTGGGCCATTTTTTTTTATTTGTTCCCAAGCAAGAAATCAAACACAAACACATCTGACATCATTAACAAAATAGTTCAACTCACAAGATCTAGTATCTCTGCATCTGAAGAATATAAAATCAAGCATCTGGTGCACCTTACCCAGACCCTCAGTTCACCCTACACATGAAGAATACAAAATGCACCAGTACTACAGCCTGGCTGGAGATAACATTTGCTTCACTGAATATATTGTACGCATATTGCTTCATTGAACAAACTACCTTCTTCCCCTCTTTTGTTTGATGTTGGATGCTTTGGTCACTTGCAAATATAATGACTAAACATGCACAAAAGTCATAGAGCATGTATAGCAGCATGAAGAACTAGTTTCTATATTCTAGCACCATTATTACTGGTGTATGTGACATATTGCTCAAAGAAATTGATAATAAAAGGAAAATATAAATTTTTTGGGTTGAATTTGCCAAATTATGGAACCTATTTGTTGCTATTTTAAAATCATATAATTGCATAATTCAGAACCATATGTATTGTTTTGCATTTAGGAGACCCATATTACTACTGCCTAAGTTTTGTCCATACTCTGTATTACTGTCCAGTTCATAACCATTTAATTTTTCCTAAGTACAATGTTTGATCTAACGTGCCTATCAATACTAGTATTGCTACTGCCTAATGATGTGCCAATATTACAACCTAATTGATTCTATTTTCGTGTACGAAAGCAAACGGTGTATTGTGTATATGAATACGATTTCTCCAGAATTTGATTGATCATTAGGTATAGGCATTCCAGACTTCTTCACTCCTCAACCATATTGCTTTATAGCTTTGCACAGTTTTCTTCTATTCTGGAATGGCGAGGGGAGAAAAATATTGTACAATAAAAAAATTGAAGGAACGAGCAAAAACTAATTTAAAAAACAGATAACCAATCTTTTGAAAGCTTCAAACTCTAAAAAGTAAACAAAACATTCTAGTGGTGTTGTTTTTTCCTACAAGATTAAATAAAAAATACAGATCTGTGCAGAGTGTAGGGAAGCACTGTAAGGAGACTAACACAATCCTAGACAACTAGCATGCTTTAACCATGTTTATGGAAGAAAAAAATCAAACGAAGTCCACAGTATGTTTGTTTGGAGGGACCCCCCCCCCAACACACACACACACATTTCTTGACGATGAACACTTCATTTAAGAAGAGAGTGAGCTGGGAGGGCCTGTTGAGCTAGATAAATCAAGCTGCCATTACCTCCCGACTGAGCTAAAACGCTTCCTTCTGGCTTGAAGTATGTCTTTCTCAAAAACAATTGAGAAATTCTAGTTATCTGAATAGGAAACACATAAACTTGTCATCGTCCCAGAAAGTCATGGATAGATCATAGTCTACTCACTCCAATAACTCAAAGAGGATTAGTCTCGACTACAAAAATCTTAACTGAGGTGTTCAGAAACAAATTGTCGCAAAAAAAGGTGATAAAAAACAGTTAATGCAGCTTGCGACAACAATGGGCACGAGGAAGCCAGGTCGCAGGGATGGGGAAGGGGGTGAGATACCAAACCTGCCCTCATGGGTGGGGAGTAGGAGAGAAGGTTGTCGAGGATATGATGTCTGCGGTGCTAGATTCAATTCCCACGCCAACATTGTTAATGAATCGTACTATGAGGCGAATGTGCTATTACAAGCGTACAAGGGTGTGAAGCCATGCCGCCACTGCGATAGCAAGCTAGCCCCGGCCCTCTCACCATGCCCATCATCGCAACAGGGTGTGAAGAATGCAGTATGAAGATGAAGAGTTGAGGTGAATATACCATCCATACAAAAAGGTTGCTCGCATACATATTACTGCAGATAGGTCCAAGGGGTAGAGTACAAAATGGCAAGTTTCAAATGTACAGTGAAGTACAAATATGTGAATAGTAATGCTAGATTCAAAGATCGTCATATTTATAATAATAAAAATGGTTCGAATTAACCTAAAACAGGAATAGTTAGCTGGTACTCCAAAGTCTAAATTACACATCTAATGAAAGCCTTTCGACTGGAACTAAGCCAAAGGTCCCGTGCAAGAAAAATAGACTATGTTCGGCAACTATTTTACCGACCGTGGCTACTGCTGCTGTACCGTCAGGCATAAAATACTTAAGCAAAAGATATGGCAGCCACAACTACTGCTCTAACGAAATGGCAGCGGAACCAGCCCATAACTTTGGCCATGCGCATCTCCTCCTTTACAGCTCTTTCTTTTATCAGAGCATCTATTTACTTTTATTGGAACATTTGCTTTTCTGTAGCTTGATTCGATCAAACGTGCTGGAACACGTTTGTTAACCAATCTAAGCACATGTTTGCTTTTCTAATAACGGAAACTAATCCGGATTCATCACGTACGTGATCAAAAGAATCAGAAAAATTATTTTCAAACATGTGAAATAATAAAAAGTTCTACCTAAATCTCAATCTAGTAGTGTTATAAAGCCATCCAAAGGACGAAAAAAATGCATATATATGTGGCTTCTTATGCTTGATAGTTATGGAGAATGCATTTCTTGTCAACAACACCTCGTTGCAATTGTGTCCGCTAGCGTAGTCGCCAATGCATCCCTCCGATCCTCGGAACAAAGCCTGAACAAATATTTTAGATAGACACTTGTCAAAAATGATTTCATTTTTGCAAGCTAATTGCCCAACAAATAGCTTCACCTATCGTATCTATCGACCATAAAAAAAATATTCAGCTTATTTGTACCACTCATGAATATTGTTTTTGGGTTTCATGCTTTGTATATAATATAAGCTGCTCTCCAGATAAGTTCACGATAAATACAATCGAAGAAAAGATGTTAAATTGTTTCACTCCTACAATAGAAAGAACACAATAATTTACTCCTACTCCAACTCCTTGCTAATTTATATTCAGTTAAATTAACTTGGTTCTTTACAGGAACCACAACAATATTTTATCTTTAAGTTGTAAATAGTTTTAAATAGCAGGCTAAGGGTGTTTAGCGGTTTGTCTCTAAAACAATAGTTTTAAATAGCAGGCTAAGGGTGTTTAGCGGTTTGTCTCTAAAACAGCTATAGTGGAGCTAATAGCGGGCTATAGCAGCTAAATTGTATATTAACAGAAATAGTGGCACCCTACCTTAAAAGACTATAGCGGCTGCTGCTATAGCCAGCTATTTAAAACAGGTTGAATTAATCCTTTAACCCATCAAACCCATCCCAAAATCAGACTCTCTAGTATTTTTATTTTGTGTGTGTGTGTTTATGATATAGTTTTAAATTTAAAATACTTATACCTCAGTAATTTTTGCCACAAAAAAATCTTCATTGTATAGCTTAAACAACCACTTACTTTGTAAACATTTGTTTTTTTTATAACAAAGGTTCTGAATAACTTGACATCTGCTCTTTTGATTGGTAATTAATAGACCATTTGACTAGTATAGGATTCCGTTGATTCGTCTTCTATTGGTCATATTGCTAAAAAAACCATGATCAGTTTCCTTAAGTACCCCTCTAGGGACAAGAAAACAGAGCATAAACACAAGTAAACTTTGATAACATAAAGAGAGCAATATTCCTTATGAACTTGCCAGCCTTTATTCTATCATTTCTCCAGTAACTTCCCGGTCTTTGCTAATTGCTATTGAGTTTTCTGTATGCATCGGCACAAAGTAGACCTAGGTAACAAAAAAGATAGGAGACGGATCCATTCTCATTGTCTCTACCAATTATGGAATCTAACATGTCCGCCATTATTAAATCTCATTGTAGCCTAGAGGGAGCTTCATTCGCAAGCTTAAACAAGCGCCGGACTTCCCAGTGGAAAATCACGGAGAACAAAGTCTGGAATGTAGATCATGGTGGACACAAAGCATCATGCGACTTTAACCTGTCATTTTCATTAGAAAACAATTAATGGAGCTGTTGCATGCACAGCGCAGTGATCGTCATTTTCATGCATGCCTCTATCGTCCTCTATAAATATGACCTAGCCCTTCGTCAATCCATCTCAAGTGTCAAGTAGACCAGTACTCCCAATTCACTATCAACTCCCAATTCACTATCAATCTAAGCTATAGCAGTTAGGTTGGACGACAAACGGCATGGCGTCGTTGCACGGTTCCTCCACCACCCTCGAGCTTGTCCTCGCCGCGGCCGTGGTGTGCGCGCTGCTGCTGTCACCATCCTCATCCAGCGCGGAGCCGCTGTCGGGCAGCTACGAGGATTCCTCCGGGTGCTGGACCGCGCCGCGGCGTACCGGAAGGAGTGCTTCGGCGAGTGCGCCAAGGGCTGCTACTGCTCCGACAACCCCTACAGCTGCCTGCGGGAGTGCATGCCCACCCCGCCCACCCGTCGCTGCGGCGCCACCTACGACGTCGTCCAGGGTGTCTTCTTGTCTTCGGCGACGTTTGCCTCTGCCGGTTCCGGCGAGGCTACCGGGGCGACATGAGAAAGAGATCGAGGTCGTTTGATTCAATCTCTCTAGTTGAACAATTGTTGTGCACTTGTGCTTCGCCTTCGATCTGCTCCTTCCTATATATCCACCATGTCCGTGTGTGTGCATGCCTCTCATCGACTTAATTTGAGACGTGTGAGTGTGACTTGGCCATCGTATGCATTCTAAATAAATGTGCTGTACGTTAATATCGTGTATTCGTGCACGTGTCCAGCACCTATATATTTTTTTTGATAAAGGAAGCTTTTATTAAAACCTCATTAGCAATACATCGAGTTGATACAAAGCCAAAGAAGATATCTCCTGACCTCTGCCTAACATGAAGCACACAGCCAATTCAAAAATTGTATGCCATATTTGAATAAACAGTGAAGTGCATATATATATTATTTAGATTCAAAGACAAGAATGAATAGAAACTCAGTACTGCACACAAATGCATTTGATGGCTGTCTCCGATTTTATTTTAGAGGCTGCACTTAGGACAGTCTCAGTGCATGGTGTCATTGCACTGTTTTCCAAACAAAATTGCTAACAAAGTCTCCATAAAACAAACATTGAAACACCCTCCATAATGCAACCGTTTCAATGCACTATTCCCAGGCTTAGAAAAGCACTTAATTGCCGCATGTGTATGGGATCATACACTTTAATCCTGTATGGGACGACGAGATGAAATGGCTCAGTACTGGTTTCATTCGGGTTTCAATGCCTGTGAAACGACGCCACCCCAGTTTCACCATGGTGAAACCATATGGCTCTCTCTCCTCCTCGTTTCAATCAAATTGCTGATGTGTCGCTGTATTTAATGTGCATGACACTACGGTGAAACCCCCACTGAGACTGGCCTGGAACTACCTCTAACTAAGATTGGAGCATCGTACATACTACCTAATAGTCACCAGCCATGTGGGCCCCATGACCAGTTGGCAAGAGGGAACCATCTACAAAAGGCACCAGCGGAGGCGAAGCCAGGCATCGAACAAATTACCTTTTTTT
Organism: Themeda triandra; assembly: GCA_018135685.1. Classification (NCBI taxonomy): domain Eukaryota; kingdom Viridiplantae; phylum Streptophyta; class Magnoliopsida; order Poales; family Poaceae; genus Themeda; species Themeda triandra. The sequence goes on along the minus strand of JAENPR010000438.1, from coordinate 461,319 downwards.
TTCTTTGACAAACTCTTTACTACTACTGTACATTTTCCCCAACTCTTCTCTGTTTCTGGTTCCTCTCTATTCCGACCTCCCTCTCCCCTGAGGCCCTGTACCCTGATTGCTACTTCAATTAATTATCTGTTAATGAATCCAGCTAGATTGCTAGCCCTAATGAATCGCCCTAGAAATATACTTTAGACACCCGCACGCATGGAACCGTGGACTAGTCGCAACACGGACGACTGGACTAGCCCTTGATGTTTGGGCCAAATACATATACTATAGACACATATACTCATGTCCGCCTTAAGACTCTACAAGCACGGTGGCCTGAATACGATCCTCTCTGTCTCGATGGTCAAGCAAGCGGGCTGAAACATATATAATATCTGTCCGGTAGTAGACGAAGGAGGAATAAGAAAGGGTTAATTCAATTTTTCTGTGAGTGCCTGTTCCACGAAAATATGTTTTTCCGATAGCAAATCCACGGAAAAATTCATTTTTTTGTTATCCTAGTTCCGTGAGTATTTTTTTGTCGGTCACCGTCGGAAAAACATTTTTCCATGGGTATACGTATTTTTCCGTGGGTTTTTGCACCCACAAAAAATCCGAGTTCCCAGTAATATAAGGTTCTGGGCCACATAGCAGCGCCTTTGGGGGTGGTTGTCATGACACGGCAGTGGCGGGTTGGGGGTGGTGGGGGCACCACCGTCTGGTGCAACGGAGAAGATGGCAGGGGAGTCACGATTTGGATGATTATTATGGGAGAACCAGGGTTAAGGAGCCGAGGTAGGAAGCGCGTGGCGAGGTACTGAGGTGAGGTGGTGGGATCGGAGCCGTCGACCACGGTGGCGGAAGCTTATTTTCATCACCTACATCTTATTATTTATAAGAATGTCTTACAACTAATGTACAAAATATGAATTTGTTTTATTCAATCTTAATCAATTATGGTCTTATTTAAGTATTAATTGTGATGTTATAATTTATATTGCTATTTGTGGCTAGCCCACAACTTGAAAATGAAGTTGAAGTATCATTGGTGGTATATGAATTTTATTGAAGCAGCCAAGTGCATTGCATCATTCATTGACATTGGAAGTAATTATGTCTTGACCTATGGTCATGACTGTACCGGTACACATCAGTGTGCAGGCAGGAGACATTTTACATTGCATTCATATGCACTCAAGAAGTATATTGAAGGTCTTATATCTATATTAATACGGAGTATAATAAAGGTATTATGTCTATGTTATTATGAAGTAAATTGAAGGTAAAGTTTACGTTATTATGAAGTATATTGGAGGTGTTATGTCTATATTATTATAAAGTATATTGAAGGTGGTATGCCTGTTATCATCTGGCTATGTCCAAAATTGGAAGTCACTCGTTTTATAATGATATTATCTCTATATGTTAAATTGATATTTAATTTAACTTGTGGTTTAAATAGCTTGTCAAAACAAGTTCGCTTGCTAAGATATTTTATCTCACTCTTGCTTTACTCAATCCAGGTACTTGATGCTTGCTTGGAATGGAAAGGAATTAACTGCACGTCACACACTTCTTTTAGAGTGTTAAATTTTCATAAGACTTGGAAGTAATGTTTAAAGAGTGGTTATTAAACTTCATCATTGGAATATGTTAGGATGTTTGTTAAATGCTAGTTTGGTTTCTTTGGTTAATAAACATGTTTTGCTTCCGCGTTGTTTTATATACAAAGGAAATACCGCAAAAATATTTATTTGATATATGTGGCTGTTGACGGTGATGTTTAGTGGCATCCCGGAGTGTTGATGAATTTCGGGGTGTTAAAGAGACACTTGCGAGGGAGAGGATGACGCCGGCTGGGTCGCGTGCTCCTCAAATGCATGACTCTCGCACACAGTGGCAGAGCCAACAATTTGGCATGGTTTGGCAGCCGCCATACTTAAATGACATAGAAGCAATCAAATATATTTAGCATCTATACTGATATACATGTATACGTGACTGGTGAGTACATACGTGACCGTACGTGGCCGTTAGCCAAAAGCTTCCTACGCTGGCTGCACTCTGGGCTCTAGCCTCTTCGCTCCACTTGATGGGCCAAAAGGCCTGTCCAGTCACTGCTGTAGGCGATGGTGATGAATCACTAACAGCTGATTGGTGGCTGCGTTCCCAGCAGCGACGTACGTGATCCCTAGACCCTAGCCCTAGATTGATGATGATTAGGCAGTTATTAGTTGGCCTGGAGCAAAACTGTATATCTCAAGACCTACTAGCACAAAGGAAACCGTAGTCTAGTGTACTACCTAAACCTCTTATGTATACCAAAAACCGTGACAGTTGCAGTATCCCATCAAACAAAAGTTTCCTCCCAGGAGTTCTTTTTCCTCTTCTTTTTCAAAAATGATAACTGAACCTTGTCATCCACAGACCGAGAATCTGACACTATCTTCAGCAGTTTGTATTGGAATAAGTGCAGTTTGTTTGTCTCCAGTGTCTCATGGAATTTTCATAGTGCTCATATTGGGTAAGTAATCTTTACACATGAGGTGCAGCCGAAGGGGTATTTAAGAGCATTCCCATGAGTGAACCACGTAAAATGCATTTCAGCTTGCATTCAAACGCATGGTGAACCTGTCATCCAAAATAACTGTCAATTTGTTTTTCCACCATCACGTGAGTCTTTGCTGCAACCTTCATGTTTTTTAATGACATTCACATGACAACATTGGGATGCATAGATATTTCCCTTGCATTGTTTTTTCACCATGTATATATCTATTACCGGAAACTAATGAAAAACTTCACAAAATGTTCGTCTACATGACTACATTGATGTTTTTCTTTGTTGGTCTCAACATAGCTTATACTAGGAGAATTCCCCACGCGTTGCTCTGAGAATTCCCCATCTGACCGGTGCCACCGACCATGGTATAAAAATAGGACCATCACCTTTCCACAAGTAGCAAACCGCCGCCACGCCTGAAGTCGTAGCCTTCCACTTTGCAAGCCGCCTCCGTCATCGATTCATGCCACCCGAACTCAGATCTAGCATATCAGCGGTTCCGCGTTCAGTAGTACATGTCTGCGCTTGCATGGAGGACAGGAGGAGCCACCCGATCGGCTGCATCGATGTTGTGGTTGTCCGCGGCTGCACCGGGATGGAGGAGCCACCGGTCGGCTGCGTCGACGTTGGCCGGTTGTTGGCTGTTGCGCCGGCATAGATGCACCGATCGGCTGCGTCGACGCTGCCCGGTTCTCTGCAGCTGCGCTGGCATGGAGAAGCCACCAATCAGCTGCAAGACAGCCGCAGCATCGCAACCGCCTTTATGAAGATGTATTTGCATGTGTAATTCACTGAACCGTCTTAGAATGAGTTTGAAACTTTTTTAATCTGAAATTTACTGCCATATTTGAAATCATGTTTTCCTACAAATTTTTTGAGCACACAACGATTGATTCAAATTAACTTCATATATAGATAGTACGTACTGAGTCTAAGTAAACTAAGACACACATGATCAACAAACACAATTTCTGATACATTTAAACTACAAAGTAACATTAATTATGCTTCTACCCAAAAAATGAAAATGGATACAAACATGCTGCACGAAGATACTCCATATTATTACCTTGTAAATCAATTGGAGTAGGACTATCCAAAATCTTGTAAATCTTTTCGGAAATGATCAATGAATGGACTTGAGGAGCTTCGGCTCATCAGCAATATAATGACATCGTCTTGGTGTCGTCTACATTTCTTGTACACTAAGTGGGCTTTGAACTTTATGTATGCAACCATGTGCCACCACTTCATCTAAAAGAGGACGAACTTGTAGTGGGATGCGATGACACTAAGGTTCTTGCACTTTCCATCGTGATTTTGCATTGTGTTCGCACAATCCCCACTTCTTAGCAATGGTAGCGGGTGCCGATGAAATAGGGGATGGCCGCACCACAACCAGATAGATGGATAGTACGCTGATGGATCATTCACATGTGAAGAGATCCTTATAAACTACCTAGTGTGAGCCATAAGAAGTTCCATACTAGTTAGGTGTAGAGATGGTTTCCTTATAAGACAAAGATGAAGTAGGTGATGGTGCCCGATCACTAAAGGCTGATTGGCGACTGTGTTCCAACAATGTGATCCATAGCTCTAGGTTCATGATGATCAAGGGGTGATAAGTTAGGGCTAGAACAAAACTGTGTTTCTCGACATTGGAGCACAAGGCCTATTATATTTATACTTCCTATTAATCCTAAACTGTGTAGCAGTTCCATCATACCATTGGTTTGTGTTTCATATTTTGGGGACCCCCACAATCATTGTTAGGGCCCAATTACAAAGCCTAGGGCTAACAAAATTTCATTTAGGGGGCTATTTGTAGCCTTTAGTGGTGTTTTAGTCATTATAAAATAAGAACTCAACTATGGGTCTATTGTAGCACCTAGTGGCATTTTTAAAATACATACAAACCTCACAGGTGCATAAAGAGAATCTTTTCCACCTCCCTTATAAAGGAAAACAACCAAAGGTGGAGAGGCACCTTTGGCCGAAACACTAGTTGAGCTCTCTCTCTTTCTCTCATCCTTCGTTCCCCTTTCTTGTTGTCTAAACCAAACATCATTAATAAAAGTTTCATCCCCAATGTCCTTTTTAATAAAAGTGACTAGGCCCTCATTCCATATATCCTCTTTGATGCATGTTTGGTCACATGGGGCCTAGAGTTTTTGAGCCTGTGCTTTGATAGCCACCTATAACTGTAACTGTTGGACCTACACTACCATTGCAGCTTGTTCTTTGCCCTGCCTATATTCTATCTCATTTGGCATTACGCTTCTTGTGCCTGAGTTGTATGCTCGAATAAAATATACTATTTCATAATACTATAGTCCAATAGATTTTTCTAATAACAAATTGCCTTTATTACAATTTATTTTTCTATAACAGAACTGATACCATTTATTTCTGTTTCGTGATGTTCCATTGCCATAAATATGAGTTTCTTGACAAAGTAATGCTAAAATTGATTAGACCTAAGACCCATTAGGTCGGAAGCTGCCAATTCCACATCTCCTTTATTAAATACTCCTCAATTATTGGAATTTGAATTCCATAGACAATTAATGTATGAGGAATCTAAATTTACAGTGATACTGAGCATTGTTAAATAAACTTACCATATAAACAAATAATAAATAAAAGTAGCATCATGGAGTGTATATGGAACCTTGCTCTTCCCGTTAGCTGTTTTTCAACTCTTGAGATGATATAGAATCCTCAACTTCATGATTGTCTTGTTTAGATTTCCCACCAATACTGTCTGAAATAAAACCATGGTGTTAGGTGATACCAGCATGAATTATTAGGTGAAATAAAACACGTTCTATACCACTCTTTTATTTCCCCTTCTTTTTTTTTTCTTTTTACCTTTTTTATCTCATGAGGAGATTATTTTATTGAAACTCATGTTTCCCTTTCATTTTTTAATTAAAATGGGCGTTGCCCCACCTATTCCCTCATAGAAAGAGCATGTTCTCTTGGATCAATCCAACTAACAATGATGTTACATGCCATCAATATAAAATCCAGTGCAACACAACAACACCGATGACAACTATATGATGGATAGTCATCCATCATCTTTGGCTCATCAAGAAACGAAATTTATACTTACTGGTAATTTTAGACAGCAACAGAGCTACACCGATGACAAAGTACATCAACACTCGCTTGAAAACAATCTATAACTCGTTCTAGTCAACTAATTTTCATTAGGTTTGGTCCAAAACCTCTGCTCCTGTTAACTAATATCTTCATGCTATTTTTTTTTAGCACCGTATAATTTCTCATAAAATACGTCGTCTACTGTAGTGCCCAATTGTGGCCTGACGTCATGGTCAGGATTTGCCTTATAGTGACGGCCCATGGATTATAGAAGCCGGATTCTATCCATATTCCAGAAGCCAATAAAGAAACTAGACCACGAACTCTTCAGTTTTGGAAACTATATATATAATTTAAAAGAACGCGAGGCGACGGGATCTGGGGGTTATAGAGGCAGATTTTATTGTCAATCAGTCAGAGGCCAATAATAACGCAAAAATAGATTGCCAATCTTCTGCAATGGGTTCCTACCTGTCGTCGCAATCGCAACTACCTCCAGCATGTTCATCAGCCGCCCCCACTGCCACGGCCACCGCCTGTCCTCCTCAGTGGATGCTGCTCGCACCCTATGGCGGAGGTCATGGAGAGGACTGCAATATCACCGGCGACTCGAAGACGATCGCGACCGCCGCAACCTCCAACGGCCACCGCATCAGCGTCTCCCTCCGTCGTGAGCCGTTCTCGACGCTGTCACGCATCTGCCTCTGCTATCTGCCCGGCACAAGCGATAGATGCTATACTACATGGGCCGGTTCCACCGTCATCGCTGCGCACGGCGGCTCTGTTCTCGTGCGGATCACCTCGAAAAATACTTGTCACCCTACGCAGTCGACTACTTTGTTTACAGCAATGTGGGAGCCGCCGCAGCCGACCCGGCTCAGCCGCCGTCCTTGTATCTGCTCCGAGGCCCAGCGCTGCGGCGCCTGGATATATGTTCCACTGGCCTCTTGTGCCGTGGCGAGGCCGACTTCGTGGTGGCGGAGCTTACGATTGCGGGGTCCAAGGACGACGTCACTGCGGCGGCAGCGGCGGCAAGCTTCATTGGTTTCGAGCTGCGCCTGTTCCAGCACGGCAAGTGGAGTGTCAAGCGGCCGTGGATCATCCATGGCGACGGTCATCACTTTATAGACGGGACAAAGATCTATGTCAAGTGGGAGACCATAGCTGCCGTGCCACTCAGCAACGGGATGCTGTGCTGGGTCGACCAGTACAGCGGCGTCATCTTCTGTGACGTGCTCGGCGAGGGTCCCAACGAGCTGCGGTACGTGCCGTACCCTCAGGAGTCGGGGATGCACCGGCGCGAACGCTTGGTATGCACCGACGTTCGCGGTGCGCTGAAGGTGGTCAGCATGGCACCCCACCGTTGCTCTCACTGCGGCTGCTCTGAGCATGACACTGCCATACACATCTGGACCCTGAAGACAGATGACATGGCTTGGGTTTTGGAAACCGAAACAAACAAGGTCGTCGACTCCGCCGGGCTCTGGGTGCTCCCAGACACACCAGGGTACGCACGTACCCACCTGGTTTACCTTGTTGCGAGCCTAAACGGCGGTGGCCATGTTGTCGCGAGCATGGACAGTGGTGGCGATGCTGTTTCATCCGAGAGTGCTGTGCCAATGGACATAAGCCTGTCTGTCAGTACCGTCTCTGAGGATGAGGACATAAGCCTGTCTGTCAGTACCGCCTCTGCTTCCCTTCATGACCGGCTACAGGGCGGCAATGGAGAGACCTCAGCTTCCACTGGTGACCAGCAACAAGGCGACAATGGGCCGGCTACAGTGGGTAGGTGGCCCAAGAGACGTAGGCGTGCTAATTCTATGGTGACTGGCCCTGACTGGATTGCGTAGTAGCTTGCAAAAGTAATAAGAGGAGAGAAGCTGTATGAGTCACACGGCTATTATATTTTTTTTGACAAGACACAGGAATATTGGCCCTGTTTGGATCACTCTAGCTCGGCTAGAGCTAGAGGTTAGAGTTAGTTTGTAAACTAGCTCAAACTAGCTCTAGCCACCCTGACCCAATCGGCCATTGCCAAGATAGGGGTTGAAATGTGTGGGCTAAAGGACAGTGAAGTTAGCCAGGCCACTCTGATGGGGAAGAAGAAGCTGGAGCCTGTTGGCAAGAAGCCCAAGAAGACCGAAGATCACCAAGCTCAGGGCAAGGATCAGGCTGATGATGACAATGAAGAGTAATTTAGAGTCCTGTGATGCTGGAAGCTGGAGCTGCCTCCTTGCCTGGTCGGCATAGGGGAGCTTGTGGCCCTCTTTTGCTTTTGCTGTTCCCTTTTACTTTTACTTTCGAACTTATTTGAACTTTTGCTATACCACTTGTAACAACCCGGAAAATTCACCAAACACAAAAATCTCAACTATAAAATTTTTTCTAAACAAACCCATGTTTGTTGCTTGTCATATAGGAAACCCTACCTAGTTGCGCTAATATAAACCCTAACGAACTTCTACTAGGTTTAGTATTAATGTGACCAAGGTGTATATATATGCCCAAACACTAAGCCCTACAATCAAATAGTGTTTAACCATAGCTAGTAAGATCACACTGACTCTTGGACATAGTATCCTAAACCTTAGATACAATCTCACACATGATTTGAATCATAAACCCTAATCCTCTCTCATCTCATTCAAAGTGAGTTTACTAATAAATTGGTGCACCATGTGTAGTATATCATGCATGTGTGATTTGGATCTTGTTGTGCGCTTGGAGGTATTTTCTATTCCTGATTAATCATCCTGTACACGCACGTGCAATACTCTATACGCTGCATGCTCCTGTAGCTGCCACAACCCTATCTTGCACAAGCTAACTGGCTCTTGCTTAGTACGTTAACCACATTTTAGCCTGGCATCATGCACGACGAGACCAAAGCTTCATCCACCACGTCTTGGCCCAGGCCTAGCTCGAGGACCAGCTCGTCGCAGCCCAACCCAATTTGCAGCAGCATCCGGTCCTTCCTTCCCTTTGGCCCAACTTGAGAACGAACAATGCCCGCCGCCGCCACGACTCGCGTTGGCCTCATGCGCACGGGTTGATGCATGCCGCTGTACCACGCCTCGGGACCCACCTGTCAGCCGAAGAGGAGAAAGTATCCGAGGGGCGCCGTTTTCTTCCGTCAACACGCCGCCGTCTTCTCCTCTCTCCGTACGCTCGCATCTCCTCTGCTTTCCGTCCGTCGCCGACGCCAACCTGCTCCTCCCGTTTGCCGACGACAGCACGCGCCGCACCTGAGCCCCGTCCCTTCGAGAAGCTTCCCGGTTCGCCACCAACTCGCATCCCCTGATGTCGACGCGTGTCCCTGCAGCTCGGACGCTGATGATCACCGCCGTTCCCTGGACGCGCTACCCCCTCGCGAACCCTAGCGCAGCGCTATAAAACCCCAGCCGAGCCCTCAACCATCGCCGCCACAGCCCCATCTTCCTCCCTGCCTTGCCTCTGTCCTCTCCTAGCCATAGCATAGGCACAGCCGTGGCGATGGCGTGACGCCGAGTGATCGCACCACGTCGCCACGCCGCCGCGGAGCTCCGTCTTCACCTCCGTTCACCGACGAGCAGCCGCGACGCGACTACCTCCACGGCGCGTCGGCGGAACCACGACCCGGCCGCGTCCTCGACCTGCGCCCGCCTCCACAGCCTCGTCGAGCCGTCTTGCCACCTCGACGTCGCCCCGCCGAACCACCGCGGTGAGTCCTTCACAGCCAAGCACTCACCTATCCTCTTCCTGTCGTCGTCGCATCTTCCCTGCTGACACCGGCCACGTGCCGAGCCTGGAACTCCGCAGCGACGACGAGCCGCCGTGCCTCGGAGCCCGCAGCTGCAGCCACGCCACGAAGGACGCCTTCACCCTCACAGCCGCCGCGGTCAAGTCCTGACGCCACGCCGTTGAACACGATCTGACGGCCTCGACCACTCCCGTCCCGGCATCACGCGTTCTACCGCTGACTACCTCTTCGGTGAGCACCCAACTCCCACGCCTCACTCTTGTGCACTACTCCGTATCCCCCTGTCCCGGCCTTCGCCGCCGGCAAGCCAATGGTGACCACGCCCAAGGCCAGCCTTTCTCTTGTCCATGCCATAGATGCCTGCCTGCCGGTCTTGGAGCCCCTTCGCCGGAGCCGTAAGTGCACACGCGTGCGAAGCCACGCGTCCCTGCCAGACGCCACGCCGTAGTCGTTTGCCCTGATGCCCTTCTGTCCTGGCCTTCGTGCCAGCATGCCAACCGTGCACTGCACGAGTTCCGGGCATGCCATTTGTTGGCACACACGGACACCACCACCATGGCCAGCCCTTTCCCCTGGTCACCGCCGGCCATTGGACTTGGACACACGGACGCACGCACGGACACAGACCGAGCCAAAGCCAAATGGGGTACGCAGTGACAGTCGCCATGCCGCCGCCGTGACCATGCCCCTCCGCGGCGAGCCGCTGCTCCGACGCAAAGGAGAACCGACCCTGCGACCGCCATCGCTGGACTTGTGTCGTCACGGCACATGGCGTGCAAGCGCTAGCCGCCAGAGAAGCACCCGGACCTCGCTGGGACGATGTCGCGCCTAGAACGCCGTCGTGCTGTGGCGTTCCTTGTCGTCTTCGACCACCCCGTTCGCCATGAACGTGCCGTCAAGCCTCGACACTCAGCCGCCCAGCCTAACGAAGAGAAGCGGACCTGCTTGAGCCTGGAGCACCGTGGCCACGCGATTGCCGCGGACAAACTGTCATGGACGGTGGCGTGACAGCCTCGACGGGTCTGACTTGCCGCCTTGTGCTTATTTCACCGCCGTGATCATGAACTTGCAAAAGCACAAGCTCACGTTCTATTGGTTTTCCTTGTCCTAGCCCTTGCCGATGCCACCATTGGACACTCACGCACGCCGTCGTGGCCTTGACACTCTGGACAAGCATGGCACACGCACGGCCGCTGTCGGCCGTGGCTCTTGCATCAGTCGAATTGCACTGACCTATACACGCACATCCAAACATAGCATGGCATCACCACCGTGGCCTTACCTTGCTGCAGTCCAGCCAAGCTCTGGAGCCTCCCGTCGAGCACTTGGCCGGCATAGCATGTGTTGCTCCATGTACTGATGTACAAGACCTAACAATCCGGCCCATTAGCATCCCACACATGGAATAGTTGGCCTTAATTAACGAGCCCAACTCAGCTTTAACAAACTGATGAGGGGCAAGCCCACGTGAATGCCATACCTTTTTCCTTTATATATATTTTCAGCAAATCCTTGCCACATTCTAGAATTCATATTAAGCCCATTCTTGCTCCAATAATTATGGAACTAGTTTCATAACTTTTCTAAAATCCTGCTCTACCTCTTAGTGCAGTTCTTGAATTTATTTGAGTTAAGTTTTTATTGTGGATTTATTGGTTCTTATTGTTAGCCGTTCTCGGCATTTTTCTCCGTAGTGACGACTCGAGCTTCGATGGATCCGATGACGCACCCGGAGATGATGGACCGATGATGGACCCTGCTGGTGGATGACCTCTACTATAGGGGACTTGTACCACTACTACCTCGACATCGCAGGTGTCATGGCAGCACCTTCTTTTAGAGAACCCTATTAGACATTGCAAATAGAATTGCTAGCGCTTTATATTTATTCCTTTGCTAGTATATTGATGCATGCTATTGCCTGAGCTATTATTACCTTGATTGAAACCCTTTACCATGTCACCCAGCTTTGCGCTCGCACTTATATATTATTACCTCTCTGCTTGCTTGCACTTTATATCACCATACTTATTATTATAACTCCACTTCGCATTGTACCTGTGATGTGATGCGGGTGGTGAACCCCGAGAATGGTTTGGCTTGGGATGCCAGCCTTGGTGGACTTGGTGGTGAGGATCTAGAGGTTTTGTGCGTGTGCCTTGGGTGTGTGGAGGGTGAGGGTTGAGTCGACTGGACAGGATCTACGACGAGTCTTGAGGGCGAGCCCTAAGACGAGTCTTGCCGGGGGTGCATCCTACGCATCCCGATGAGAGGTACCTGTGGCGGGTACATGAGACTTGAGAAGACCCCGCTGTGGAGAGCCCTCGGGACAGATGATACGTGACTTAAGGAGAATTTCCCGGTGTGGAGAGCCCTCGGGACGGAGGTGCTGTGGTGGCACGGTAAACTCAAACCCTGTATGAAGATATCCTGTCTGGTCCTACCTAAGGACTGATATATCGGGAGAACCGGAACCACGGACCTTTCGTACACACCACTCGCTCTTGCTTCCGCATGAGACGGAAGTTCGACTAGACTGGACGATGCCATTGCTGCTTGGAGTTGAGGGGGAATGGTATGTGGTGAGCTCCGTACCGTTCTATTCAAAGCACCATTGGAGGGGTAGCCGGTTCGTTGATCCCGGTCCCCAAGGTGTGTTCGGGTAAGCCGTTACTTTCTAGGGCCGGGTGGCGGGATGGTATTGTCCGGTTAGTAGGTCGTCTCGGCGTCGCCTAGGCAAAGCACATGCCGATGATGGTGATCTCGTGGGTACAGGTGTACACACTCTGCAGAGTTGATCGATCTATGCGCATACCGCGGCCTCGGTTATGGCCATTCTGTGATCTACGTTTCTGTCGACTAGTGAGAGGAGTGTTCTACCTTCCCCGAGAGAGTATTCAGGCCGTGAGCCTTGGTTTGTGGCTGCGGGCCTTTGAGATAGGCCGAGAGGGAGTTGGCCTGCCGACCTGAGTGTGAGTGTTGTGAGATAAGGTGATGGAGATGTGGAGATGGATTTGAGATGGGCTTGAGATGGAGATGTGGGGATGGATTTGAGATGGATTTGGGATGGATGGGATGTGTGTGTGTGGGAATGGGATTGTGTTAAACATGACTATTATTATTATTACTATTACTACTTGTTGCTATTTTTGCATGCGCTAGGATGCAAACCACAAAAACTATAGGATCGCGTATCCCTTTATTTTCTCTTTTCCACTAAAGCTCATTCGGTGCTGACCATGGCCTGCACACATCTGGCGGTGTGCAGATTTTCTTGCTTCTCAGAGATGTCAAACGGTTTAGAAGGTCTCGTGCCTGCGCTCAAGTTGGAGTTTGAAGTTGCTTCCGCGTTACTTTCACCTTCTCAAGCTGTTCTGGATGTTAGAGATACTTGTATCCGCCTTGTGGTGTTGTAATTATTTATGTAAATGCCTCTATTGTACTTTTTAAACTTATAATTCGATGTATGGAATTGATTATCGACTGTTGTATATCATTCTGTGAGATTTTCCCTTCATGGAAAATTGAGGATGTTTCAGTTGGTATCAGCTCCATGCTTGACCCTAGGACGAGACCCTCAGAATTGGACGATAGAATAGGTTGATCCAGCCCTTCTTTCGGTTATATTACTGACCTTGCACCACTTTGTGCGTGGCTTACCTCTTTAAATGGACTTGCTGACCATGTACTTGGCCAATTATGCAAGTGATGAGCTTTGAAAGCATGTTCTTCTACCTCGAGTATCACGAAGGATACGCCCAAGTCCTTCATGAAGTGCTTCAAGAGTAAGGAGTCTCTGAAGACATGTAACAATAGACGTGCCACAAATGGGTAGTGCCTAGAGGAGATGAAGTCTGCTACATGGTGACTCTACAGATTCTCCCAAGCGAAGAGGTGCCACAGCGAAGGTCTAAACCATTAATGTGTCGGAAACCACTATCTTTACTGCTGTGCAGCTTACCGCACATACAACTCTTCAATTTGTGACGCAAGATGTGTAAAAACTCCTCGAGCATGGCCTCCTAACATCTATTACCCATGCCCTCGATGCCTCCAATAGTGCAATAGGGTAATGGGATGAAGCCGAACACACCTAGACCCAAGTGTCTGATAGGAAAAATTTGAAGAAAGTCCCTTACTCCACCAGTTTCACTCTATAGACAAGACCCATCATGATAAGGGGGTAGGTGGAGGAATGAAGATGAACCCCATTTAGCTACAAGTCATACCATGAGTAGAGTAGAATGTCTACCACCATGAGATACCTACGCGTAGTACGTTTCCTCACGAATCTCTTGGTATAGCTACCAAGGATATCGCCTTGTAACTAAACCCAATGTAATGAGTGCTTGGATTTTATCGCATTTTATGGTTCTTCTTGCATCTTTGATTGAGTGTAGGACTAGCTTAAAATGTTTTAAATTGTTTAAATTGCTTTATTACATTAAATTGCTAAAAAGTCATATCACTTGCACTAATATTTGGGACCGTTGCACCCAGATGACGACCCATCGCTCTGAACGCCTGAGGAACCACAGTGCTCCTTCCCCTGCACCGATCATCCGTGGTCGTGCACTTGGTCGTAGACTTGGACGTGTTCATCATGGTGGACGTGTGGAACCTCGCACTCCTTCTCTGCACCATGGTAACCCCTTCGGTCGTGGTTCGCCTGATGGGGCCCCTATCGGAAGAGATCTTCCTCCGCCTCCGCCACCACCCACTGGTGATGTTGCTGGAGGAGACCATCAGCCACCCCTTCTGGCTGAAGTAATGTATCGGCAGACGCACCTCATGGAGACTCTTGCCGAGGACGTGCTGAATCGTTATCCACCCAATGACTTTCAGCGGAAGTTGGAAGGAATCATGAAGCTCAGGCCACCCACCTATGACGGAACGACCACGAACCTCTCGCAGCCGATGACCGGCTCGGGAGATTGAGAAGAAGCTTAACGTGATAAAGTGCACTGATGATGAGGAGCGTGTTACAGTCGCCACCCACCAGCTCACAGGTGCTCCACGCGACTGGTGGGATAGCTACTGTGGTGCACACCAGAACCCTGCCAACATCTCCTGGGAAGAGTTTGTGGAAGTTTTCATTGAGCACCATATTACTGAAGGAGTTTTCGAAGCCAAGACTGAAGAGTTCAGCAACATCAGGATGGGCAAGGACAAGATATGCGAGTACACAACACGCTTCACTAACTTGCTACGCTATGCACCCCCTGCAGTCAAGAAAGATGAGAAGGAAAAGGTTTACTACTATAGGAAAGGACTGAACTCAAAGATCAAGTTGAGCCTTAGTGGCGTCAAGAGTTACACTCTACGTGACTTGATCGACAGATGCATCCAGATCAAGAGAGATCGCATGGAAGCTATCAAGGAATACAAGGAAAAGAAGCGCAGATTAAAGGAATCATTCCACGTTTCTGACCGCAAGAGGTACCGTGAAGATGCACCTTCGACGGACCACACTCGCTACATCAAGGAGGATGTATCAGATTCGAGTTGGTATGATGGTACCTACACCACTGACTACTCTCACCCTACTCAGGACCCTTTCACTCAGGATCACCTTGCTCAGGACCGTTCTACACGGACTCGCCATACTCATACTCGTCCCATATCTAGACATCCTGCACCGACTCGCTCTGCACCAAGACCTAGCAACCAAAAGGCCGCTCTGCCAACCCCTACAAGCAGTGAGCCTCTCACTTGTTTTGGTTGTGGTAAACTGGGTCACAGAGTTATCAACTGCCCGAGGAACTACAACACTCCACCAGCTGAGATCCAGTTCAAGCTAATTCAAGGTTCAGCCAAGAATATTCGAAGTGCTACACGAGCTGCCCGCTTTCAGCTTACCCACCTAGCAGCACATAGTGCCCCTTGATATGGAGAATGTAATTACCTCATGTTTTATCTAGTACCATTCAAGCTACAATGATGTCTTACCTAGTACCTCATGTTCTTGTATGACCCCCCATATTCGTACCGAAATTTGGTCTACCATGAATACAAGTTTACCCCTTTCATCATCAATTTATCTTTTTAATATCAATTGTTCTTTCTGCACTTTGCCCAATAAGCCCTAGAGAAGTAGGTTAGGAGTAACCTCGCCCGTTTTATGACCCGTCTCAATCAATTTCACTTTACCACATCCTGTGGCCCAGATGATCATCTCAGTTTAGAGAATGCCAACCCAGATAGAAGACAAGGAGGTTATCTACGCTTATCAAAGTAGCGCAGCGGAAGTGTGGTAGACCAATAACACCCTAGACCCTGGATCGAAATCAGGAGCCTAGAGCATACCTTCTAAACCAAAGAGAACCTAATTTAGTTTAAATTAATCTTCATTCTCATGATCCTTCCATACATCAACCACACTCCCTACCAAATGCGCTAGGTGAACAACTACCGGAGTATTGTCGAAGTGGTTCTTTGGAAATCCTAAGATATACCTGGAGTAACTCCAACAAGCTACTTGGAATATGTAGTCAGATGACGATTAGACTTCACCTTACCACTCACATAGTACTACACACCTTAAATCTCGGGGACGAGATTCTGATAAGGGGGTAGGACTGTAACAACCCGGAAAATTCACCAAACACAAAAATCTCAACTACAAAATTTTTTTTCTAAACAAACCCATGTTTGTTGCTTGTCATATAGGAAACCCTACCTAGTTGCGCTAATATAAACCCTAACGAACTTCTACTAGGTTTAGTATTAATGTGACCAAGGTGTATATATATGCCCAAACACTAAGCCCTACAATCAAATAGTGTTTAACCATAGCTAGTAAGATCACACTGACTCTTGGACATAGTATCCTAAACCTTAGATACAATCTCACACATGATTTGAATCATAAACCCTAATCCTCTCTCATCTCATTCAAAGTGAGTTTACTAATAAATTGGTGCACCATGTGTAGTATATCATGCATGTGTGATTTGGATCTTGTTGTGCGCTTGGAGGTATTTTCTATTCCTGATTAATCATCCTGTACATGCATGTGCAATACTCTATACGCTGCATGCTCCTGTAGCTGCCACAACCCTATCTTGCACAAGCTAACTGGCTCTTGCTTAGTACGTTAACCACATTTTAGCCTGGCATCATGCACGACGAGACCAAAGCTTCATCCACCACGTCTTGGCCCAGGCCTAGCTCGAGGACCAGCTCGTCGCAGCCCAACCCAATTTGCAGCAGCATCCGGTCCTTCCTTCCCTTTGGCCCAACTTGAGAACGAACTGCCGCCGCCACGACTCGCGTTGGCCTCATGCGCACGGGTTGATGCATGCCGCTGTACCACGCCTCGGGACCCACCTGTCAGCCGAAGAGGAGAAAGTATCCGAGGGGCGCCGTTTTCTTCCGTCAACACGCCGCCGTCTTCTCCTCTCTCCGTACGCTCGCATCTCCTCTGCTTTCCGTCCGTCGCCGACGCCAAACTGCTCCTCCCGTTTGCCGACGACGCACGCGCCGCACCTGAGCCCCGTCCCTTCGAGAAGCTTCCCGGTTCGCCACCAACTCGCATCCCCTGATGTCGACGCGTGTCCCTGCAGCTCGGACGCTGATGATCACCGCCGTTCCCTGGACGCGCTACCCCCTCGCGAACCTAGCGCCGCGCTATAAAACCCCAGCCGAGCCCTCAACCATCGCCGCCACAGCCCCATCTTCCTCCCTGCCTTGCCTCTGTCCTCTCCTAGCCATAGCAGAGGCACAGCCGTGGCGATGGCGTGACGCCGAGTGATCGCACCACGTCGCCACGCCGCCGCGGAGCTCCGTCTTCACCTCCGTTCACCGACGAGCAGCCGCGACGCGACTACCTCCACGGCGCGTCGGCGGAACCACGACCCGGCCGTGTCCTCGACCTGCGCCCGCCTCCACAGCCTCGTCGAGCCGTCTTGCCACCTCGACGTCGCCCCGCCGAACCACCGCGGTGAGTCCTTCACAGCCAAGCACTCACCTATCCTCTTCCTGTCGTCGTCGCGTCTTCCCTGCTGACACCGGCCACGTGCCGAGCCTGGAACTCCGCAGCGACGACGAGCCGCCGTGCCTCGGAGCCCGCAGCTGCAGCCACGCCACGAAGGACGCCTTCACCCTCACAGCCGCCGCGGTCACGTCCTGACGCCACGCCGTTGAACACGATCTGACGGCCTCGACCACTCCCGTCCCGGCATCACGCGTTCTACCGCTGACTACCTCTTCGGTGAGCACCCAACTCCCACGCCTCACTCTTGTGCACTACTCCGTATCCCCTGTCCCGGCCTTCGCCGCCGGCAAGCCAATGGTGACCACGCCCAAGGCCAGCCTTTCTCTTGTCCATGCCATAGATGCCCGCCCGCCGGTCTTGGAGCCCCTTCGCCGAGCCGTAAGTGCACACGCGTGCGGCCACGCGTCCCTCGCGACGCCGCGCCGTAGTCGTTTGCCCCGATGCCCTTCCGTCCTGGCCTTCGTGCCAGCATGCCAACCGTGCACTGCACGAGTTCCGGGCATGCCATTTGTTGGCACACACGGACACCACCTCCATGGCCAGCCCTTTCCCCTGGTCACCGCCGGCCATTGGACTTGGACACACGGACGCACGCACGGACACAGACCGAGCCAAAGCCAAATGGAGTACGCAGTGACAGCCGCCATGCCGCCGCCGTGACCATGCCCCTCCGCGGCGAGCCGCTGTTCCGACGCAAAGGAGAACCGACCCTGCGACCACCATCGCTGGACTTGTGTCGTCACGGCACATGGCGTGCAAGCGCTAGCCGCCAGAGAAGCACCCGGACCTCGCTGGGACGAAGTCGCGCCTAGAACGCCGTCGTGCTGTGGCGTTCCTCGTCGTCTCCGACCACCCCGTTCGCCATGAACGTGCCGTCAAGCCTCGACACAGACCGCGGCAACTCAGCCGCCCAGCCTAACGAAGAGAAGCGGACCTGCTTGAGCCTGGAGCACCGTGGCCACGCGATTGCCGCGGACAAACTGTCATGGACGGTGGCGTGACAGCCTCGACGGGTCTGACTTGCCGCCATGTGCTTATTACACCGCCGTGATCATGAACTTGCAAAAGCACAAGCTCACGTTCTATTGGTTTTCCTTGTCCTAGCCCTTGCCGATGCCACCATTGGACACTCACGCACGCCGTCGTGGCCTTGACACTCGGACAAGCATGGCACACGCACGGCCGCTGTCGGCCGTGGCTCTTGCATCGTCGAATTGCACTGACCTATACACGCACATCCAAACATAGCATGGCATCACCACCGTGGCCTTACCTTGCTGCAGTCCAGCCAAGCTCTGGAGCCTCCCGTCGAGCACTTGGCCGGCATAGCATGTGTTGCTCCATGTACTGATGTACAAGACCTAACAATCCGGCCCATTAGCATCCCACACATGGAATAGTTGGCCTTAACGAACGAGCCCAACTCAGCTTTAACAAACTGATGAGGGCAAGCCCACGTGAATGCCATACCTTTTTCCTTTATATATATTTTCAGCAAATTCTTGCCACATTCTAGAATTCATATTAAACCCATTCTTGCTCCAATAATTATGGAACTAGTTTCATAACTTTTCTAAAATCCTGCTCTACCTCTTAGTGCAGTTCTTGAATTTATTTGAGTTAAGTTTTTATTGTGGATTTATTGGTTCTTATTGTTAGCCGTTCTCGGCATTTTCTCCGTAGTGACGACTCGAGCTTCGATGGATCCGATGACGCACCCGGAGATGATGGACCGATGATGGACCCTGCTGGTGGATGACCTCTACTATAGGGGACTTGTACCACTACTACCTCGACATCGCAGGTGTCATGGCAGCACCTTCTTTTAGAGAACCCTATTAGACATTGCAAATAGAATTGCTAGTGCTTTATATTTATTCCTTTGCTAGTATATTGATGCATGCTATTGCCTGAGCCATTATTACCTTGATTGAAACCCTTTACCATGTCAAACAGCTTTGCGCTCGCACTTATATATTATTACCTCTCTGCTTGCTTGCACTTTATATCACCATACTTATTATTATAACTCCACTTCGCATTGTACCTGTGACGTGATGCGGGTGGTGAACCCCGAGAATGGTTTGGCTTGGGATGCCAGCCTTGGTGGACTTGGTGGTGAGGATCTGGAGGTTTTGTGCGTGTGCCTTGGGTGCGTGGAGGGTGAGGGTTGAGTCGACTGGACAGGATCTACGACGAGTCTTGAGGGCGAGCCCTAAGACGAGTCTTGCCGGGGGTGCATCCTAGGCATGCCGATGAGAGGTACCCGTGGCGGGTACATGAGACTTGAGAAGACCCCGTGGGAGAGCCCTCGGGACAGATGATACGTGACTTAAGGAGAATTTCCCGGTGTGGAGAGCCCTCGGGAAGGAGGTGCTGTGGTGGCACGGTAAACTCAAACCCTGTATGAAGATATCCTGTCTGGTCCTACCTAAGGACTGATATATCGAGAGAACCGGAACCACGGACCTTTCGTACACACCACTCGCTCTTGCTTCCGCAAGAGACGGAAGTTCGACTAGACTGGACGATGCCATTGCTGCTTGGAGTTGAGGGGGAATGGTATGTGGTGAGCCTGTACCGTTCTATTCAACAGGTACCATTGGAGGGGTAGCCGGTTCTTGATCCCGGTCCCCAAAGTGTGTTCGGTAAGCCGTTACTTTCTAGGGCTGGGTGGCGGGATGGTATTGTCCGGGTTAGTAGGTCGTCCGGCGCGCCTGGGCAAGCACATGCCGATGATGGTGATCTGGTGGGTACAGGTGTACACACTCTGCAGAGTTGATCGATCTATGTGCATACCGCGGCCTCGGTTATGGCCATTCTGTGACCTACGTTTTTGTCGACTAGTGAGAGGAGTGTTCTACCTTCCCCGAGAGAGTATTCAGGCCGTGAGCCTTGGTTTGTGGCTGCGGGCCTTTGAGACAGGCCGAGAGGGAGTTGGCCTGCCGACCTGAGTGTGAGTGTTGTGAGATAAGGTGATGGAGATGTGGAGATGGATTTGAGATGGACTTGAGATGGAGATGTGGGGATGGATTTGAGATGGATTTGGGATGGATGGGATGTGTGTGTGTGGGAATGGGATTGTGTTAAACATGACTATTATTATTATTACTATTACTACTTGTTGCTATTTTTGCATGCGCTAGGATGCAAACCACAGCCAAACTATAGGATTGTGTTAAACATGACTATTATTAACACCCCGACCCAAAGCTTAACAGGATTAATAGGATACTCATACCAACAAGTTGCAACTTCTTTTTCGGAAGCCCGTCTCCTAAAAACTCCAAAGTTAAGCGTGCTTGGCCTGGAGCGATGGGTGACCGACCGGGAAGTTCTTCCCGGGTGCGCACGAGTGAGGACAAAGTGCGCAGAAAAGACTGGTGTTGGTTTGTGAGGATAGTCTATGTCCTAGTTAAGCTGCCGGATGTAAGCGGGCCCGGCCTCAGAGGGGCGGAACGTTACAAATGGTATCAGAGCCGACCCTTGCGGTTTCACGGGCGCGTGTGTCAGTTGCGCAGGCATGGTGTGCATGGCTGGTGTGGATCCGAAGTGGTCACACAGCATGGCACATGCACTGGCACTGGACACACGGACGTGGCCAAGAGGGGACGTTCCTGGCCTGGGGTTGACCGACGAGGACGTCGGTCTCCTAAGGGGGTGAGGATGTAACACCCCGACCCAGAGCTTAACAGGATTAATAGGAACAAGTTGCAACTTCTTTTTCAGAAGCCCGTCTCCTAAAAACTCCAAAGTTAAGCGTGCTTGGCCTGGGTGACCGACCGGGAAGTTCTTCCCGGGTGCGCACGAGTGAGGACAAAGTGCGCAGAAAAGACTGGTGTTGGTTTGTGAGGATAGTCTATGTCCTAGTTAAGCTGCCGGATGTAAGCGGGGCCGGCCTCGGAGGGGCGGGACGTTACACCACTCTTTGGGATGCTGTCAAAACTTGCTGTAACAGTGCGGTTATCTTATTTGGCTGTGTTATGTTTTACCTCTCGTGTGGTTTTTTGCCCGTTGGGCATATCCTTATGGGGTATGATTTCGTGTGCACTATCCCCGCTTGTGTACTAAATGGTTAACTTCGAGCTGGAAAATCCCGAGTTGGAACGTGCGTGGAATTAACTCGGATTCCAAGTGGAATTCGGTTAAAGACAAGGTGATTGAGAGCGAGATGTGAAATAATTTGTTTGCAAGAGACCAAAAAGGACTCTTTTGACTTAAGCTTCATCAAGCGTATCTGTCCACCGATTTTGACAGGTTTAGTTTCTTGCCTTCGGTGGGCGCCTCGGTGGAATCCTGGTGGCCTGGAAGGGCGCCAATTTTCGTGGCAATCTAGTTTCTTCTAATAGATTTGCCATCCCTGGACTTTACCTCAAGGTTAAACAATGATACCTGGCGGTTAACTTCAGTGTATGCTCCTTGCATGCCGGTAGGAAAACGAGAATTTACACAGTGGTTTGGAGGGATTGACATTCAAGATGATCAAGACTGGATTATTGTAGGAGATTTCAACCTTATGAGGAGGCCTGAGGATAGAAATAGAGATGGGGCAGACCTCATTGAAATTTTCCTTTTTAATGAAGCCATTGACAAGCTCAGTCTGATCGAATTACCTTTGCATGGAAGAAGGTTTACATGGACTAATAAGCGGTTTCCACCTCCCGGAGAGATTAGATTGGTTCTTCACTTCAACTTCTTGGACACCAAATATCCAGATACAATTGTCAAAACTCGGTGATGGAGACTTCGATCATTGGCCCCGTGTTGTAGAGATTGCCCACCGCATCCCACAGGGGAAATTTGTTCGGTTTGAAAATCATTGGCTCAATCATCCGGATTTTGCACGAGGTCATGGTTAATGGCCGGCATGCACTGTACGGTTGCCGATCCTGCAAAATTGATCACACCAAGCACAAGAATCTGAGGAGAGTATTAAAAGATTGGAAGAAAACTCTACCAACTCTTTCTCCGGCAATTGCAAAAGTAAAGTTGGTACTCCACTTCCCGGAAACAATAGAGATGTTTAGAGATCTTTCACTCTTGGACTGGAATTTCAGGACCATTGTGGCCGAGAAACTTGTGCATCTGGCACAAAACAAAAGAGAAAATATTTTGGGCACGAGAGGGGAAAGTGAAATGGGTTAAAGAGGGGATGCAGCAACAAAGTTTTTTCATTCCCATGCAACTATCGTGGCATAGAAATAACAAGATCACCTCCCTTCAAGATGGATCGGGAAACACTCTTTTGGGACATGAGCGAGGAATGCGTAATTGCTATGGAATTCCTTCAAGGAGAGGTTGGGGACTTCGACACGACTATGTTGTTTGATCTAGAACAGTTAATCCAACCTTACAACCACCTTCAGCAGATAGACTTGCCCTTTACCGGGAGGAGATCCAGTCAGTAGTTACCAACCTGCCCAACAATAAATCACCTGGCCTAGATGGTTTTACAAATGAGTTTGTAAAGGGATGCTGGGCTCTTATCGGGCCTCGATTTCATCAACTTGTGCAAAAAATTATGTGAGGGCAACATTTGCATCGAAGCATAAATAGCTCCTTCATCACTTTGATCCCTAAGAAGGACAGTCCTCTTGGTGTCTCGGACTATAGACCTATTTCACTGTTGAACACCTCAGTGAAAATCTTGACAAAAATTCTTGCAAACAAGCTGCAGGGGTACATCACAAAGTTGGTTCACCAAAACCAACATGGTTTTATTAAGACAAGGACAATTCAAGATTGTCGGCATGGACTTTAGAATATATTTATAATTGTCATAAATCCGAAAAGAGATAATCATTCTGAAACTTGACTTTGAGAAAGCCTTTGACAAAATAGAGCACAATGCAATTATTCAGTCCCGAAAGCAAAAGGTTTTGGACGAAATGGCTAGATTGGGTTAACGCATTCCGAGCTCCGGAACATCTTCTGTACTTTTAAATGGAGTGCAAGGAAAAGTGATACATTGCAAAAGGGGGTGAGGGCGGGGGACACCCTATCCCCACCGCTCTTGCTTTGACAAATTGATCCGCTACGATCTATCATAAACAAGGCCGTAGAGATACGGCTGGCAGCTGAACCACCCAATCCCAATTCAAGACACCCAAGATTTTCCGGTGGTTCAATATGCCGATGACACAATTGTAATATTGGAAGCTTGTAGCGAGCAATTGATAGCCCTCAAAGCCCCGCTTCATAGTTTTGGGGAGTCAACAGGCCTCAAGGTTAATTATCGAAGTCCATGATGGTGCCCATCAACACTTCGGCGGAGAAGCTCCAACATCTTGCAATGACTTTTGGCCGTGCTACCGGTAGTCTCGCCTTTCACTTACTTGGGCTTGCCTCTAAGTCTAACAAAACCAAGGGCCATTGATTTTTCACCTCTGGTTAACAAGTGTGTGAGAAGACTAGCTGCAACTTCTATCTTCCTGAATCAGGCAGGCAGGCTAGAGGTGACAAATTCCATTCTAACCTCAATGCCTACTTTTTGCTTGAGTACCTTCTTGTTGCAACAAAATGTCATTGATCAGATAGACAAGTTCAGGAAGATTTGTCTCTGGAGGGGTGCTGACCTGAATGCAAGACAGAAGCCTACAGCTACCCGGTCCATGGTTTGCACAGAAAAAGACCAGGGTGGTCTTGGGGTTTTGGATCTGCAAACTCAAAATGAAGCTCTCCTCATCAAGCATCTTCATAAGTTCTTCAATAAAGAAAATATACCTTGGGTTTCGCTGTCCGGGAGAAATACTATAGTGATGGGAAGCTGCACGGTTCTCAAAAAAGAGGCTCCTTCTCGGTGGAAGAGCATTCTAAACCGCGACCAAGTTCAAGGGACGGCTAGAGTTGAGATAAAAGATGGGAACTCTTGTCTCCTATGGGATGATCTTTGGACCACTAAAATTTTGAGAAACAGATTCCCAGAGCTCTTTTCTTTTGTTAAAAACAAGAAGTGTTTCCTTCAAGGTCAGGGTTAGTCAAAACCCCCTCCATGATTTGTTCAATCTCGCCCGTCCCAAGAGGCACATGCTCAGTTTTGCTATTTCAAAATGAGTTGCTGGACATAATTCTTACTGATTCCACAGATGTTTGGCATTATATCTGGAACTCCACAATTTTCTCGTTAAAAAGGCATATAAGCACTGAAAGGCGAAGAAAGTCCATCGGCTTTCAAATGGAATTGGAAGTCTTCCCGCCAAAGCAAGCATAAGGTTTTCTTTTGGCTAGTCCTTAGGGACAGGATTAGCACAAGGGAGTTGCTGAGAAGGAAGAGAATGCAATTGCAGGATTACACTTGTGTTCTTTGTGCCAATGCAACTGAAGAATCTCTTTCACACCTACTGCTTGAATGTCCATTTGCACTGCTTTGTTGGGACTCGATTGGTTTGCAGATAGACTTGACCCAGGACCCATTCCAAATCCTTCAAGATTTCAGAACTCAGCTAGGGGTGCCATTTTTTATGTAGTAAATACTCTTATGGCTTGGGCCATCTGGAAGTCGAGAAATGACTACATCTTCAGGCAAATCAATCCGACAGTACAGGAAGCCATCAATTCCTTCAAGGCAGAAATGAAGTTGTTAACTCTAAGAGCCAGAAGGAGCTACTTTCCTTTAATTGATTTATGGATTGCAAATCTAGATTAGCCAGGCTTGCAGCAATTCTGTTGCTGCTGTACCTTTTTTCCTTTTTCGTTTCCTAATTTGGCTCTGTTCCTCCTTCTCCCCCCTGTACTTCTTTTCCTTTTTCGTTGTTTGTTGTAAGAACTCTTTGTTTTAGTAATTTAATTTCACTGTAGGGGTGCAAACCCCTCCAGTTCCTTTCAAAAAAAAAGGAGATGTTTGTATCCACAAAGCTAGTTTGGACTAGTTTGATAATAAATACAGTTTTCTAATCATTTGGCACATTTAAACCACCTTCCCATCCAGATTTAGTGTGACAACCTTTTGTGTGGCCTCCTCCCGCACACAAATGACACAAATAAATTATTTTAAAAATCATCCTAATATATTCATGTGGGATCTTGTTTTAAAATTTTTATTGTAACGAATTCAATGGTATAATCAAAATTTAATTTGGATGTTTGGTTTGTTAGTTATAGCATTTTTTATAGTTGCATATGAGGTGGGTCCCACGTGGCACAAGATCTGCATGCCCACTGCTCCTCCAGCGCTGTGCCCGTGCGCACATTCACTTTCACATGCGCACAACAATTCTTGTTTTTTTGTTCCACCACAACTAGCCCTTGGAGGGGATAGTTTTTTGGGTGGGCTAGTTGCAAAAAACTAGCTCTAGCCCTCCTGTTTGGATGCTTTTGAGTTAGTTTGGTACAAACTAACCCAAACTAACTCTAACCCATGAAATCCAAACAGGGCCACTATGTTGACGTGCCAATTCTTTGGTGGCCGGCACAGAGTGCATTGTGTAGCTGAATTCAAATTCGCTGGTGCTCCCACTGTGGTGTTAGTCTCACATGCCACTGCCGTTGACCTCGACTCTTAATCCTTTGCTATTTAACTTTATTTAGTAACATGTCATAGTCATTGCTATGTATTAGTATTAGTTAGGGGCAAAAGGGTCATGGTAGAGTAGATTTTTTGTTAGTGTAATGACTGAAGCTGTGGCATTTATGGCGTATTTGGTATGGCTCCAAAGCATCTCGAGAGCCGAATTCCAGGCTAGAGTTAGGTGGAGCCAAACATTCCAACTCCAAAAAAAATATTGGAGTAGTCCAACTCCATAGTGTTTTTTGGAGCTCTACTTATTTTTTGGAGCACCTCTTCTCCTACTCCAGAACTGGCTAAAATAGACATAGACATGGAGTTGTAAAAAAATTACCCGCAATTGCCACTGGCTACACTCTCCCTCCCATCGAACCGTTATTCTCTTCTGTTTCTGCCGCCTCCTTCCCTATCCTCCCGTCCCATGCTCGGCCGGCGCGGCATCCCTCGTGCGGTCGCCCCACTTTACCGCGGGTCACCGCCGCCGCCCCAGCGCCTCCATTCCCTGCCATCCTCACCCCATCCCCCTGCGTCTCCACTCCTCTGTGCTTCCACTCACTCAACCCTAACCCTACATGGCGGTGCCAGTGGCAGCAGACTGGTCGGAGAGCTCAGCTCCGGGATGGGCACGCGAGTTCACTACGGACTGGGCAGGCGGGGTCGCCTCCGGCACCGCCGTGGTCTTGCGCATCCTCCGCGTGCCTCGACGGCGGATGGTGCCAGTGCCCAGCATGCTGAACGAGAGCAGGAAGGAGGAGGGGATGACTTCTGGCCTCGTTTGCATCTCAAAGGTTGCTACGATTGCTTTTGCTGCGGGTGAGTGATTTGTTTAGTTTGGGTCTGTCCGGGTCAGGCTGATGACCGCGAGTTCCTCATCCGGATCTTAAGCTCCTACATGGAGATCATGGAGATCAATGAGGAAGACATGTGGGTGGAGCATGGTTGCAACTTGTTTGTAGAAATGTCTACGGAGACTAGAACTCAGGTAAAGCGTACGTTTGGTTATAGTTCACTTGCTTTGGTGGTGCACGTCTCCATCATCCCCTGCATAGTGCATGCTCGATCAACCGCCTCCTCCCCGATCCATCGCTACAACTCTCTGGGTCTCCTTACGCCGCGTGGTGTCGTGCTCCAAGCCAAAGACTGTATCATGGGGCAGCCGGATCCCACACCGATGGCATGTGTCCATGGAAATGCCAGCAGGGAGGGGCGCCGTCGTGTGAAGCCACGAGAAGCGCGGTGGAGAGGTGTGGGGACGGACAGGGGCGGAGCTACGATGAGCTCGGTGGGTGCAGCCGCACCCACGAAAAATGTAAAAAACAGTGGTAAGACATAAATTTCTACCATATACGTACCCATATATTACAAACTCTTGCACCCATGAAGTCAAATGCACCCCCTTAGATTTGCTCTAGCTCCGCCATTGGGAACGGAGGTGGCGGCGACGGGGTCCGGCGATGGCGCGGGGAGCCTCCGGATCCACGCTTCCACAACCTTTTCTTGGGGCCTCAAGGCAATTGCGGCTGGGAAGGGAAGGCCGATGAGAGCGCTCGCGCTCGCAACTCTCATGGAGTGGAGAGATAGCAGAGAGCAGAGGATCCTAGAAGAATGACAAGGAACTGATTTTTACAAGGGTATTTTGGTAATTTGCCACCTCGTCTTGGTTTCCGTGCCAAGTTATCCGATTGCATTGTTTGGTGGGACGGAGGGAGTACTTCACATCATCGATTTGTCATACTTGTTGAACAGGGAACGCCATATGTAAGTATTGTCCTCCCAAAACTCCCTTATTTTGAAACACATTCGATGCATAACAACCTAAGTTGCCTCTTCTAGGTTGATAATGGATCTTACAATGGACATGTGGTTCTATTCCCTTTGTATTATGGTTCTACTAATCTGGCTTCTCAATGCCAATGATGACAATGTCATGGTGATCATATATTTGTCAAGAGATTTAAGATTTTAACAACTGTCATTGAAAAGGGCATTGTCACTCTGATTTTATCATTATCAAGATCCTCAGCTCCGTGATAATACGACCTGTGCAACGTATTGAAACATAATTATTTGATCATATCGCCTTCCCACTGCATCTACATCTGTTGTACATCGTGTATACTGCCAGTTTGTTGTCTGCGCTTTACGCGGGGTTATCTGCTAGTTCTACCTAGTTCTAGTGTTTGGCTTTGCTTGAAATTAATATAATCATATTTTTAAACTTGTATCTTGGATTATGTGGTTGGACATGATTATCTTGGCATTTTAATTGAATTTATATGTGTTTGTGCTGCTGAGCACATCATTTAATTACATTCATATTAACCAAGGGTAAAGTGGACAATCCATACTGATAAAACACAATTATGGAGTTGGGAGTGCCCTTCTAGCCAAACTCCCCTAACAAACAGCTCCTCTCCACTCATAGCTAGCTCCACCTGGATTTCTGGAGTGAAGGTGCTCTATCTGGAGTTGGAGCCATGCCAAATAGGCCCTTAATTAAGGAGGTTCTCATAACCCACGACAGTTCTCTTATCCACAAGCTAATACAAGAAAACAACAGCACCCATGGTCTGTTCTCATTGCCGAGCTTGTCACACACAGGAAAAGAGCAGCTCCGACTTCTCACGGTCAACACAGATAGTGCAAGGAAGCATTATGTCACGATCTGCCCCGACATGGTTGAGCCCACTGAGATCCACTAGCACCATGAAGACAAGGCTCACATCGGGCCTTTGATACGTTTGACGGATCGCCGGAAGGTCACCTCCCTTGTTCCATCTTTCTTCATTTGTGACGCCCAACCTTTTCATGAGCACTTGCCTTGCTCTGCTTTGTGCATCACCATGCGGCCAAGCAATGACTGCTAGACATGTGTTGGGATTGCTTGCTCAGACTCTTCTCCCTTCAAGGCTTCACTGGCCCATGTTGTTGTAGAGGAAGCATGGATTACTGGACAGCAATGGACGAATTTTGTAAGCGCCACCTCATCAACAGTCTAGCCTCTATCCTCTAGTGAAGGTAGTATAGTGTCCCCCTGCCCTTCAATGTCCATGTGTGGGCCTGGTGTACACGCAGCACTGCTAAAAATGACATCTTCTCCATGTGAGCCTCGTTATCGCTTTTGTGGTCACATTGGTCTTCATTGTGATTGTAGTGGGCTCAACTTTTCCTAGGCCTAGCATTTGAGCTGGTGAACCTGCTATTTGCTCCTCTCGTTGTACAGCCAGACAAGTGGGCTCAACATTTTTTGAGCCCAAGGAGAGCAGAAGAGAGTCAGATTCTCTACCGGCAACATGAGTAGGTGAGCAACATGAAAGGAAACTCAAAAGGGGTTCCTTCGCTGCAACATATTCTCGATTTGGAGAAGGGTGTCCTAGATATCCTGGATTGTTACCTATGCAGACTTGTTGATTGTTGACACCACCTCCATTGTGGAACCACTAGGGGCCATCCCCTTGGGCATGTGATGTTCGTCTTCAGACCTCTTTGGTTCCCTGCCGTCTCTCTCTCTCCCTCTTGACTGCTCGGTGGGCTGGTAGGGGTAGGGGCTCGCGACGGCGTGGGCTCATACTGGTAGTCGGTGGACAGTAGAAGTCACACGGGCATGCGGCGGCACGCGGCAGCCTGTGTGAGAGGTTTCAAAATCAATGGGAAGCTCTCATTGTAGGGTACATGGCTATCTTTAGCCCCAAGATCCATCTATAACAGGTCAATAGACAAGCGAGCCAAAAGGTTGGCCCAGCACAGGCAAGCCACCTCCGGCCCATGAGCCGCCACCAAGAGACGCCGCCGCCGCCACGTAGACTAGGGTTTTTATCCTGGGCACTTATTTTAGCTCTCCAGCTCTCTAGCTCTCTTCCTCCCCATAAACTCAGCCGCCGGGCAGCCACCGAGCCGCTCTGCCCCAGCGCCACCGCCTTCCGAGCCGCTGCCCGCGACCATAGCCGCCCCTAGGTCATCGATCAGGGCTGCCACGTGCCCCTTGATCTCAGACCTGTTATAGCTAGTATCAGGCTTCCATGGCCGCCACCACCATGAACGCCGCCACCATCGCGGAGGAATTCGTGAAGATACGATCCATGGCCGCCACCAACGTCGCCATGAACATCGAGGGCATCCGCAACAACATCCGTGCCCTAACTGTAGGTTTTCTCGCTGATCTCAAAAAAAATTCCCTACAGCACGAGAGCAAGGTTCAGATCGGATCTGATCTAAACGCTGCCATCACCATCAACACCGTGGCAACGCCTGCAGTTGCGTCGCCGCCCATGGTTGTGCCCGTCAATGGCATCCTTGATGACATCGTCATCACCAAGGTCCAACCAAGGTTGGATCTGGAGGTGCCGTCAACAACGACGACAATCACGCCAGCAGCACTGCCGCAGCACGCAGACATGCTGTCGGCCGTGCACGCCCTCGTCATCGGCACCCACGTCGACAACGGCAACGATGATTTTCTGGAGCAATAGTAGAAGGACGATAACGACTAGTTCTCGATCATCTTCGTCAACCAAGCTCCCGATGATAGCGATAGTAGCACGCCGCCGCACGGCATCATCATCACCAACGGTCTCCAATCTCGTCGTGAGGACATGCCGATCGGAAAATGGGGAGGTGATATAACAGGTCAACTGACGAGCGGCCCAGAAGGCTGGCCCAGCACGGGCAAGCTGCTTATGGCCCATGAGCCGGCACCAAGAGCCGCCACCGCCGCCTTGTAGACTAGGGTTTTTATCCCGAGGTATAAATATATCCCAGATGTAACCAGATTGAATCAACAAAGAAGTAGACAAAGTGCACTTATTTCAGCTCTCCACCTCTCTAAGGGCCTGTTTGGTAGGGATTCGGATTCACTAAATTCAGATTCTTGTAGTTGGATTCACTAAAAAATTTCCCAAATGCCTCAGATCCACTAAATTCAGATCCACCAAATTTATGAATCTAGAGGCCAGATTCACCAAATTGGTGGAGCTCCTCATGAGGTGCTCCACGAATAGACATTTCATACCTGGTCATGAATTTTGGTTGAAATTACCCACTTTTGCCACTGGTTACACACCCCCAACTTACCGGTTCGTTTCTTTTTCCCCCCAAATCACCGTACGCTAGTCTCCGTACGTACGTAGTACGTGAACAGTGCCGCCACCGATCGAGCGAACAGCGCCGCCGCCCGTTCCTCCTTGCCGGCCTCCCTCTCCGACGCGCCCCCCATGGCCGGGCGTGGTAAATCCGGTCATGCTCGTCCTCCTGTCCCCCCCTTCTTCTTCCACATCCATGGGGAGATGTACTCCTAGGGTTGGGCTTTCTCGTCAGCTATGGACTGCGGTTGGTGCTCCTCCTCTGGGCGGCGGACCTTAATTTCATGAATATGGATCTGTTGTTTTGCCAAACAGTGTTTCAGTGGATCCACGGTCAATTTCGATACACGGTAGATCCGATTCACGGTGAATCACTGATCCAGATTCACTTTTTACTGTGGTGAATCCCTACCAAACAGGCCCTAACTCTCTTCCTCCCCGGAACCCTGGCCGCCGGGCCGCCACCATGCCGCGCCGCCCAGCGCCACCGCTCGCGGCCACAGCCGCCCCCAGGTCATCTATCAGGGCTGCCACGTGCCCCCCTGATCTCAGACCTGTTACACCATCCTTTATTTTTTTCAGAATAATAGCTCCTTTAATCTAAGACTAATATTTAGCATTAGGATAAATTTTATTTTGGCCTGACTTGGTAGAAGTAGGAGGCTTTTGCATATATGCATAGGCTTTTGCATATCAGTGCAACGTCAAATTTTTTCCATGCACCGTCAAATTCCTCAATCCTCAAAAAGTCACCGAATCCTGTAAAGAAAACAGCCCACAACCCATCAATTTTGGAAACCATCATAAAAAAAAAAAATTGAGGGTACGTATGGGATTTAGGCACTTTCATCGGCATATTTTATTATCCGATTATCAGGCAACTGTGAACGCAAAAACAGGTTGGCCCTGACGAAGACGAGAACAACCAGAGACGGCGCGGCCGCCGCCCATCCAATGCGATATGGGGGGGGGGGGGGGTGCATTAGGTGGACTCCGGGTCCATTTGTCCAGGATGCACCCCCTCCTCGGATGCATGACACGTGACGCGTCTTCTAATCACACGTCCAACATTCACTAGGCTCCCTCGGCTTCAGAGGCACACGTTCCCTCGGCTTCGGAGGCACACGTCGTCAGCTCCACACGGTCCACCTCGGCTTCTCTGTTCTGGACGTGGGTGTGGCTCGCGTAGTTTCTTGATGACAACAAACCGGGCGCTCAGATGCGAATGAGGAGCAGTATGTCGCGGCGGCGTCGGCGAAGCCGGCAGCAGGTGGCTCGCGGCCGCGTCGCACAGCAGCAGCAGGTGGTCTAAATCGGCTAGGAGTCATGCCCTAGCACACCTGGATGCTCGTCGCGAAGACCGCACGCAGCTCGACGGCGCCAGCGTCGGCGCCGGCGATAGCAGCGGCCAGCGGGTCCACGGCCGTGCAGAACGGCAGCAAGTTGTCGAGCTCCAATGAAAAGACCTGTGTATCCTCCTAGAAAATTTTCAGAAGGTTCATTGAATTGAAGTATGGCATGTACAGAGCTGCCGTAGACGGTTGTGATTTCTTCTTGGTCTCCAATGCCGGCCATAGAGGTTGATTAATTCATCTAAGTGCCACTGCAGCGGTGCCTGCAAGCAGTGGCGGCGTGTGGAGCTGCGTGCACGGTGGCGGTGGCGGCGGCGTGCAAATGCATGCACGGCACACGGCGATGAAGGCACAATTCTATTTGCGTAGTTTCTATTTCGATCGTAGGAGCCAGCCTTGTTGGAGGAGCCGAGCCGATAGGAGCTGGCGTGTTGCATGCGTATACGAGCTGCCGAGAGGGGCCGAGGAGGGTCGTGAGATTAGAAGCCACGCCACGCGTCGTGCAACCGGGAAGGGGTGCATTCTGGACGCAATGGACCCGGAGTCCATCCAATTTTTTCCATGCGGAGGGGGGGAATTAGGTGGACTCTGGGTCCATTTGTCCAGGATGCACCCCCTCCTCGGATGCATGACACGTGGCGCGTCTTCTAATCACACGTCCAACATTCACTAGGCTCCCTCGGCTTCAGAGGCACACGTTCCCTCGGCTTCGGAGGCAAACGTCGTCGGCTCCACATGGTCCACCTCGGCTTCTCTGTTCTGGACGTGCGTGTGGCTCGCATAGTTTCTTGATGACAACAAACCGGGCGCTCAGATGCGAATGAGGAGCAGTATGTCGCGGCGGCGGCGGCGAAGCCGGCAGCAGGTGGCTCGCGGCCGCGTCGCACAGCAGCAACAGGTGGTCTAAATCGGCCAGGAGTCATGCCCTAGCACACCTGGATGCTTGTCGCAAAGACCGCACGCAGCTCGACGGCGCCAGCGCCGGCGCCGGCGATAGCAGCGGCCATCGGGTCCACGGCCGTGCAGAACGGCAGCAAGTTGTCGAGCTCCAATGAAAAGACCTGTGTATCCTCCTAGAAAATTTTCAGAAGGTTCATTGAATTGAAGTATGGCATGTACAGAGCTGCCGTAGGCGGTTGTAATTTCTTCTTGGTCTCCAATGCCGGCCATAGAGGTTGATTAATTCATCTAAGTGCCGCTGCAGCGGTGCCTGCAAGCAGCGGCGGCGTGTGGAGCTGCGTGCACGGCGGTGGTGGCGGCGGCGTGCAAATGCATGCACGGCACACGGCAATGAAGGCACAATTCTATTTGCGTAGTTTCTATTTCGATCGTAGGAGCCAGCCTTGTTGGAGGAGCCGAGCCGATAGGAGCTGGCGTGTTGCATGCGTATACGAGCTGCCGAGAGGGGCCGAGGAGGGTCGTGCGATTAGAAGCCACGCCACACGTCGTGCAACCAGGAAGGGGTGCATTCTGGACGCAATGGACCCGGAGTCCATCCAATTTTTTTCCATGCGGATGGGTTCCCTGTCGAGGCAACTACCTCCTTGTTCAATGGCCACCGCCACCGCCACCGCCACCACCACCGCCAATCCTCAGTGGATGGTGCTCGCGCCCTATGGTGGAGGCATTAAAGAGGACTGCAGTATCACCGGCGACCCAACGACAATCGCGGCCGCCGCCACCTCCAAGGGCCACCGCATCAGCGTCTCCATCCGCCGTGAGCCGTCCATGGCGCTGTCACGGATCTGTCTCTGCTTTCTGCCCGGCAGAGCTGATAGTCAATCTGCCTATTCCACCGTCATCGCCGCGCATGGCGGCTCCGTTCTCGTGCAGAGTAATTCAACAGAAGGTTACAGGAAACCCTACGGGTACGACTACTTTGTTTACAGTAATGCAGGTGCCGCCGACTCGACACGGCCGCCGTCCTTGTATCTGCTCCCACGGCGTCGGGCGCGCAACCTGGATATAAGCGCCACTGGCCTGTTGTGCCACGGCGAGGCCGAGTTCGAGGTGGCAGAGCTTATTAAGATTGTGGGTTCCGAGGACAACGTGCCAGCAGTGGGAAACCCCACTGCTTTCGAGCTGCACCTGTTCCTTCACGGCGAGTGGTGCGTCAAGCGGCCGCGGATCATCGGAAACCACCATGGTAAAGACGGCGACCTGCTTGATCTGGGCCTTTGGGAGCCTGGAGCCGTCGTGCCCGTCGCCGATGGGCTGCTGTGCTGGGTTGACCAGTGGTGGCGGTACGACGACCTCCGCGGCGGCCTCATCTTCTCCATCGTGCTCGATGAGAGTCCTGAGTTGCACTATGTGCCGTACCCTGTGAACTACGGATCTTTCCTCATAGGAAAGATCCGTAGTTCACGCGGTGCGTTGAAGTTGGTCAGCCTATCACCCGGCCGCTGCTCTCACTGCGGCTGCTCCAAGCATGCTACTGCCATCAACACGTGGGCTCTAAAGACGGATGATATGGCCTGGGTTTTGGAAACAAAAACCATGGTCGACTCCACCGATGAGCTCTTTGCCCTAGAAACCACGGTGGGAGATGGCTATGCACGCGTCCACCTGGTTTACCCTGTTGCGAGTATGATCGGTGGTGGTCATCATGTTGTTCCAGACGAAAGCTCTGAAGAAGAGGAAGAGAACACGGCAGGAATAGGTGCAAGCCACAAGTGGAATTAGCTGGAGCGCGTCCAAGCAAAAGGACCACCATGTGGAATGTGTGTCTAAGAGCACAGGTCCAAGATGACTCACTCATGAAGTCAAGTGATATTTAGGTTTTCTGAACAAGATGTAAAGCATCCAGTCCAATACATGCCAAGAAAAATCTGGTGGTCAAACTTTTTAATCATACTAGGATCATGTTGGTGTGTTGCAACGGGAATAAAATAATGTCCGACAACCTTAGTGTAGCACCCAAGAAAAAGCTTTTCGCATATATTATTACAGTCCCAAACAAAATGCATTATCCAATAGTTTGTGAGTAATCAGGGATGTTTGAGAAATTGAAGAATCACTGTGGCAAAGATGGAAAAAATAAAGAGATCAACACTTGTCCATTCAGAATTGTTCTGAGTTTTTATGTTTTCTCCAAGTAACTATAGCATTTGCTCTCTAATGATGAATCATTTGCGCATCCACTGGATAGCAATCCAGGTACTTCTCCTCAGCCTTGTTGACTCTAGGAGGCTGCAATTTCAAATCATTGTTCTGTTAAGATTTCATCGGATTGAAATGTTTCCACAATATTTACAAATTCCAAAGGACACTTTTGCTCTATGAACCGCAGGAATTTGTTTCACCTTGAAATGTCTTGTGGAAGAGGGAAGTAGTCCTTTTTTGTTCTAGATCATATTGTCTGTCTCGAAATGAATCGGATGTAGCCATGACTTCTCATACCTTTTTCTTCGGTATATGACTTCTCATACCCTTCTCTTTGGATATGCAAATGATAGAAAAAACTTCGGCTTATCCCGTATCACAGAACACTACTGAAACAACTGAAATCTGCTATGAAAATGATTAGCCCAGTGGTGGAGCTTTTTTTTAGGCAAGTTGCTTAGCTTTTTTTAGGTTTTTTGTTTTGCTTTCTGTTGAGTTGGCGCCAGTGGTGGAGCTCCTAGTGGTTTAAAGACGGACGCTCGTGTCGATGACCCAATCCGACCGAGGTCTAAGCGGTTTAGAGGCTTGTTGTCGATGTCCCAATCCGACCAAGCGCGGAGCTGAGCTGAGTTGAGTTGGCGCTTTTGTGGCACAAGTTGAGCTGTAATGTGGTACCTATGTGTATGTTGGAGTAGGGTACCCTCCAAACTGTATGGTTTTTCTGGCCCGGTTTCCATTCAAAAAACTGGGCTGGCACTTGCCTTTTCTTTTCCTCGTCTAATAGAAATCCCGGCAAAGCTTTTGCCGGCCTTTTGAAAAAAAAAACGATTAGCCCAATTCCATGTTAGGCGCACCTTTCACTAACTAATATTTGGCATTAAAACAACCGAAACTAGAGTAATTTTTTTTTTTTGTTAAGCGTAGCATGCTATATCTCAATTATTTGTATCCAATTCAGAATAATAATAGGTTACAACAAGAATACGATATGCAGCATCCGAAAATGCTCAAATCTTGTCAATGCCAGATAGTATCTATATAACATAGGAAACAAGAGACTTTATGTTTGAAAAAAAAATGAGAGGACTTTAAAGATATGTAACCGAGTCTCACACATCCAGTCTACACCCCCAAGATGGGCCAAACTTGCCAAGCGAGGTCCTATATGCCACCGGCCACTGCAGCCTTAGTGCATATAGTTTTGTTTAGGAAATAATTTTGAGTAGATTGTGTTTATCTTGCAATTGCAAATAGAAAGTATTTGCTAGGAAAGGAGAGTCTGCACCTACAAGGACTCCCCCTCTAGTTTGCTACGAGCACAAGCCGAGCTACACGTAGGGGACCTGCAACCTAGTCATGCGCTACTAGTGAGCATCTCCAAGAGTTTTGCATTTTTGCTTTGGCATTTGTAGTGATTTGCCAACTCTCAAAACAAAATGCAAAGGAATAAAATAGGACATCTCCACCGTTTTGCAATTTTGACTTGGCAATTACCCAAAATAGGCAGCGTGGGTGGAGGGATGTGGTGCGAGAGTCGCGCGCGGGGACGTCGGAGGCAGCGCATGCGACAAATGCCAAGCGTGAGGGGCCTGGCATATATGCCAAGTCTTCCCCTCCAAATGCCAAGTTCATGAAAATGCAAAGGCTAAATGCATAACCATTGGAGAGGGGTTTTTAGGAGTTTTATGCAAATTAGTAAATGCCAAGTCCAAATGCATAACCCTTGGAGACGCTCTTAGGAAAAGAGAGTTCACACCTATAAGGACTCTCCCTCTACTTTGCTACTAGGAGGATATGTCTTCTAGGCCTATAAATACAAGGGATGTAACATTCTCGGCTGACATCACCAATTCCTCTCTCATCATGTCACTACCATTGCCATCTGCCCTAGCGCCGCCGCCCACCCTGGCCTCAACCTAGCTATCACCACATAGGCCCAAACCGTCGTTGCCCCTGCTCTACCCACCCTCGAGCAGGACCATGAAACCTACTATCTTGGAAACTAGATCAATCCAATGGGTAGCACCATCATGTCAACAAAGATGAAGAAGATGTTTGAGATTG
This sequence comes from Themeda triandra, assembly GCA_018135685.1. Lineage (NCBI taxonomy): Eukaryota > Viridiplantae > Streptophyta > Magnoliopsida > Poales > Poaceae > Themeda > Themeda triandra. Next base: position 423,832 of record JAENPR010000438.1, on the reverse strand, counting down.
TCAGTGCAACCCTCACCAAATGCTTAGATGAGGTGAACAAGGACTTTGTTAAGGTCGATGTTCGCCTAAGCAACATCGAGCATGGGGTCCAACAAGGGACTAAAAGCGACATCCACAAAGTCTCCGTCAATAATACATCCAACTGAACCAGAGATAATCACACCAGAAGAACCATTCATGCCCAAATTTTAGATGCCGTTAGAAGGTAGGGGTCTACCAAATCGTCAACAATGGGTACGCACCAAGCACTAAACTTGAGGCTCCCAACACTGACACCACCAAATTTATGGACAAAGTATAGCAACACAACACCAACTCTGACAATCGCCTGAACCACACTGGCTGAATTGATGGACAAAATACAACAACAATCGGTTGAAAAACTTATAAATAATTCTTTTAGATAAATGGCATTTCGCCCGGCTTTATAGAAAGCGTATTGCAAACCAACATTCACAAATTTTGCTGGGGTTTCCAGCTTACAAAAGAGCATAAACATCGCTCAAACTTCCATCACATCTAGCTTCTACTAAGATAAACTACTCCCCTTCTACTCTCACGGCCACCAAAGTTTCAGAGGCAAAGACCTCAGCTGAGTTCAGGATCGGAGGCACTCATCTAAACAGTGAGGGAAATGCAAATTTTACTCATCTTTGGTTTCAGTAGCACCTTCCACGTCTGAAGCAGCATCAAAGTCTTGTGTATCAACGCCGACGGGGACGCCACTGTCTTCTTGTCAAACACCACCTAATTCTGGTTCTTCCACACAGTCCACATGGCACCTGCACAAATGAATAAAGTCACAATCTTTTCCTGCTACTAAGGTTATCAATGATATCTAGAAAAAGAAAGGAACAACAGACTGCTGAAGAGGGCCATCCCAGCGAGTCACGCAGGAAGGTCCAGAGAAAATTAGCAATGGGGCATTGGAAGACGATGTGATTAGAAGTTTCTTCCTTGTCACACATCAAATATTTCTCCGAGCCTAACCACTGCTTTTTCTTCAATTGCATTCCACACTGGATCCTATCTCTGCTAACCATCAATATGAAAATTTTAACCTTCAATGGAATTGGGCACTTCCACACTAGCATCATATGAGAATCCACCACACCTCCAGTGGTCAAGTTCTCATACAAGGACCTAGCTGTATATTTCCCGGTTTTTTCCAACAGCCAAGTAGTTACATCTCTACCCTCTACAAGATCAATGTCCTCTAGCATCACAAGTAACTCATTCAGCTCTATCGCTCTATCGCCATCTAACTGTCTTTGAAACTGTATATTCTACAAAAACTTTAGCAACTTCTATATTAGGATCTCTTGCTATTCTAAACAACTCAGGGAAGGTGATCTTCAGAGGACAAGACCCCAGCCAACAGTCAAGCCAGAATCTGGTCTGCTCACCTGATTTCACTAAAACTCCTCTACCTCTATCATATTCCTCTCCTAAATCTAACAAGGTCCTCCAAAACTGTGAACCCTTCCTGTTTTTAACTTGGTATATGCTTCTATTGCCCAAATATTTTTTTCCTCAATAGTGAACAACCGAGGCTGTCATCTCCCTCTCAATTTTGTCAATCCATTTAGCCAACAAGCATTTGTTCATTTCTCTCACATCCATAAAACCCAAACCCCCAAACTTCTTGGGTCTACTTAGGGCTACCCACTTGATCCTATGGTATTTTCTTTTCTTTGCATTCCCCTGCCAATAAAATCTAGATCTCACGCATCTAGTTTCTGGTAATTACCGTCATAAAGCTGGTACACCCCCATTGTATATATGGGAATACTAGACACACATGAATCAATGAGGGATGATCTGCCCCCTTTTGAAAGATAATCACACTTGCCGGTACCCAATCTCTTCTCAGCCTTCTCACTCACAAAACTCAGCTGTGCCTTAGAAATCTTGTCACACCCCAAAATTTGTATTTTGGGATGTGACTTAGACAACACTAAACAACATAAATGATTTTATTATTTTTCTAAAATTCCGAACTTTAGTTCAGTTGTTGATATTCTAGATAGTGGAAAATGTGAGTTCCTAAAATTTTTGCAATTCAATTTAATGGTTTGTTGCATTCATGCCTTTGCATAGTGTTCATGTTTGAAAAATGAATTTAAATATTTCTAAAATACGCTTATGTTTTGATCCCAACTTCATCTCCTCAAATACCAAATAAATATCAAAAGTTTCAATCAAGTCTTTTACCAACATCCTACAAAAATCTGGCCTCACCCATTCTCTATTTCTCTCCTTTGTTTTCCTTCTCGAGCTCTTGAATCTTTTCTCCTCTCTATCATGTGAAAACATCTCATATCCTTGAGCCACAACCCATCCTCTCCCTCATGCAAATAACAGAAGCCTTAATTCCTTTTTAGCCCTCAATTCGATCATCAGAATGCCTCTCTTTCCCCTTTCACAAACTCCATTGCCTCATGCAAAAGGATAACAACTAAGAGAGACTTACTCCACTCTCTTCATTTCATTCTTCATGCATCAATGCTTAAAATAGAAACCATTTCCTTCTCTCTCATGCACAACCAGATATATGTTTTCTTCTCCCACTCTTCTCTCATTCAAAAGCTTTAGTAGCATATAATTATTTTCCCTTAATTTCCTATAACACCTTTCTATAATTCTCTTGATTACAACCTTTTACTCGCTCGGCTAATCTCTCTCTTCGTTACACGCATGCAGCAACAATTTCTCTTCACCCTCACTCTCACGTGGAGAAGGCTTCCTTGTCCTCTCTATGGCGCATCCTTCATTTACTCTCATGCAAATAATAGCAGCCATATACTCTTTGTTCCCTCTCTCCATCATGCACAATGAAATGGACATCATCTCCCTGGTCGCCATCTAGTCCAGATGCTGGCGCCTCCTCCCATTCCTTCCATGCAGAAATTGCAACAAATGTTCCTCCCTTAATTCCCTTTACAATCCCCTTTTATTCTCCTTTACCACTCACTAATTATAGGAATGATGAACGGCTCATGAAAACAGCATGCATAATTCCCCTCTTTTCCTACAGAGCAGATGCGCACTCTCCTCTCCTTCTACTCTCCCATCCGCCATGAACGTCCACTCCTCTCCCTTTCTCCCCTTTTCTCTCCACAAAAATGGATTCCCCAATCAGTAGCCACTCCGTTTTGACGCTGCATGTTCCACCTCGCCACTGGAATCCTTCACGCCATGCTGGGGTAAGGAGATTATCCTTCTATATTCTTCATCGCAAAACTGATCTTCAGTTCCTCCTCTCTGTTTTCATGATGCCCAGCACTTCAACGCTACATGGAGGCCATTACGGTGTGCCTTACCGTCTTCCTGAACCCACAACAGCAGCAGCACCTCATTCATCATCGTCACTGTCGTTTCTTTACAGCACATGGTGAGGTCGCCCATCCCTTCTCCCTCTCTGATCTTGCTGCTCCAGATCCTCTCGTCCATCTCTTTGATCTCTCATGTAGCATAGATCATCACCAAAGTGGAATTGACGATGTCGCATTGATCGCAGGCCCTATTACGTCATCGTCGTCGATTCCGGTTGGCATCACCTTCATCTCCAACTTTTGCCAACGATGATGTGAGGACCTCATCATGAATTCTATTTTGTTTACGTCTTACTCGCTGTCCAATACGTTCCACAATCTACGTTCGGTCGAATTCCCATGAAGTTTCATCATAATCAAGTCTGTCATTTGTGGACAGAACCATAGCTGCATTGGTGTTCATGTTCCCAGTGATCTAGTGCTCCTGTCATCGAGCCCTTTGGTCATGATTTAGTTCTTGAAGTTGCACATGTCCCTGCAAAACGATTTGTTCAAACAATCTAAGATGAAAGAGATATAATCATCCTTCTGCTAAGTGTCTTTGCTGTCTTGCAGCAGTGCTGCTGTAGGTTGGCATGAATGTTCCAGGCAATTCATGACTCCGTTTGTCAATTCCTTTGACTCAAACATGTATCATATATTTGTACAAGTCTCTGTAAAGTTTCATGGCTATATGATACAAGATGAAAGAGATATCATCTCTTCTGTGCTCACTGTCTCTGCTGATTCAGCAGTGATGCACCTCTGCATTTTAGTTAAGTTACCCAATAACCATTTGTCAAATAATCAAACCCTTTTACCACAGCGTATATATCATCCTTGCACATCACTCTACAAGCTTAGGTAGCCATTCGTGCCATAATGGCCGAGATATCGAGGCCATAGTAACTGCTACTCCTGCTGTCCAGAAATCAGCCGTGCCACCCATTTTATATTCACTTTTCTCAGCTAACCGTTGGGCAAAAGACCATATCCTTTCACCACAACATACTACATATAGTACCTAGCTACCTCACCAAATCCATCTCATTAAAAACCATGCAATCCATCATGTTTATTCCATTCCTATCGTTTATCAAAATCTCCTAGCCTCTATCTTTGATGTTGCATATATTTTAAATTATGTCTCCTGTTTTAGTTGTTTTTGCGCTCAGCGATCGTAGTTGCAACCCTTACGTGTTTTAAAACCTTTAAGTCTTGTTTTATAAATAATGATTAGTGTATTTCTTCTAGGTTTGTCTATGATGCTTGTGATGGTTGTTGCTATCGTTAGAAGTGGAGCTATGCACAGATGATACATATGAGTTGGAAAGTTGGATGGCAAGCTTTCGGAAGGCAAGTATAGCTTGAGTTTTATTTCTATGATCATGATCATGTAACTTGATTAATGTTTATGCAACAAACGTTAAAGATGACTTTTTAGCAACTTAAGAATTTATCGTAAGAGAACCTCCGGGATTTACAACAAACCACGAGAACTACATGGCTCTGGTCTTAGCCCAGTATCTTGATCTGTTCTAGTTCGTTAGCAGCTTACCGAAAGGGCAAGAGGGGGGTGCCAAGTGAGGTATAGCTCTTGTCCTGCCGTGATGTGTGCTGGGCTGCGGTCATGTGTGTGCCACTCTCGGAGGAGAGCATCTATATCTACTTGGTCAATCTGAAACCTTAGCGGCTGCTACTTATTAGAACGACTAGTGAAAAGCTTCGTAGTGACCCTGCCAACCTACCTTGGAAGTGGGTCAAGAGGCTGATCACCTCGGGCAAAAGGGCAATCACGACTTGTGGTGAAAGTGTACACCTCTGCGCAGAGTTTAACAAACTGGTATACTAGCCTTGCTCAAGGACACGAGCGGCCTTGGAATCCTTACATAGATGATGACTTCCGATTGTTAATATGTTCATTGTTTACCGTTTTATGCTCTACATTATTTATGTTACATTGATCATGTGGTTATGGGATTACACTTATTGTTATACTTGCGGAGTTCAACATGAACTCACTCTTGCTATTCCCCCACACCTCAGGAGAAGTTTAGGCTTGTGATCAACCGCCGTTGGATCCAAGTGGAGTCTACACCGAGATCGATTCGTCTTTCCGTTGTTTGCTACCTAAGGTTATGTCTTTTTTTAAATATGTTATAAATATTAAGCATTGTTTATCGATACTACCTTTGATTTGTGGCTATATGTGAGATTTGACTTTGAAGGCTCACATATGGTGTATATCTGGTTTTGTTCTTAAAACCGGGTGTTACAAATCTTGTTACAGCTGACTGGCATTCCTGAATATGTTATTGGAAAGGAGCCCACCTTACATCCCAAAATGTTAGCAGCCAGGGTTTGATCTTCTGCATTGAGGCCCACAGAAAAGACTTCACTTTTCTCAAAGTTTACCTTCATCCCAGACATAGCTTCATAGCAACACAACAACATCCTTGTGTTTTCCAAATTTTCAGGAGAGAAGTGCAAAAACAAGATAGTGTCATCTGCATATTGTAGGTGAGACAGACCACCTTCTACTAAGTGAGGAACCAAACCTCTAATGACCCCCTCTCTACTTGCTCTATTCAGCATAACTGATAAGGCATCAGCTACAATGTTGAACAACAGGGGAGATAAGGGGTCACCCTGTCTCAGCCCTTTGAAACTCTTGAAGTACTCCCCCCTCTCTCCATTGATGTCTATGCAAACTCTTCCTCCTCTAACTCCTTGGGAAATCCATTGTATCAATTTCTCACAAAAACCCTTCCTTCTAAGTACTTCTTCCAGAAAGTTTCAATCTATCTTATCGTATGCCTTCTCAAAGTCCAATTTTAGAATAACCCCAGCAGATTTGGTGATTTTCAGCAACTTATAACTAATTCTACTCCACTAATTTTGATTAGGTTTGTCCAAAATCTAAGTTCCTCTTAGCTAATGCATCCGTATCTTCATGCTATTGTTTAAAAACACTGCAGAATTTCTCTCGTATAATACGTGGCCTAGGGCCCGATTTTGGCCTGGATGTCACGGTCAGGATTTCCCATATTCGGTAGAAAGCAGGAGGCCTTTTTCCAAAAAAGAACAGAAAGCAGCCCACCAAACTTTCAATTTTGGAAACCTAAAAACGCGAGGGGATCGGATCTGGGGATTATGGTCGACAGAATTTATTGTCAAATATCCGGCAGGTGTCAACGCAAAAGCAGATTGCGAACCTGCAACGACGTCGGGGCCACCCCATCCTATGCGATGGGTTCCTTCCTGTCGTCGCAATCTCAACTACCTCCACCATGTACATCGGCCGCCCCATAGATTTCCAATCTGCTCGTCAGAAAGACGACGAACCGGCAACGACGTCGACGCCGCCCCCATCCCGTGCAGTAGGTTCCATCCTGTCACCGCAAACGCATCTACCTCCAGCATGTTCAACGGCCGCCCCCGCTGCCGCCGCCAACCCTCATTGGATCATGCTCGCACCCTATGGCGGAGGTTGTTGCGAGGCCTGCGACATCACCGGCGACTCGAAGACGATTGCGGCGGCCACCACCTCCCACGGCCACCGCATCAGCGTCTCCCTCCGAAGTGATCCGTTCTCGGTGCTGTCACGCTTCTGCATCTGCTTTGTGCCTTCCAATAGACCGGCTGCCTACTCCACCGTCATCGCGTCGCACAACGGCTCTGTCCTCGTGCGGATTACTTCGGCAAAACACTGTACCTACACGCCCACCGCGTACGACTACTTTGTTTACCACAACGTGGGAGCCGCTGCCGCCAACCCCGCACAGCCGCCATCTTTGTATCTGCTCCCACAAGGTGATCAATGGTGGCGGCTGGATATAAGTGCCACAGGTTTCTTGAGCCACGCCGAGGCCGAGTTCGTCGTGGCACAGCTGAAGACCTTGTGGGTTAAGGGTGACGCAACGCCCAACAAGGCGGCCGAGCTCCTCATGTTCCATCATGGTAAGTGGTGTGTCAAGAAGCGGCCGATCATACATGACCACGGGAAAGATGGGGATCAGTTCCTGGCCTCGTGGGAGCCTGAAGCTGTCGTGCCCATCGGCGACGGGATGCTCTGCTGGGTCGACTTCTTCTATGGCGTCATCTTCTCCAATGTGCTCGACAAGGATCCCGAGCTGTGGTACGTTCCGTACCCGGCTGATGCTTTGGAGCACCAATGCTTTGTGTGCACCAACGCTTATGGCGCAGTGAAGCTGGTCACCGTCTCACTGCGCCGCTGCTCCCAGTGCGGCTGCGCTGAGCATGCCACTATCACCGACACCCGGACATGGACCCTCAAGACAGATGGCATGGCTTGGGTTTTGGAAACCGAAACAAACATCGTTGACTCCACCCAGCTCTGGGCCCTAACACGCAAACCGGGCCATGCGCGCATGCATCTCGTTTACCCTGTTGCGAGCCTGAACGGTGGTGGCCCTGTTGTTGTGAGCATGAATGGCAGTGGCCATGTTGCTTCAGATGAGAGCACTTCGCCAATGGACGAAAAGGATGAGCACCTGAGCCAATGTGTCAGTACTCCCTCTGCTACGGCTTCCATTCATAACGAGCTACAGGGCAGGGATGGAGCGACCTCAGCTTCCACCGGTGACAAACAACAGCGCGACAATGGACCGGCTACAGTGGGCAGGTGGCCCAAGCGGCGCAGGCGGGCGAATTCCATGGTGACTGGCCCGGAGTGGATTGCGTAGTATAGCATGCTTGAATGCTTGATGCTTGAATAATGAGAAGTTGTACGAGTCGCACAATAAATGGTGTAACTGGTTTTACGCCATGGAGCAGAACCTTGCCGACGTGAGCCATGGATGATGCACGAAATTAAACTTGGCATAAATCAACACAAATGGTCTAGTTATATGTTCAATGTTCCATGCTAGTGATGGCACAGCTCAACACAAATGTCACAAACATGGCGTAACTCAACTCAAATGTTCCATGCTAGTTACATATGATGTACGAAACTTCCACTACCGGAGAGCGAGTTTATGCCGATGGCCCAGGATTTTGCCGATGGCCAAGGAATAAGCCATCGGCAAACATACCGGTTTGCCGATGGCAAAGTCAAGCCATCGGCAAACATATTGTTGCCGATAGCCGGGCCATCGGCGAACAATGGCCATCGGGAAAGAGCCTGTTTGCCGATGGCCGGGCCATCGGCGAACAAAAGCCATCGGCCAAGAAATTGTTTGCCGATGGCCGGCCATCGGCATACCAGACCCATCGGCAAACTTTGCCAGCAGCGGACGGCGACCGACGCCGTCTGGTTTGCCGATGGCTGCCGCCGTTAGGCCATCGGCAAACTGCGGCATTTGCCGATGGCCACGGCCAACGGCAAACCATAGCCACGTGGCAGCCTGGGGAGCGCCCAGGCCCACCTTGTTTGCCGATGGCCGGCCATCGGCAAATCCTATTTGCCGATGGCTTTCCAAGTCCATCGGCAAATAATCCTTTTTTTTTGTTTTTTCCCAATTTTTTTCTGGTGTCTTGCTACACCAAAAAAAGCCACTCCAAAATTTGGGACAATTTTGAACTTTTGAGCTATATTTTGTTAATTATTTTGGTTTCTTTGAATTTTTCCCGCAACTCAAAATTTGAACTGCAGGTACATGAAATAATGCACAGTTTTGATTCGAAAAATGATATTCATGATTCTTGAAGTATGTTGAGGCCATATCCAGGACCTCGCATGAAATTACGACCCTGTTGGCCTCGTAACATGGGGAGTGACGTGCGCGGGAAGTGTTTTTAAACTCTATAAAATCCAAACGAAGTCCGAAATTGACGAAACTTGACGAGTTGTGTTGTCATGGCATGTGTAGTGTATGGTAAAAATTTCAAAAAGTTTCGAGCAAGTTGTGACGTTGGATGGTCAAAACCCGAGACATCTCCACATGTGGTTAAAACCCCGCCCCGTCCCGCGCCCGCCCCGGATCGCCGCCGCCCAGCTCCTCGCCGCCGCGGTCGCGCCACCCGCAGCTCACCGCCGCGGCCGCCTCCACCCCGGTCCGTGGCGCCGCTCCACCTGCATCCCCGCTCTCCGCCCGCCCTCGCTCCCCCCGGCACCCGCTGTCCCCTCGCTCCTCGCGCACCCGCCGGCCGGATTCCGCTAGCAGCGGCCGCCGGGACCTGCAGGAAGGGAAGGGAAGGAGGAGAAGCTCCTCAGCCTCCCGCTAGGCAGCTGCCTTGGCCGGGCCCTGCAGGAAGGAAGGAAGAAGAAGGAGGCAGAGGAAAGGAAGGGAAGGGGAGGAGAAGAGAAGGGGAGGAGGAAGAAAAGGAGGAGGAGAAGGAGGAGAAGAGAAGGGGAGAAGGAAGAAGGAGGAGGAGAGGAAGGAGAAGGGAGGAGGAAGGAGAAGGGGAGGAGGATGGAGAAGGGGAGGAAAGGAAGGAGAAGGGGAGGAGGAAGAGAGGAGGAGGAGCCGGAGAAGGTCCGCTCCGTTCGTCCACCGTCCGTCCACGTCGCCGACGCCGTTCGTCCACGTCGTCCGACGCTATTCGTCCATGTCGTCCGTCCACGCGCATCGCCGGAGGAGAAGGTAAAGCTCTAGGGTTGTCGGCCATCGCGCCGTTTCTGTGTTGACGGCCTTCGTGCCGGGTTTGTGGTTGTGTGGGCCATCATGCCGCAAATGTGGACGCCGGCCTTCGAGCCGGCGGTTTTCTTGCAGGTCTTGGAACCTCCCCGTATAGGGGAGGTTCTGCCAAAATTTTTTATGCCAAAATTTTCAACAAATAGTGATATCTTTATTGCTTTGCAGAGCAGGACTTGTCGGAGGGGACCTTGACCGTGTTCGTGCACCTACCCGCCTCTGCGTCGCCACCCTAGGTATAAGTCACCTCTCTTCCTTATAGTTGTTGTAAGTACATTGCGTAACCGAGTTAGGCGTCTCTTGTCCGAAAGGGATTCGCGGTCGTTGGTATGCGGATCAGTGCATATCTGCGACGGTTTCTCTTTCGAATTGTCCATGTTTTTTGTACAGCCCGAGGATGCGTAGATGGGTTAGCTTCCATGTTCCGCCCCCGTCCGAGTCGGAGTTTCGTCAGCCCCTCCCCGTTGTTCTCTGGATACACACTATCCCTGTCGGGACGTGTATCAGGAGAACAGCGGGGAGGTGCTGCCAAAATTCCATCTCGGACGGGAGCGGAGCATGGAAGCGAACCTCATCTACGCATCCTCAGGTGGGATTAGGACCTATCCTTCACCTAGTAGATGGTAGGAACGCCTTGTAGATGCAGATGTTGGTCTTATTAGTCGCTTACGTTGGCACATGACAGAGGATGGCTGACCGTGAGTGGATGTACACGGGATTCAAAGACAATACCAATGAATGGGTTAAGGGGACCGGGGACTTCCTGGAGAAGGCATTTGGCCCAGCTTCTAAAGGGGCGATTCGGGTGCTTACGTTGACAATGCTTGCAGGCATAGAGCTATACATAAACTAGGAAAATTCTCCGAGCGTTGCGGCGGGCATAAAGGAGAAATAAAAATACATTAGAATAGTGAACAACCAAGGTGCACTACAGGAAATCACGGGTTTGCCGACGGCTTAAAGCCGTCGGCGAAGCCCCGATTCCCGGCAATGGCTTTGCCGACAGAATTCCCTATTCCCGTCGGCAAACCGTCGTCGGCAAAAATCCCGTCGGCAAACAGACTTTGCCGACAGAATCGTGGCGCGCCGGGGGTACTTTCGCCGACAGCCACGTGGTCTGTCGGCGAAGGAACAACGCCATCAACTCGGCTGCCGTTCGCTTCGCCGACGGCCCGGGGTCAGTTTCGGCAAAGCCAGGTTTGGGCTGTCGGCAAAGTCAGGGTTTGCCGACAGCCAGGTCAACATGGCTCTCGGCAAAAAGGTCAATTTGCCGACAGCCAGGTTGACCTGGCTGTCGGCAAACTCCTCTCTTTGCCGACAGCCAGGTCCACAAGGCTGTCGGCAAAGCCCCTGCCAAGGCTGTCGGCAAACTCCTGCTGTCGGCAAAAATTGCACAGCTTTGCCGACAGCTATGACCAAAGTTGTCGGCAAAGCTGGGAATTTTTTTTTTGTTTTTGCTGTTTCATTGCATAGAATGCTGTCATCATCACCATTCTATAGCTGATAACAGGCACACTTACATGGCCAATACATGATCAGGAAGAAACACACAGGTACACGCACATATAGCATTAGCAATGTCATATGTCCTTTTATGTCTAATAACCGGAACAAGAAGCTCTATGCAATGAGCCAGTGAAGTAATGAGAAAATATACTAAATTTCACAGCCATCAGCATTGGGAGCTCTGTATCCATGTTTCAGTACAGTGTATTCTCAGTAAGGAACGATGATGGATTCGATGAGCTCCTAGAGTGGAGCCAGCTCCTTGTCAATCAGGCCAAACTCCTGCAGCACAAACAACAAAGAAAGTTACTGCTGCCACTCCTTTTTTTTTCCTGCCCGAGAATGTAAATATGTAATTGTGTCGTATAAAAAGTAGTTGCCATGAATTATGGGACCTACATTTGTAAACATAATGAAGTGCTTGAAACAGGTATTCTGGAAATGCGAGCTATCATTGTCGAGCAGCTCTCAGGTGTGCAGAATTCTGTGAGTGTGCCATACAGCAGATTAACTTGGTTAAAGAAATCCACAGCTGCAAAAGCAAAACAAACTTGTTAGCTTCATTGGAATAACCGAGTTAGGTGAAAACTGAAAACAGAAGGGAAGCACATTACTATTCACAGCAAGCCATTCATTGATATCCTCTCCAGGAGGCAACCTCACAGCTTCCCTAAGGTTTCCGCTGCCGAGAGTGGCATCTATGTGCTTCCAGAGCTGCGCTCCCTGCAGACAGAATGAAAAGGTCAAGTTATGCATCACATTATTCACAATATAATTTATAACTCAGATGTCTGTGCTTATTTCAAGTGGAAAATAAAACATGCAATGAAGAGTTTGCTCAGCACAGGTAATTTAAGAGGCATGGCATGTACTGAAGATTGAATGTGCTAAAAATAACTGCTGCAAGTCTTTGATTAACACCACTCAATGTTAAATAAGCATCCTGCATAGTCTCGCAAAGGATTCCCTGGCTATATGAAAACTACTGCCATAGATGTGCGACAACACATTTGGTAGACCTTTCACTGAATGTATTTATGTAATGGTATTAATTGATACTTGATAAGCAACAAAGGAAATCTCCTCAGCAGCATTTCAAAATGTTTAGTGCATAGTGTCTTAGAATGGATGGAAGAATAAAGCAATCCAACAAAACTGTTGTCACTAATGTTAACATATGTTCTGTAGATAACCAACAATAATGTAAATCGAGCAAGATATCCTTTAGTTCTGGACATGGCCAGAACATAAAGACTAAAGCATGTCTACTTCCAGAAACACTCTATTAAGATCCATCACCAATTCATACTCCTGAAGTTAGCCCAAAGATCTAACAAGACTAATTGTGCTAGCTCTATCGCATACTTTCCAGTGACAAGAATAGCCTGCAAGCCCCCTAAACAGTTCATAACACTGATTAAAATCCTGGATGTAGCATGGCCAAACAAATCACTAGAGATTGCAACATATTGACACCTAGATACACGGCTCGCATGTTCAGTCATCAATCATGCTCTTATGGGTGCAACTCTGATGCATAGCCAGGCTCTGATGCATGATCACCTGGACACATCAAATTTTGATTGATGATCCAGAGTAGCAAGGCAACGGCCACAACGCATCAAACGCACTTTGCATGCTACGCAGCATGCCAAACAATGGCACAGGTGCAGGCAGTAGTTGCTGGTACCTAATAATCATAACTAGTAGGGAGGGAACTGGGACGCCGAGGTTCTTTCTTACCTTGCTGCCTGACGGAGCGCTCTTCTTGGGGCGGAATGTCTTCTGATTCCTGCCAGAAGAATAAAAACAACCACTGATCAGGACGACTCCTGCATCATCACAAGCTAAAACCAGCAGAGTTCCTCGATAACACGCGGGGCATGTTGGGTTGCGACTTTGCAAGGGAGGGATTGATTCCCCAAGTGGAACCAATCCAGGGAGAGGGAGGGATTGCGTCATGTCTGTGCCCATCCTTGCAGAGTAAATCACTGTGTGTCTCGAGGCAGTCGATGGTGCCAACCTCCTCCCAGAACTTTGAATTGAGCTTGCCGTCTGGCTTCTCAGCTTCATGAGACTGCAAAATCACCGTGTGCATATATATGTGGCTCCAGTAACATTGGTAGGTCCAGAGGGTTTTGAAAGAGAGAGATTGAAATTAGTACAAGCTATAAGGACATGGGCTGGGTGAATGGGATCTCACCAGAACATGCAATGTCTCCACATTGGGAAAGCATCTCAGCCAGGTGGGCAGCATCTTGACTTCCTTGCGCATTCTGAAATGCACCTTCAAGGCCAGGATCTTGACACTTGGAACCATGCTAGATGGGATCATCTTTGTTCCAATCTACAGCACAATTTATGAGAACTGATACAGACTGCCATGGGTTAAAAATTGAAGGCAACATTTGGATCGATGGCACATATTGATATAGATAGAGCACTGCAATGCTTATGCAATAATGAACTATGCAATGTAGGAGGAGAACGAGATACCTCAATTATGGTGCTGCCAATCTGGAGCTGGTGGATGCTTGGCTCCAGGTAGCCGAGCACCTTGAGCTCGGTGGCGTAGCCAATCCTGACCCCGGTGCGGAAGGTGAAGGAGCCGATGACGCATTCGCACGCCTGCCACAGGATGAGGCGCTGGAGGCGCGGGGCGACGACCACGTCGAGCACATCCGCCAGGGACTCCCAGAAGACAAGGCACTGGAGGCTGCCGCTGCGGATCCGGACAGAGCGGGGGCAGTAGAAGCTGGCGATGATGGCGAGCCTCTCGAGCACGGGGCTGCACGCGAGCAGGCGGTCGATGTCCCCGGCCTCGATGCTGGTAGCGCAGAGCCTGATCTCCCGGAGGCGCGAGAACAACACGCCACCGGCGGCGCGGCCTCGCGGGAGCACGGCGGCGGTGTCCGGGAACTCCCAGAGGCCGAGGTGGAGGGTGCGGAGGGAGGCGATGTGGAGGACGTCGACGGGGAGCGGTAGGAAGGCGGGGTCGGGGCGGTCGACGAGGACGAGGTCCTCGACCCCGCCTGCCGCGAGCGTCGGGAGCCAGCGCTCCTCGGGCGGCGACCGAAGCGGGGATGGAGCGGGCGGGCGCGGCGGCAGGGGCAGGGAGGGCGGCGCGGTCGGGGCGGCTAAGCAGGAGGTCGGGCGGCGGCTGAGGGGCGGCGGGGCGGGCGGATCTGCGCGGGCCGGAGCGGTGTCCGGAGCGGTGGCCGGAGTGGCGGAGTGGCGGCGGTGGGGCGGCGGTCGCGCGGTGGGTGGCGTCGGGGACGGGGAATGGGGATAGGGTTGTTAGTAAATGGGCCGGCCCGGTTTTTTTAATTATGGATCGCAAACAATTTTCCTTTTTTTTAAAAATTTTCGCCGAGAGCCAACAAGTTTTCTTTTTTTTTTTAAAAAAATTTTCGCCGAGAGCCGGCCCAAATTGGCCGAGGGCTGCCGGCGAACATTTTGCCGACCGCATCCAAGTGCGTCGGCAAAGAAAGTTTCAAATTTTTGTTTTTTAATCCTTTTTTTTCTGGGCCCTGAGTAACACAATTACATCTCAAATTCAAAACTTGGGGATGTTTTGAGTTATTTAGCTATATTTTATTAATTTTTTTTCCTCACTTCAATTTTCCTGCATTATTCAAGTTTGAACTGCAGGTGCATGAAATAATGAAACTTTGGCCTTCAAAAAATGATATTCATGGTGGGGAGTGTGTTTTAAGGCCGTGTACCAACTCTCACCCAAAAGTTCCAAGTCCTTGTCCACGTAACAAGAGGCTCCAGGATTGGTAAAAGTGTTTTTTAATTATATAAAATCCAAACGAAGTCAAAAAATCACGAAAATTGACGGGGTGTCGTGTTATCGCATGTGGAGGCTATGGAAAAAATTTGAAAAAGTTTGGAGCAAGTTGCGGCATCACATGCTCAAAAGCCAGACAACTCCACTTGTGATCACAAGTGAGATGTGTGGAGATGTCTGGGTTTTGAGCATGTTACGCCACAACTTGCACCAAACTTTTTCAAATTTTTTTCATAGCCTTCACATGCGATAACACGACACCCCGTCAAGTTTCGTGATTTTTCAACTTCGTTTGGATTTTATATAATTAAAAAACACATTTACCACTACTGGATGGTCGTGTTACGTGGACAAGGACTTGAAACTTTTGGGTGAGCTTTGGTACACGGCCTTAAAACACATTCCCCACCATGAATATCATATTTCGAAGGCCAAAGTTTCGTTATTTCATGTACCTGCAGTTCAAATTTGAAAAATGCGGGAAAATTCAAGTGAAGGAAAAAATTAACGAAATATAGCTAAATGTTTCAAAAAGGCCCAAATTCAAACATGTGATTGTAAACAATGTATCTAGGCAACAAAAAAATTTTCAAGTCAAAATTTGAAAAAAAAATATGTTTGCCGACAGCATAGAGTTGCTGTCGGCAAAGAGCATAGTTTGCCGACAGCAAACAATGGCTGTCGGCAAACCCGGGACTTTGCCGACAGCATACAATGGCTGTCAGCAAACCATTTTTCGCCGACAGCTTGTGGAGGCTGTCGGCAAACTTTGCCAACAAATTCTAACGGCGTGGGCGTCGGCGAAGCAAACGGCGACGGCGCCGTTTGGTCGAGCTTCGCCGCCGCCGACGCCTTGGTTTGCCGACGACTGGGCCGGAAAAACCATCTTCGCCGACGGCCGTGTTCGCCGACAACCCGTGTGTCGGGGCTGTCGGCGAAGTTTAGTTTGCCGACGGTCCTCGGTTGTCGGCAAGCACTGTTCGCCGACAACCGCCCCGATCCCGGCCGTCGGCAAACCCTGGGTCGGCTCGGCGAATAGCCGGATTCCTGTAGTGGTGGATACCTTGCATGTCAAGATAAATTGCTAGTGGCAAATGACAGTGGTTGCCGAGGTAGACGTATTTTATGTCAAGGAAAATAAATAGTGAAGTTGATAGTGGCTGCTAAGGTGGACATGTTGCATGTCGATAGTGGAGTTTGTCTATATAAGAGTTATAACAATCATGATTTCTAGCTGCTAACCGTACTAAAAAAGGTGCACAGGAAAGCTCTATAAAACTAGCAGAAGAATGAATGCTGTTCGACAAAATTTAATTTTGACTTTTCAGTTAATGGTTTCAGATGAAATTGGAATGCCATATGGGAATTCGGGATAAGATAACGCCTGCCAAGATCCAGAGGTTGACTCCCCATTCCAGAAAAGAAAAAAAAAAACAGCAGGCCAGCAACCACTCCCCATTCTGTACGGTGAATGTGCTTATATAGGCCACACAATACTACGAAAACAATGCACGTTCAAGTGTTCAACCTCCAAATTTTCGTCTCTTCCTATTCTATCATTCTTAGGATGCATGCCAGCCTTCAATCTAAAATACCAACTGTGGTTGCGCAGATGTTAGCCCAAAGCGCAAAGCTTGGCGTTTCCTATAACGATAGCAATTCGATAAGCACTATGCTATGTAAAAACAAGGCATTCTCATAGGGGCAAGGCAAGCTAGCACTTTATTATTATGTTCTTGAATCTGTTTCGACGATGATGTCAACTTGTCAGTGCTAACATCAACACGCAAGGTGTGTATTATTGACCGGGTAAGAATGGGACAAATGACCACTAAAATATGGATTTGTGATCAAATACACCGCAGACGCCACCCTCAGCAACGCTGTCAGCGCATCCAGTGGTGACGTCAACATGTACAGCAACTATTGCTCATTCTGTGAATACCATATATACAGCAACTATTGATCAAATTAAACTTGCGGCTGCACCCGATCACTCACCCGGCTGTTAGGTGTTAGCTGCGCTGTGCTGGCCCTGTGAAATGGCTTTGCACAAGGCTCTGCTCATCGCCGCCACCTCCATTACCGTTGTCGTGTGTGCTCTGCTCCCGGCGACCGCCTGGCCGGAAAACCACGTGGTCGGGGATTACGAAGGCTGGGAATTCGGCGTGGACTACGGGAATTGGGCCTCGATCAATGACGGCATTCCAGTCGGCGACACTCTCGGTACGTCACCTACGTCGCCCCGCATGTGTGAACAACGCTGCGTCTAGAGTCATGCATGCACCATGTGAGCTCGCGATTCACCGACTGATGCGTACGGTACGGAACGTGATTCTTTGCAGAGTTCATCTTCGATCCAGCCTTTTACAACGTTGTCTCTGTGAATGAGGACAACTACAACAGGTGCAACGTGCCGAATAACGCGCCGACGTGGAACACCGGGGATGACAAAATACAGCTGATGGATCCCGGCAAATACTTTTTCATCTGCGGCCTGGATGACCACTGTACTCGCGGCATGAAGTTCGCCATTACTGCCATCTTGATGTGATCAGGTGGATAGTGGACGCACCTCTATGTGATCTTCAGCTTTGTGGTGCCGAGTACTGGACCTTGGAAGAGCAGATTTTAATTTCCATATATCAAGCGACGAATAAACGCAGCGGCCTATACATATATCTGACATGGTCCAGTACTCTGATATTTTAGTTCAGGACTTCACTTTTCCTCAACTCAAACTTAATTCATGTTGGTACTTTAATAAATCAAAGTTTACTTTTTGTTAATTTTATCTTGTATATTAGTAAATATGCATGTGCATTGCAACGGGAGAAAAAACTACAAAACATTAATGCAAAAGTACTAATGTTTTATGATTTAATAATTTACTTTATGATGACCATCACATCCATAATATAAGATAATGTTGTCAATACATAACTATGTCCTATAAACCTGTATCGGATTAAAATGCATCTAGCTATATTTTCTTTTCGTTCCAAAGCACATAATTATTTAGATATAAATATATTATAACATTAAAGCTTTCTTTACTACCAATGCGTTTCTATGAATCAATATCAATCTCTTTATTAGCTTTTTTTTTATACATCATATTTACTTTATAACATTTTTGTCAATGTGTTAAGATTGTCCACCAATGATAGTTGTATAGGAGATCTCTCTTGTTTTTTCATATGGAAGCCATTATCAAGATACATAAATGTATTTGTTTAGATTTTATTAGACAATAATCTCTATGAGATTCTGGTTCTCAAAATAATAAATTGTACCTTTTAACAAAAATAATTTTTGGTTGATATCAAAAATACATCAGAAGATATAAATATTTCTCCACTTAATGCGCAAACAAATGTTAATAGGGATCATGTATAAGGGCTTGCCTCGGCATACCCTATTTTTCCTGCATGAAATGTATACATATACGTATTTTTATCTAGAAGAAGTACCTCATCTACGAGACCCACGAATCAGCGAGGCGCGAGAACGACGAATCAGCGAGGCGCGAGTAGGAAGGCCGACTCGTGCGCGAGCAAGCGACCATCAGGCCCACGCGAACACGGCATGCGGCCAGCAACACCAAAACGCCAATACGAACGGTGGACCGTGAATGGTTCGACGATCTCTGTTTTTCTAAAATTCGGATTTGGACATCTTGCATCAGGAACCCTATATCTTTCAAAAACCTATTAAAGTCCTCCCACATTTTCTCTCTCTTGTATCTTTTTTTTATCTCACCAAAAGCTCTTATGGCTTTGGATTCATTAACTGGTACTCCGTCAAATCGCGGGTACTAAGGTTTATTACAAACTCTCAACCCCAAACTAGCAATCTTTTGATTTAAGTAAGATCCCTAGAAAATGTAACTCTTTCTCTCTTGTATCTTAACATCTTTACCAAATGAGAGTTGGAAATGAAGCAAAAATAAAATCTAATATGTGCACCTGTGGAGCCGGATCTCCTCTGGCACCTCAGCTTGTGCGTCTCAAGCACGGTTTCCTATACAGCGGCTACAGCTCCGTGGACTCTGTTGGCCTGTTTAGAGGTGAGAAAAGGAGACACAGAGTGTGGATGAGGTGCACGCACATGGAGGGAGAGTTTGGAGGGGTGGAGTGGAGCACAACCGGCCGATGCTCCTCGCGTGGACTGTTGCGTGGTAAGTTACTTACTTGCCCCTTATGTTGCGTGTGTTCTCTTGTTGCATTGCGCGTGTCTTAACACATGACGGGGCCGGAGTTAACAGAGATGCTACAAAACTATAACGGAGAAAGTGCTTTCTACAGCTTAATCTTCGAATTGTATTTTTCTAAAGTTGGGATCCTTTATTTGTACAACCCTAATTTTCGATTCACCATTAGATCTTACCTAAATGAATAGCTGCTTTTATTTCACCCAACCATAAAATTTTCCTCAATTAATACGTGGCCTAGTCCCGATTTTGGCTTATAGTGATGGTCCATGGTCCCTAGTGCTTTTCCATCCATATTCCTCAATCCAATGAAGAAAGCAGCTCACCAACCCCCTTCAATTTTGGAAACAAGTAAAAAAACACACGATTTGCTCAAAAAAAAAAGTAAAAAAGACACGAGGGTGCATATGGGATTTTGGTCAGCAGATTTTATTGTTAATCAGGCTGCTGCCAACGCAGAAATTAGATTGGCACCTGCTCGATCTCGTCACGACAAGAATCTGCAGCAGCGACGTCGGCGCCGCCCCAATCCCATGCGATGGGTTCCTTCCTGTCGTCGCAATCGCAGCCGCCTCCAGCAGGTTCATCGGCAGCCGCTTCCGCCGCCGCTTCTCCACAGTGGATGCTGATCGCGCCCTATGGCGGAGGTTATGGCGAGGCCTGCAACACCACCGGTGACTCGAAGACGATCGCGGCCGCCGCCACCTCCAACGGCCACCGCATCAGTGTCTCCCTCCGTCGTGACCCGTTCTCGGTGCTGTCACGCATCTGCCTCTGCTTAGGGCCCTGCACACACTGGCCCTGGGCCTCTTGCAACGAGTCGGTGAAGGAGACGCCGTCGTCGGAAGATACGGAGGAGGAGCGCGAAGAAGCGGCATCGGAGACTCTCCCGCGAACAACGGGTTCGCCATGGCGTCCATGGCGGGAGGTTGGGCAGCGGTTGTGGGATCGCCGGCGCGGGGACAAGCTGCGGCGGCGAGGAGGAGGTTGGAGATGAACCTAGACTACTGATACCATGTAGAATGACAGAATTGAGCCAACCACTGTATTCGTGTTGCTCCTGGGGTATATGTATACAATGTTTACAAGCGGAAACCGCTGTCGTGAGGAGTGCGAGGACTGCACGACGTGCGTCGTGGGCGCGCCATGCGCGCCGTGTGCGACGTGGGCGCGGTGCAAAGCGCGGGGAAAAACCTCTATAACCGTATTACAAACTCAATTTACACACACAATTGAGCCAACCACTGTATTCGTGTTGCTCCTGGGGTATATGTATACAATGTTTACAAGCGGGAACCGCTGGTCGTGAGGAGTGCGAGGACTGCGCGACGTGCGTCGTGGGCGCGCCGTGCGCGCCGTGTGCGACGTGGGCGCGGTGGAGAGCGCGGGGAAAAACCTCTACAACCGTATTACAAACTCAATTTACACACACACTTTATCAGCAACGTCATTGCGGCGCACGACGGCTTTGTTCTCATGCAGATTACTTCGAGAGAAAGGTACTTGGCACACTATGCGTACGACTACTTTGTTTACAGCAACGTGGGCGCTGCCGCCACCGACCCCGCACCGCCTCCTTGTACCTGCTCCGACATCCAGCACGGCGGTGGTTGGATATAAGTGCCACTGGAATCTTGTCCCGTGGCGAGGGCGAGTTCGTGGTGGCGGAGCTTACGATTGCGGGGTCCAAGGACGACGTCACGGCGGCGGCGGCGGCCGCAAGGCTCATTGCTTTCGAGCTGCGCCTGTACCAGCACGGCAAGTGGTGTGTCAAGCGGCCGTCGATCCTCCGTGGTGACGGTCGCAGCATATACAGGAAAAAGCTCTATGCCAAGTGGGAGACCATAGCCGCCGTGCCCGTCGGGAACCGGATGCTATGCTCGGTCGACCGGCACAGTGGCGTCATCTTCTTGGACATGCTCGACGATGACACCAGCAAGCTGCGATACGTGCCGTACCCTGCGGAATTGGGGGAGCACAGGCGCGAACGATTGGTGTGCACCAACGTTCGCGGTGCACTGAAGTTGGTCAGCATGGCACCTCACCGGTGCTCCCAGTGCGGCTGCTCTGAACATGACACTGCCATACACATCTGGAGCCTTAGGACGGATGACATGGCTTGGGTTTTGGAAACCGAAACAAACAAGGTTGTTGACTCCACCGAGCTCTGGGTGCTTCCAGACAAACCGGGGTATGCGCGTACCCACCTGGTTTACCCTGTTGAGAGCACGAACTGCGGTGAACGCATTGTCACGAGCATGAGCAGTGGCTGTAAAAATGTTTCGGACAAGAGCGACGATGTTTCAGACTTGAGTTCTGCGACCATGGAAGAAGAGGATGAGCACACGAGCCTGTCTGTCAGTACCCCCTCTGCCACGCCTTCCCTTCCTGATGGGCTACGGGGCAGCACACTACCGGATCCACAGCTTTTGCCGATGGCTTGAAGCCATCGGCAAACCCATATATGCCATCGGAAAAGAGATTGCCGATGGCAAAGTGACGTGGCCATCGGCAATCTCCCATCGGCAACCTTTCCATCGGAAAACATTTTTTTGCCGATGGGAAAAGAATAAGCCATCGGCAACCTTTTCCGATGGCCGTGGCCCCCATCGGCAATCCCTGCCACGTCGGCCGCCCCGCCCAGCCGTCGTGACGGCGGGGGTTTGCCGATGGGCGACGCCACGTGGCCATCGGCAAACAACTATGTTTTCCGATGGCCACGGCCGTCGGCTTATTTTTTTTTGTTTTAAGAAAATCATTTCCCATTTTTTTTGCCGATGGCCGTGGCCATCGGCAAACTTTTGGTCATTTTGCCGATGGCCTCGGCCATCGGCAAATCTGGTGTTCCCTGGGCCAAATTCCCCGGGTTTGCCGATGGCCGCCCATCGGCAAACCTGGGAAATTTTTTTCCTTTTTTCCTGTTTTCTTCCATTCCCAAAGCACATTTAATCACGAGCATGATATCACAAGCAATATAGAGAACATTCATCACATATATTCGCAATAATACACCATTTCAAACATAATATAGCATCAAATCCATGTCCATGCATACAAATCCATATCACAAGTCCAAATGCATCCATACAAGTCCTACATCGGCCAAACATGTCCGACGTGGCACAACAAGGTCCAAAATACGGAATAGAAGCTACCTAGCTCGTGGCGCCGTCCCCTTGGGTCCCCGAGCCCCCAGAAGCATCCTCCCACGCAGGCCAACTCCCCTGCGGCTGCGGCTGCTGCTGCTGCTGCCACGAGTACTGCCAGTGGCCGAGCTTCTGAGGGAACTGAGACGGCCCGGGCTGCGGCTGCGGCGGCCACGAGTACCCCGGCTGCGTGGGGAACTGAGACGGCCCGGGCTGCCCCTGCGGCGGCCACGAGTACCCCTGCGTCGGTGGAGGTGTCGGGACGAACGGCTGCGTGACGAGGCTCTGGAAAGGACCCCAACTGGGCTGTGGAGGAGGAACCTGTGGAGAAGCACCCGCTGGAGGGCTAGCACCTAGAGTTGGGTTCGAACCCTCCGACTGTGACTGCACAAAGACCAAGTGATGGAACTAGTACCTGCGGACTGGCATCACAAGCTAAAGCGATAGGCAATGTAGGGACTCGCCGGACGAGGTGCAAGAAAAGGCGGCAGTGGAGGTACTGGTGGTGGAGCGAAGAAAGCGGCTGGAGGCTCACCCATTCCCATGGCACGCATGTGCTGGGACATCTGCGACCACGCCTGCCGGTAGTGCGGCGCAACCGAGGCCGCGTGCTCGATAGGCAAGCGCCATCCGCTCGGTTGGCTAGCACCTCTGGACCGTGGCCTGCAATATTACACGAGCATGGTGGATTGTATTTGAAGGCAAGGTACATTATTTGTGAAACGGTCGAACGACGAATGAAACTCCACTTACCTGAAGACCCGCGATCTGCTGCGCACTGCTGGGATGCCGAGGCGCTATGGAGACCCGCGGTGCGCCCCTACGCTGGTCTTCTTTGCGGATCTCGGTCAGCGTCGGGACAGAGGACGGGTCAATGGCGCTGTGGGCCATATAGAACCGGCCGTGCTGCTTCCCTCCTCCCAACCTCATCACGAGCTGAGGGTCTATGGGCTCGGCGATGACGTCGTAGGTGTCGCCATGGGCCTCTCGAGCTGCGGCGGCGTACTTGGTGAGCTTTTCGTACACGATCGGGCTGGTGTACTTCTCGGGCCCGTCCGAAGAGCTGTACGTGGTGGAGGGCGCTTTCGCTGGGCCCTTGTGAGCAAGGGCCCACCCCATGTACTCGTTGATGGGCTGCCCGGGGTGGTGCTCCCTCTGCGAGGAAAACAGAAAACATGGTTACAAGTAGAGATATATGAAATCTGGCGCTATAAGAAATGGTTGAACACAAGCATACCCATGTTTCCATGAACTCGCCGAGGTTCTCGGCTCCCCGGTGGTGTGAGACCCCGGACCTCGCCATCTCTTCCAAGCGCTTCGCCCGACGTGCTCGTGCTCCACGTACGCCGCCGGCGTTTGCCACCCTCGACAATCGCACGCCGGCGGGCGTACTTGCTGCACCAGCCCGGAGGTGTCCGCATGACATTCAAGTTTTAGATCTTCCAGATAATGAGTTGAATGTGTCACATAAGGAATCACAGCGGATGTTTTCCTACTTATTTACCTGCATGTACTGCTCCTCGGTGAGGTCGGTCTCCGGCTCACATATCATCTCCCTGGCCTGGGTCTTATCCACCTTCATCCCCCTGAAGTTGGCGTAGTAGGAGATGACGGCCTGGGTGTGTGCCTCGTAGAACATGTCCTTGATCCGCAACTCGCACACCTTGTCCTGATGCCGGTCCGCCACATCGGGGTCCTGCCCCTCCGCCAACCTATAGTACAACTGCACACAGGCATCAAACATCATTCCATTGTTTGAGAAAAGTCCAACAAATGCGTAGTATTGAGATATGCGTTGCGATTGAAAGACTCACCCAGAACTGCTTCTTGATCTTGTCAGCGAGGACTTCCCCATGTGCGTCCTTGATTAGGAAGTAGTATGGCCATTTGTCGGGCACGATCGTCCTCCCCTCGATGGTGACCAAGCCGGGGAAGTTTGCCTTAATCACTCGCCCGGATGCTAGTGACATGGGGCGAGGACTTCCGGCCGACACCTTTCTCCGGCCACTTTGCACAAGCACAACAATTGTTAGTATGCGGTTTTAATTCGAAAATGAAATAAGAACAAGTACGAAATCAACAATGGATACTTACGTCCCGAGATCACGATCTGCGGGCGGTCCTCAGGGCGCGGCAAGTGCTCAGGGAGCCTAGCGGGCCCGCGCTAGAAGGGCTTCTTCGCGGTGCCTGTGGAAGCCGAGGTGCCTGCAGTCTCCTCCTCCTCCTCGTCGTCGTCGCCACCGCCGCCGCCGCCGTCCTCCCCGTCGTCGTCGTCGCCACCGCCACCGCCGCCGCCGTCCTCCTCCTCGTCGTCGTCGTCGTCACCGCCGCCGCCGGCACAAACAGCCTCGTCCTCAAACAGCCTCATCCTGGCAGTCCTCCGCCGACTCCCACCCCTGCTGGTCGACGGCTCCACCTCAAGCTCCTCGTCGTCCTCCTCCTCGTGGTTGCCGGCCTCCACGTGCTCCTCGTGGTGGCCGGCCTCCACGTGGTCCTGCTGGGGCCGAGGTGCATGTACTTGGACCTGACGTTCTGTCGGCGCGACCATCCTCCGCCTGGCATTTTGTCGAGTGCCAATGACAAAGATTAAAACGGTTAGTATTAGTAGATTGCAAGTACTTGTAAAGAAAACAAAAATGTAAGGTAATATAAATAACGGTATCAATATTACATGGATTAGAAACTATCTCCGCAAACGGCAATATTGCTGGCGAGCGCTCATCCTCGTCATCGATCTTGTCGTCATCACTATCAATATTGTCGAGCTCTCTTAAGTCCTCATCATTAGGCGCTACATGTTCCCCAACTTCTACATCGCGTCGCGTCTCGCCGTGCATCTAGGATTCTTAAGTCCTCGGCATCGTGCACCTCATCACCCTCGTCCTCATCGATGTCGTTGTTTACTTCCATACTCATCAACGAATCAATGTCTATCTCCAACTTACCTTCTAGCCCCTCGGGTTGATAGAACTCATCGCCCTTGGGTCAAAGTTGTAATCATCATCGTTCGGGAGCGCCGCTTTACCACGTGGCGATACGAACGCACAAGGCTCCAACCCGCAAGGCGCTTGTCATTCGGTTTGCCCATGGGAGGTAATAGACTTGCTTGGCGTCTCGGTTAGCAACAATATAGACATCGTCTCCTCCATATTTGGAATCCCGTCGGATTTCGACTTGCCTAATCTTAAGGTCCTTTTTGTGACCTGGGATCGAACCAATGGCATTTGAACATCACGGGCTTACAACCTAGGAACTTGCCAAAGTCAAGCTCCAATATCTCGTTCGACTATGCCGTAATAGTCCTTCCCATCCGTCTTAGGAGTCCGAACTCCGGTGCACGTGGTTTTTAGATTGCCCCGTTTCTCTTCGTAGCTTCTCGTGCGAAACCGATAGCCATTGACGTCATAAACGTCGAATGACTTGACATGTCGATCGAAGGTTTGGCCCACACATCTCAATGCGGGACTCATTTCCGCATCACAATTAGCACACGGTTAGGACGGGTGGATAGTTAAGTTAATCGCTCATAGGAGCAAAGTGGAATCGAGGTTAGGTAGATAGTTACCTTTTTGCTGAACCAATTGACGAAATCGGGCGTATTATGTCTGAGAAGATGGTCTTTCTCATCCTCGGTAGGAGCCCTACTGCAGCTCCGGTGTTCATTAATAAAGTCCCTGGAGAAACAATAGACAAGAGGGGTCGGATCAATAGGTGGAGGATAGTGGCGACGTATGGAACAAGCTCATCGAGAACTTACTCTTGATAATCAATTGTTTCCTCAAGGTTCAACAACAAGTACATCATGATAGTGTGCCACTCATCATGCCGCAAGTAACGAGGGTCCTCGCTCCCGCTCTTCCGAGATCCCCTCCGAAAAGGCCGAGAGTGCATGAATTCTCGTCGATGTTGTAACGAGGGATTGGATCTCGTGGTCTCGTAAGTTTCTCGGTATAGTACGCCTGTGTGCATGTGGACACCTCCTCAAGAATGAATGCCTCTGCCACAGAAGCCTCAATTTTGGCTTTATTTTTACACTTTTTCCGAAGAAGCTTTAGACACCTCTCGATTGGATAGCACCAACGGTGCTGCACGGGCCCCCCCAACCGTGCCTCCCTTGGTAGGTGCAAAATCATATGCTGCATGGACAGGAAGAAGCCCGGTGGAAATATCATCTCCAACTTGCGAGCAACTTAGGTGCAGCCTCCTCCGAGTTCAAGACAAACGTCCCGAGACAACTCCTTGGAACAAAGGCGGCGGAAGAAAAAGCTCAACTCTGCCAGGACGCGCCACACCGGCTCGGGTAGGTATCCCCGGGTCATCGCGGGAAGGAGCCGCTCAATACGATGTGGAAGTCATGACTTTTCATCCCTAAGACTTTGCCATCGGCAAGTTCACTCCCCGGCTCGGATTCGCCGCATACCCATCGGGGAACCTTAGCTTCGACAACCACTCCGGTGCTTCCTTCCTATGCGGCCATTTCGGGATGTAATCGGCCGGGCCTTCTTCCATCTCTTGCCTGGCGCGGGGTCTTCATCACTAGATTTGGTCTATCGCAAATCGTTTCAATGTCCATCTAGCCTTAACATTGTCCTTTGACTTCTTGCCAATGTCCAGGAGTGTTGCCCAAAGTGCCTCGGCGATATTCTTTTCTGTGTGCATTACATCGATGTGGTGTGGAAGAAGAAGGTGCTTGTAGTAGGGGAGCCTAGTCAAGCCCGATATATGAGTCCACATGTGGTCGGTACCATATCCTTTGAAACCACCATTGTCATCAATTTCGAGAGCCTCTATCTGTTCAAGGATGTCAGCTGGGCTCTTTTCCTTAGGGATGGGGCCGGTGACTTGAACACCTTTCGTGAAGTGCTTTTTATCAAGTCTCAGTGGATCGTCCTCCTTTAGGAATTGATGATGTTTGTCGAAAGAAGAATACTTGCCACCCTTGGCCGCCCGGTGAACATCACATCCGCCTTGCATGTTGGGCAAGGGAACTTCCCGTGAACGCACCACGCACGCGAACAAGCCATACGCCGGAAGTCATGCATTGAGTACCGGTACCACACAAGCATCGTGAAGTTCGTCTTCGTAGCTCGGTCATACGTCGCACCCCCTCATCCCAAGCTTTCGCAATTCATCCCACACCGGCCGCATGAACACACCCATTTTGTTGCCCGGGTGTCCGTGTATTATCGTCAAGAACACGTTCTTGGGGTCGAACATGACGCCGGGGAAGATTGAGGGGGATCACAAACACGGGCCAACAAGTGTACGGGGCCGCCATCATTCCAAACGGGTTGAACCCATCGTTGCCGCGCTACGCGTACATTTCGAGCCTCCTCGGCCATGCGAGGATTCATGGCATCGAAGTGCTTCCATGCATCACCATCCGCCGGGTGCTGCATCTTGTCACTTGTATCTTTTGCCATTCTTGTGCCAAGTCATTTGTTTCGTGGACTCCTCTCATGTACTTGCCGTTGCAGCCTCGGTAGTACTTGGAAGGTGTCGTATGACCATCTCGGGGATCTTAGACTGTTTCTTAGTGCCATCACCGCCTTCTACCTCCACGTACCTAGAGGCTTTGCACTCCGGACAAAGTGTTGCTGCCTCGTGGTCTCCCGAACAGACACACCCGTTCTTACAAGCTTGGATCGGGCGATAAGGCATCTTGAGTGCACGAAGGAGCTTCGTGACTCGGTCGTGTTTTTTGGCGAGCAGTGCTCCTCCGGAAGCAGACCGCCAACAGTTGCCAACACGAGATCAAAACCTTCCCGACTGATGCCCAGTGACGACTTCAACCCAATTAGGCGTGAAATGGCATCCAGTTTAGAAATGCGGGTCTTCTCGTGAAGGGGCTCCTTTGCCGCCTCCATCATGTCATAGTACGCCCTTGCGGTCACCTCTGGATCTTCTTCCACCACCTCCAATCCTTGAACGGCTTCAACGTCTTCAAGCAAGTCTGCCATTCCGGCATCTTGATCAAACGCCTCGAGGTCCGGTCTCACCACCGCCTCCGTAACCCGTTGGGGTTCCCCATGGAGGATCCAGCGGGTATAGTTTGGAACATACCCGTTCGCCCAAATATCATTCCTCATCTGCCGTTCCTCTTTCCTTATCTGGTTCTTACACTTGCTACGAACAAAACACCCGAATCGCCCCTTTAGAAGCCGGGCCAAATGCCTTCTCCAGAAGTCCCCGGTCCCCTTAACCCATTCATTGGTCTTGTCTTTGAATCCCGTGTACATCCACTCACGGTCAGCCATCCTCTGTCATGCGCCAACGTAAGCGAGTAATAAGACCAACATCTGTATCTACAAAGCGTTCCTACCATCTACTAGGTGAAGGATAGGTCCTAATCCCACCCGAGGATGCGTAGATGAGGTTAGCTTCCATGCTCCACTCCCGTCCGAGATGGAATTTCGGCAGCACCTCCCCGCTGTTCTCCCGATACACGTCCCGTCAGGGAGAGTGTGTATCCGGAGAACAACGGGGAGGGGCTGACGAAACTCCGACTCGGACGGGGGCGAAACATGGAAGCTAACCCATCTACGCATCCTCGGGCTGTCCAAAAACGTGGACAATCCGAAAGAGAAACCGTCGCAGATATGCACTGATCCGCATACCAACGACCGCGAATCCCTTTCGGACGGGAGACGCCTAACTCGGTTATGTGACCTAGCTAAGACCATGATACGGATAGAGGGGTTATACCTAGGGGGCCGGAGAAGTCAGGCAGAACCGCAACGCCAACGAAGAAGAACGGTGTCCTCCAACTCACCTCCCACGGGCCAGTATCTGCAAAACCAGAAAAAAAATAAGATTATAAGTTAAAAATTTCGGCAGAACCTCCCCTGCATGGGTAGGTTTCGAAAACCTGCAAAAAGAACGGCACGAAGGCCGACATCCACAAACAACGGCACGAAGGCCGACAATCACAATGGCACGAAGGCCGATGACCATAATGGCACGAAGGCCGATGACTAGAGCGGCACGAAGGCCGATGACTAGAGCGGCACGAAGGCCGATGACTAGAGCAGCACGAAGGCCGTCGTCAATGAGAGAATGGTGATATACCTAGTCACGACATGGCGTCGACGCCGCGGACGAACGTGGACGAACAACGAACCTTCTCCTTCTTCTTCTTCCTCCTTCTTCTCCTCCTCCTCCTCCTCCTTCCTTCTCCTTCCTCTCCTCCTCTTTCTTCCTCCTCCCTTCTCCTTCCTCTCCTCCTCCTTCTTCCTCCCCCCTTCTCTTCTTCCTGCCCTCCTTCTTCCTCCTCCTCCTTCTCCACTTCCCTTCTTTTCTTCTCCTCC
This sequence comes from Themeda triandra, assembly GCA_018135685.1. Taxonomy (NCBI): domain Eukaryota; kingdom Viridiplantae; phylum Streptophyta; class Magnoliopsida; order Poales; family Poaceae; genus Themeda; species Themeda triandra. Next base: position 393,954 of record JAENPR010000438.1, on the reverse strand, counting down.
TACCCCGCCGCTATGGCCGGCCTTGGGGCGGCGCGAGCTAGCGGGGATGGGACAGCATGGGCTTGGGGCGCGCCCGGGGCGGGCGGGGCGGCGCGGGGGGCGGGGGGGGGTCGGGGCGCGCCGGGCGGGGTCGGGGCGGCGCCGGGGCGGCGGTGGGGGCTTGGGGCGGCGCGGCGCCGGGCGGGGTCGGGCGGCGCCAGGAGCGGCGGTCGGGGCGGGGTCGGGGGCGGCGCTTGGGGCGGCCCAGGGCGGCCCCGGCGGGGCTTGCGGCGGCGAGTGGCGGTGGCGGCGGAGGGGAGTTGCGGCGGCGGCCGCGAGCGGCGGTGCCGGCGCGGAATGGCGCGCGCGCGGGGCGAGTGGCGGTGACGGCGGTGTCGGCGCGAGATGGGGATAGGGTTTGGGGGGCGGGGGGCGGGGGGCCGGCGGTTTTTTATTTTATTTGGAAAACGACTTCGTGATCACATGTGGAGATGTCGGGTTTTGACCATCCGACGTCACAACCTCGCTCGAAACTTTTTGAAATTTTTACCACACACTACACATGCCATGTCAACACAACTCGTCAAGTTTCGTCAATTTCGGACTCCATTTGGATTTAATAGAATTTTAAAACACTTTCCCGGCACGTCACTACCCATGTTACGAGGCCAACACGGTCGTACTTTCATGCGAGCTCCTGGATATGGCCTCAACTTACTCCGAGAATCATGAATATCATTTTTTGAATCAAAAGTCTGCATTATTTCATGTACCTGCAGTTCAAAATTAGAGTTGCGGGAAAAATTCAAAGAAACCAACAAAATTCACGAAATAAAGTTAAAAAGTTCAAAATTGTCCCAAACTTTGGAGTTGTGTTGTTTGTGAGGTAGGAAGACACCAGGTAAAAAATGGGAAGGAAAAAACAAAAAAAAAGGACTGTTTGCCGATGGCCTTGGAAAGCCATCGGCAAAAATATGCCGATGGCCGGCCATCGCAAATAAGGTGGGCCTGGCCGCTCCCCAGGCTGCCACGTGACCCGGTGTTGCCGTTGGCCGCGGCCATCGGCAAAAGGCATTGTTTGCCGATGGGACTTATATGCCGATGGCTCGGCCATCGGCAAATAGTGGCTCTGCCGTTAGCTTTTTGTTGCCGATGGCCGAGCCATCGGCAAAAAAGTTGTATGCCGATGGCATTTGTTCGCCGATGGCCCAGCCATCGGCAATAATCTATTTGCCGATGGCTCTACTTTGCCATCGGCAAATCCTGTTTTTTGCCGATGGCAGATTTCTGGGCCATCGGCAACTTCCTGGGCCGTCGGAAAAAACTGGCTCTCCGGTAGTGGCAACAGAGAGACCTTAGCTTCCACCGGTGATCAGCGACAAGGCGACAATGAACTAGGTACACAGGGCAGGTGGCCTAAGAGGCGTAGGAGGGCCAATTCAATGGTGACCGGGCCTGAGTGGATTGCAAAGTAGCTAGCTTAATAAGAAGTGGTATTTTGTTCCTAGGAGTATGTGACATGTTAAACTTTTTTCTTTCCGTTTTGATATAAAGAGTTATTTATACAGTCTATATGTTCCTTTTAGTTTTTCGACTTCTCATGATAGATAATAGAGTTTGGGAAAGCAAATCAATGCGCCCCCGCGCCGCCTCCACGTGGGCGGCTCGGGCGGAAACATTAGCCTCGCTGCCGACTTCTCTACCCTCCCCTCACTTCCCACCGCACCGCCGCCGAAGCAGGTAGCCGGCAACGCCAGTGCGTCCGGCCAGGATGGCGGCGGCGGGGCCTCTCTCAAGTTGGAGGTGTCGGTGGCGGCGCAGGAGATCAATGGCCGGTGGATGCCGCACCGTCCGAGTTGGGCCACGGCTTGGGCAGGCGCAGCGAGGCGGCGGCGACAATCTTGTTAGCCCTCTCTGTCGCCCCTCATCTCATGGCCATGTCTGGCCAGCTAGCCTCTTTTGGGCCTTGGGCGGGCGGATCCGGCTCCCTGTGGCCGGATCCACATGTCCCCGGTCCGGGGGAGGGGTGCAACGGTGGCAGACGGCCTGAGCCAGATCAATGACGGAGACGACAATCATTGGCGTAACAGTTCGGCGATTGGTGGCATTGGTGGTACAGCGAAGATTCGACGGCAGTGACGCCTGTGGACGCCACTTTCCTTGCCGGAGGCGTCGTCTTGTTCTTCATGAGGATCCTCTCTGGGTGAAAACCCATGACCAGTTCTCTGGTGATGGCGTTTGCAAACATCATTTTTCTCGTTAGAGACGTCGCTGTTGGAAGATTTCTTAGGTTGTCGACTTTGGAGCCAACAACGAGTTAGCAGGTTACGACATTCGATATCTTCAAGGTGGTCGGTGTCTAACGTTATTTCATTACCCTTATTAGGTCTGGACGGTATGCGTCTTTCTTTCTTGCGTGGTGCGTGTGTTAACACCTAATCTACGGGAAGTTAACAGAGACCGATGCTACAAAATTATTACGAAGAGAGAGCTTTCCACAATTCCACAGCTTAATCTTCGAATGGTATTTTCTGTAAAGTTTGCATCTTTTTATCGTACAACCCTAATCTTCCATTAACGGAGTAGATCTTACCTCAAAATGAATAGCTGCTTTTTTTTTTTTTTTGCGCACCATAAAATTTTCCTCGAGTAATAGGTGGCGTAGTGCCCGACTTTTGCCTGATGTCAAGGTCAGGATTTGCCTTATAGTGATGGTCCATGGTCCCTAGTGCTTCGGTAGAAACAGGAGGCTTTTCCATCCATATTCCTCAATCCAATGAATAAACCAGCCCACCAAGCCCTTCAATTTTGGAAACAAGTAAGAAACACACGAGGGTATGGGATATGGGGATTTTGGTCAGCAGATTTTATTTTTAATCAGGCGGCTGCCAACGCAGAAATTAGATTGGCATCTGCTCGATATTCTCAGGAAGAAAAGAACCTGCAGCGATGTCGGGGTCGCCACCTGCCGCCACCGCTTCTCCTCAGTGGATGCTGCTCGCACCCTATGGCGGAGAATATGTCGACGGCTGCAACATCATCGGCGACTCGAAGACGATCGCGGCCGCCGCAACCTCCGACGGCCATCGCATAATCATCTCCCTCCGTCGTGAGCCGTCCCTGGCGGTGTCACGCATCTGCCACTGCTTTCGGGTTCGAAGGCCAACGCCTATGTGACGGCGGCGGCGGCGGCCGCCGCCGCAAGGCTCATTCCTTTCGAGCTCCGCATATTTCGTCACGGCGAGTGGTGTGTCAAGCGGCCGTGGTTCATCTATGGCAATGGAATGGAAAGGAAGGAGCTGTGGGCCCAATGGGAGACCATAGGGGTTGTGCCCCTTGGCAACGGGATGCTGTGCTGGGTGGACAAGTACAGCGGCGTCATCTTCTCCGATGTGCTTGATGAAGGTCCCAAGCTGCGGTATGTGCCCTACCCTGCGGCAGCGCTGATCTACCAACGCTTCATATGCACCAACATTCGCGGTGTGTTGAAGTTGGTCAGCATCTTACCCCACCGCTCCTCTGAGCATGCTACTGACATCGACATCTTGACCCTTAACACAGATGACATGGCTTGGGTTTTGGAAACTGAAACAAACATGGTGGATTCCACTGAGCTCTGGATGATCCCAAACATACCAGGGTTTGCACGCACCCCCTACTTTACCCTGCCACGAGCATGAACGACGGTGGCCATGCTGTTGCAAGCATGAACTCTGGTGGAGACGATGTTTCAGACGAGAGTGTTGCGCCAATGGAAGAAGATGATGAACACATGAACCTGTCTGTCAGTACCCCCCTGCCACGGCTTCCCTTCATGAAGGGATACGGGGCGGCAAAGGAGTGACCTCAGCTTCCACCACCACCAGTGACCAGCAACAAGGGGACAATGAACAGACAACTGTGGGTCGGTGGCCCAAGAGGCGCAGGCACGCCAATTCAATGGTGACTGGCTCTGACTGGAATCCGTAGTGCTAGCTTAACTACTGAGAAGTTGTGTGAGTCGCACAACAAATGGTGTAACTGAATTCTAAACTTTTAATCATTCTGCGCCGGAAGTTCATTCATGCTTCACCAGCGGGTCCCTCCAATAATCGTATCAAATTACTCGCTTCTCTATCTGGATCTACCACACCACCGCATCACCTGATTCAAATGTCCACGAGGTGCAATGGAGCAAGCTCATCTTGAATTAGCTCACCTAAAGTGCTATGGGATGAAAACCAGGCCAAAACTCTACCAGACCAATAGGTAACCCCCATGTTGACGCTCAAAAATGACCAAGATAGAAGTCAACGCGTTGCCGGGCGACGAAGCGGCAAGGCCGACGTCCAAACGGGCGTCGGACGCGCCGCTCAGGAGCGCCGGACGCGTCCGACGCCCGTCGGACGCGGTCCAGAGCCGGTTGCAGGCAAGGCGGGCGCCGGACGCTGGCTTGCACGAGTGTCGGACGCGGCAGGGTCGCGGCGGACGCGGTCCAGAAACGGTCGAAGGGCGCTCGAGCATCGGATGCGGCGGTGCGCGAGCGTCGGACGCGGCACAGAAAGTCCTGCACGCGCACCGGGGCGACGGACGCGGACGCCGGACGCGCGCCCAGGGCGTCGGACGCGTCCGGCGCCGTGTCCGGATAGAAATCGACTCCGTTACAAGTCGGTTTTTGTAATTTTCGACGTGGGAAACTTGAGGAACGAGTTTTAGAATTGTTTCCTATTGGGATAAGACCACCCCCATCAAATTAGGGGATCACGGCCGATTCATCCCATCTATCAATCGTCAATCAAATAACAACATATCTATCTCCTTTTGTCCTAATTCTCTCCTCAACACCTCTAGTTGTCGTCCAGCAGCTCTCTCCTCGAGTTCCGTTGGCTTTCTAGGCGTCATCCGCCGGTCCTAGAAGATCCTCCACGAGCTCATCCCCGACGGATCCTTCCGGGAGTGAGTTCGGGAGCTTTTCCGACCGTCTACAAGCTCTACATCGGCTTACCGGTCTCTAGATCGGTTTTGCCGGTTACGTTTTGTAGGCATCGCATTTGCAGGTCGCTTAGGGCTAACTCGAGGGCATCGTGTGCTTGGCGCCGGGACTACTTTCGGCGTCAACCACCTAGTCCAACCCAGCAACCCATACCACCACTCTGATCCCTGACCCAAACTCAACAGCATCTGCTAATTAAATCCAAATTAAACCAACACCCGATGCCTGAGACCCGTCTGGAATCATTTGAGGCCCTTTTCCGTGTAGACGGTTTTTGGCTTCCTTCTCTAATGCTCTATGCCATGGTTTCCACTTTTACTAAATTGTTAAGTTAACAGATGAATGGAACATGCTTGTTAGACATCAGTCCTCGCACAGATAATTTGATTAGCTTTTATTTACAATTGATCATATAAATTCATTATTTAATGTATAAAATTACAAACATTCAAATAGACCTAATTAAGCATGGCAAATACCGCCAGAGATGGAAATGAGGGAGGGAGCCAGCTGACCAAGTTGGAGACGGGGAGAGAGATCTACTGGAGGGACGGAGAGTTGCCGACGGTCATGCGTGTTGATGTGCTTTTGGGCCACGCTGGGCCGATTCATAGGCGGTGGTAGAGAAGGGGTGGTAGGAGTCTTCCTGCCACTGCTCGCCGGACTGGAAGATTTCGACAATATGGCTATAGTGGAGGCCTGAGGTGGCCGAGGCCATATATAAACTACATTGTGGCATACTGGCAGAGTTCGTGATTCGTTGGGTTTTGTAGATCAGAATTGGGTCAAGCAGAGGGTGGAGGACAATGTGCGACTTGATTTGCGGGTATCTATGACGGTTGAAGGTAGTGGGATTACCATAGTGATTGGTGAGCCTGACTTTTTTGTTTAGCCGTTCGAGGCGAAGGTTTAGTTAGGGCAGTCCCAATGCATACTCTATTATAGAGTCTAAACTTATTTATTACCTCAAACATTGTAGACTTGGAGTCTAAATAAGACCTGGAGTCTTGTTTTTTCTCCCTCTTTCTTCAATAAATATGCTGCCACATCAGTAAAATAAATAGTCTTAGACTCTGTGATAGAGTTGACTGCCCTTATGTAATGCACTAGAGTTGACCGCGAAGTTGGTGTGGAGGCCCAACATGGGAGGAGTGCCACCAGATTTGCATTGCCAAGGTGGTGTACGTGGTGTGGTAGCAGTTGATCCTTTTTTTTGGAAAGCATGCACTCACTTTGCATGTATTGCTCTAAGAGAAAAAGGAAGTTTGGATACAAACTTGTCATTCTCGGGGCGAGATGCCGCAGCGAAGGCAAGCAAAACACATTACACAAATTACCGGCTCTAACGGTGCTGCTAAACTAGTTGTACTAACTGAAGAAACAATTGTGTGACGGAAGAGCAATGAGCCGGGGGGCTATAGAGTCCCAAGGTGACGAAAGCCTGCCAAAGTCCAAGAGTCGATCTCCTCCTGAATCCGCACGAGGAGCTGAGAGTAGCTGAGGCTAACCCCATCGAAAGTACACCTGTTCTGCTCCTTCCAAACCTTCTAGCAAACTAGAAGAACGGGCGAATCGAAACCTTGAGTCGGTGCAAGCCGCTCCAAACCGGCCAGGGACAGCAGCCAGTACCACAGGAAGCGAGGAGGTGGTCTTGGGTCTCATCCAACTGGGCGCACAAGATGCACTGCACATCTTCTTGAAGACCATGGCAAGCACGGCGCTCTGCAGTCCAATGAGCTAGAATAAAAATTTCCCCTTCGGAGGAGCTCGCGTGCGCCAAAGATCCTCGGCACCGTGCAAAGCATCTTCCCAAAGAAGAAAGCACGGTAGGTGGAGGAACTGGAGTACTCCCCATCAGCAGTCCTACATGCAATGTGGACAAGTGCACCGTGACCCCCATTCGGTGCTCGGAGGAGGCTATTGCTGAGGTCCTACATGCATTCCCTTGTCGTGTACAGCCGTTCCCTGCCGGTACCTGCCGCCCCCCCCCCCCCCCCTCTCCATCAAAACGGCTTGCACGGGCGGATGAACCGGCGCTCGTCGACTCAATTGCCTCCAGGATCCCAGCTTGGAAGGGCTCCCTGATGAACCAGGCGGGAAGGACAATGCTCGCCTTGTCCACTCTGTCGGCCATCGCGGTGCACGTCTCAATTTGTTGCGCCCTCTCACCCTGGGCGCTCAAGGAGATTGACAGAGGTCGAGGATGCGCCTTATGCAGACGAAGTCGATGGCCGTGGGAGCGAGGAGGATGATGAGGTCGTCAGCGTAGACCGACATTCTGAACTTGATGGAGTTGCCCGGCAGTGGCGTGAGCTGACCATGGCGGTCTGCCTCGACGATGAGTGCGTTAAGGACCTCCATAACGATGAGAAAGAGCGAAGGTGACAGAGGGTCACCCTGGCGGAGGTTGCGCGCGTTGTAGATCCTTCTGCCCGGGCACCCATTGATCAAGACTTTTGTGGTAGCCGTGGACAGCATCAAGGAAATCCATTCCTGGCAACGCAGGGGGAAGCCCATGTGCTCGAGAACCTCAAGTAGAAATGGCCAGCTGACAGCATCGAAGGCTCGAAGCGGAACTGAGGCACCGCCCAAGGCTGGGAGTTCAGGACGAGAAGTAGCAGCGCATGATCGGAGAAGTCGCACGAGAGGCTGTGCAGGCGGTGATTAGGGAACGCCTGCATCCACTGAATGGAGCCGAAAGCACGATCCATGCACTCAAGAGTGGGCACCTAGTATGTGGAAAATAATTCATGCGGCATCCTAGGGAGTTTCAATAGATGATGTCCACGGGACTGCATGAGCAGAAGGTGTAGATGGGCCAACAATTAATGATGTTGATATAAGGAACACATAGTCAGAAGGAAGAAAAAAACACAAGGGGCGTGATGGTGCTGTGACTGTCATAGGGTGCCACTAGCAGGTAGGTCGTATGTTGCATATAAAAGTAGAGCACAAATTTAAAGTTTTAGCACTCACTATACTGAAAGGTTACATATGTTTGTTTTTTTTTTTTGGAAAATAGAAAGGGTACATATGTGTATTGATATGCTCAACTTTACTAATTCATGTACATAGTATTACGGTGCATAGCTTGTATATTTCGGCTTCTTAGGAGGTCGACCTTCCTGAGGGCAACGTTGCAGCCTCGTAGTATCTGAGCTTAGCGGCCAGGCACCATTCCAATCCCACAAGGCAAATCACTAGAACTGCTTTCACGGCAAATAAACTCTTTCACACATATGGACAACTATCTAGAATGCAACTTTTTGATAGCAGAAGGATTCGTCATCATTGTCAAAAGCAGTTCTTATGGCAAAAAGTGTAGTTTGGTTGTCTCCAATGTCCCATGGAATTTTCATAGTCCCAAAAAAGCAGTTCTTTTGGCAAAAAGTGAAGTTTGTTTGTCTACAATGTCTCATGGAATTTTCATAGTCCTCATTTTGGGCAAGCAATCTTTACATACGAGGTGCAGCCGAAGGGGTATTTAATTGTTTCCATCAGTGAAGCACCTAAAATGCATTTCATTAAGCTTGCAGGAATGGGACGCATGATTAACCTGTCATAAAAAATAACTGATGATTTGTTACTGACTCTTTGCTGCAAGGTTAAAGGTCTCCTTCATTTTCTTCAATGACATTCACATGAATAACGTCACAACATTGAGATGAATGGATCCTTTTCCATGGCAATTGCTTTTTCACCATGTATCTTTTACAGGAAACTGATGAAGAACTTCACAAAATGTTTGTCCGCATTGATGTTTTCCGTTGTTGGTTTGACGTCAAAAGAGCTTATATTCGTTATCAATTGACAAATTGTAGCCAAGATTGTGGCTAGAACTAGAAGCATGAAGTCAAACATAAGCGGATAAGCATATACTTGTGCTGTGTTGAGAACAAAGAGGATTTGACTCGCTGGGTTGATTTTAATATCTCATGTAAAAATAAACTATAGTTTAGTAGTGGAAACTATTATGAAAAAACTTGGTACTGACATAGTACTTTCAACATGGAGTTCAATTAGCTTGCATGGGGATCCAAGTTTTAAATAGCCGGCTATAGCCCTGCTATAGCCTCGCTATAGCCTTAAGAATGTTGCCGCTAAATGATTTTATGTATAATTTTCCACTACAACCCCATTTAGCCCCGCTATATCCTGGTTATAGCTTGTTGTGGAGGGTCACCGCTATTTGTTATAGCCCGTTATTTAAAACAATCCTGTCCTTTGAACTGTGCAGTGGAACATTGTTGCCGTACGTCCGTGCTCCAATACATGGATGAGGCATATGCATGTGCTGAGCGATGAGCACTGCTGCTATGCGTGATCGATAAGCACTGCTGCTACGCATGAGTATGTCCATGGATTTTTTTCATGCACCATAAATTTTCTTCTTATATAATAGAAGAGATTTTTTAAATACTTGTGGAGAATTTCGACGGCTCACACACTACGTGAAAAAAGCACTACGAGAACGCTTCCCCTTTCACTGTAAGGGCGGATCAATCACCAGCTGCCCTTTACGGTGGTCGTGGTCACTATAAGGGCGGCTCAATCACCAGCCGCCCCCACAGTGACCACTAGCCGCCTTACAAAGTGGTTTTAAAAATTTCAAATTTTGTAAATGATGTCGGATGTAAAAACTTTCTATATGAAGTTTGTAGATCTTAAAAAGTTATGAAACTTTGTAGTTGACAACTTTTTGATTTGACTTCATCTTATCATGCAAAACTTACGTTTTAGTTTCTCGAATTTAAAATTCAAATTTTGTAAACGTTGTCGGATGGAAAAACTTTCTATATGAAGTTTGTAGATCTCAAAAAGTTATGAAACTTTGTAGTTGAAAACGTTTTTATTTGACTTCATCTAGTCATGCGAAACCTACGTTTTAGTTTCTCAAATTTGAAATTCAAATTTTATAAATGACCTCGGATGAAAAAGCTTTCTAAACAGAAAGTGTAAATCTCGAAAAGATATGAAAGTTTGTAGTTGACGACTTTTTGATTTCATATCGTTTAGGGTCTTAAATAAGCAAATTACTTTCGGTTGGGTACAATATGTGGGGAACCAAAACCATGTATAGACACATGTGATGGTGTAGTGCAGTGGTAGAGGTAGGAATCGCGCGAGGGTGAGGTCGTGGGTTTGAATCCTGGGTGATGCAAAGTCCAAAAAATGCTCGAAAAAATATGGTGTGTTGGTGTGTATAGAGTGGCGTGGTGGTTGACTAGTGGGGGCCCTTCCCGGGTTTAAAAAATTTTTTGCTATTACTTTGGAGTTTTTTTTCAGATTTTTTTAAAAATGACCGCCCTCACAGTGCGGAGCACTGTAAGAGCGGGGACACAGGGGCGGCTGGCCCAACCGCCGCTACAGAGGCGGGCCAGCCGCCCCTGTAGAGGTTGGCTGGCGTAGTGACAACGACCGATCCGACGGCGAGAAAGGCCAAAAGCGATGGGAGGCGATTGTTGTGTCTATGACTGTGGACCATATGCGCTAAATCGCTTCTCATCGCCTCCAAAACTGAGAGGGGAGGCGATGCCAAATAAAGGGTGGCTAATTGCATTTTTGTAGTTCTTTTTTCTAATCAAGTGTATTAGGATAACTTTATAAATAGGGCTGCATGCATGGCAGATCGACACGAACCGCCCTTACAGTGAGCGAGGGCACAGGGGCGGCTGGCCCAACCGCCCCTACAGAGGCTGGCCAGCCGCCCCTGTAGAGGTTGGCTGGCTTAGTGACTACGACCGATCCGACGGCCAGAAAGGCCAAAGGCGATGGGAGGCGATTGTTGTGTCTATGACCTGTGGACCATATGCGCTAAATCGCTTCCCATCGCCTACAAAAGTGAGGGGGGAGGCGATGCCAAATAAAGGATGGCTAATTGCATTTTTGTAGTTCTTTTTTCTAATAAGGGTATTAGGATAACTTTATAAATAGGGCTGCATGCAAGGCAGATCGACAAGATGGAACAGCACAAATTGGAAAGGGTCGGACAAAGGATCGTGTTGTTGACAACTTGACTCTGTAGCAGTACTCAAAGGGAAAAGGGTCGTTTGCAGAGCCTCTGCTGAAATTGGCTCTCCTCTCGCGGACATGGGAGCTAAAATTGTTGGCGAGCACGGTGTACTCCGGGTTGCTGAGTTACGTGAACGACGTGCCGGAGTCAACGACGGCGGCGAACTCAACTGCCATCAACTCTTTCTTCACGTGAAGCTCACGTTGTACAGCGTGGTCCGGCCGGTGAATTCGAAGGGCGTCTCGGCCTGGCCCCAGCTGCCGGCGTCGTCAAAGTTGATGCGGCCGACACCGTCATCGCCGAAGCACATGGAGAAGGTGTCGGACACGACGAGGCCGGCGGTGGTGAGCGCGCTGGGCACGAACACCTTGGCCCGTCATGTCTGACAGACTGAAGCAACAAACAACAAAAAGTCTGACAGACTGAAGCACGGACACGGTGGCGTACATTACTAGCTTGATGACGAGCAGTGGAGTGATGAAAATCAACTCTGATGGCTCCTTTTTTCGCTATAGATGGTGAAGAAGGGTGGGGTTGCGTTATTAGGGAAGATCAAGGAGCTGTGATCAGACCTGGTGCAGGAAAACATGATCATTTACTTTCAGGCTTCCACGCTGAACTGCTAGGCTGCACAGCAGGTCTGAAGATGGCAGCCAAAATGGGAATTCCACATATCTGAAACTTCAGCTTATACCACTGAAATTCTTAAAAGGAGAGAGATAGCCAACATCAAACATGAACAATGCAGTTTAAACAAAGGAGAGAGATACACATGGGAAAATTTTCGTGCTGTGCATGTGTGGGAACATAATGTTCCTCTTGTACATCTTGTACAACAGCATTCTGTCAGAATTAGAAGTTTCTCTATTGTCAGAACATAATGTTCCTCTACTGACTACTCTACAACGACAACCCACAGATTGGCTATGGTTTTGCAGTTTCATCTGTGCCTGGCGGCCTGATCCTGTTCGAGTCCATGGCTGTTGCATCTCCAAAGACTTTGCAGACTGCAGCGATCACCGATCGATCGACCTTCTCGCCTTCTGGGAATAGATCGCCCTTGTACATGGATGTATGTCATACGCGCAATGTCCTCAGCCTCTTGGCCAGCACCTCTGCATCGTCTTGCACCTCATCCACGAGTAGTGCTACCATCCTATCGATCAGCATCTCTGCATCCGCCGGCGTGCAGCTGACCTCTCGGACACGGCGGCGGCGCAAGGCGATGGGCGGCGGCGGCGCAGGCCGGGGATAGGGCGGCGGCGGCGCAGGCAGGGCGAGGGCGTGCCGGCGGCGCAGGGGGTGGAGTCCGGTGTGTTTTTTTTTTTTTTTTGATTGATCGGGGATGAGGGAGGGGGCACGGGTGAGGACAAGTGATATTTGCACAATGACTAGAATGCCTTTTTTTTTTTAATAAAATCAATAATTTATGAAAACGATGAGAGGTAATGGGAAGCGATTTCAAGTACTGTAAAAAGATTCAAGATACAATGGCCTAGTTCCTGGTTTTGGCCTGATGTCAGGATTTGCCTTATGGATGGTGATGGACCGTGCTTCGGTAGAAGCAGAAGGCTTTTCAATCTATATTCCTTAATCCAATAAAGAAAGAGCCCACCAAACTATTAATTTTGGAAACAAAATAGAAAACATGAGATGGGATCTGGAGATTTTGGTCGGCAGATTTTATTGTCAATCAGGCAGCAGCCAATAATTTTGCGCTTCCAGAAAAATCGGCGCCGCCCCCGTCCCAAGCTCATGCAATGGGTTCCTTCCTGTCCTCGCAATCGCAACTACCTCCAGCATGTTCATCGGCCGCACGGCCCGCACCTGCCGCCACCGCCCCTGCTGATCAGTGGATGCTCCTCGCACCCTATGGTGGAGGTTGTGTCAAGGGCTGCAACATCACCGGCGACTCGAAGACGATCGCGACCGCCGCCACCTCCAACGGCGACCGCATCAGCATCTCCCTCCGTCGTGAGCCGTTCTCGGTGCTGTCACGCATCTGCCTCTGCTTTCAGGCCCGCACAGGCTATAGAGGCAATTCTACATGGGCCGGTTCCACAGTCATTGCGGCGTACGGCGGTTCTGTTCTCGTGCGGATTTCCTCGAGAGAAAGCTACTTGGCACCCTACGCGCACGACTACTTTGTTTACACCAATGTGATCGCCGCTGCCGCCGATCCGGCACGGCCGCCGTCCTTGTATCTGCTACCACCAGCACAATGGGAGCTCGATATAAGCGCCACTGGCCTCTTGCGCCGTGGCGAGGCCGGGTTCGTGGTGGCGGAGCTTAAGGTTGTAGGATCCAACGACGATGCGGCGGTGGTGGCGGCAGCAAGCCCAGTTGCTTTCGAGCTCCGCATGTTCCGTCACGGCGAGTGGTCTGTCAAGCGGCCGTGGATCATCCATGGCCACGGTATCGGCATGTACCGGAAACAGCTCCAGATCCAATGGGAGACCATTGCCGTCGTGCCCCTCGGCAACGGGACGCTGTGCTGGATCGACTATCACAGCGGCGTCATCTTCTCCGACGTGCTCGACGAGAGTCCCAACAGCCTGCAGTACGTGCCATACCCTGCTGAGGCTGACGGAAGCATATACACCAACGTTCACGGTGAGTTGAAGTTGGTCAGCATGTCACCTCACCGCTGTTCCCAGTGCGGCTGCTGTGAGCATACCACTGACATCAACATCTGGACCCTGAAAACAGATGACATGGCTTGGGTATTGGAAACCAAGACAAACATAGTCGACTCCGCCGAGCTCTGGAGGCTCCCATACACACCAGGTTACGCACGGGTACACCTGGTTTACTCTGTTGCGAACATGAATGGCGGTGGTGGCGACGTTGTTTCACACGAGAGTGCTGCACCAATGGAAGAACAGGAAGAGGACATGAGCCTGTCTGTGAGTACCCCTTCTGCCACGGCGGCTCCCCTTCATGACGGGCTACAGGGCAGCAACGGAAAGACCTCAGCTTCCACTGGTGACCAGCAACAGGGCGACAATGGACCGGCTACATTAGGCAGGTGGCCGAAGAGGCGCAGGCGGGCTAATTCTATGGTGACCGGCCCGGAGTGGATTGCAAAGTAGAGAAGCTAGCTTTATGGGAAGTTGTATTTTGTCCCTAGGAGTATGTGATGTGTTAAACTTTTTTATATTTCCTATCATCTATTTTTCATGTATGTTCCTTTTAGTTTTCAACGTTTCACAGTAGATGGTAGAATTTGCATCGAGTGTCTATTCATCCATGCTTCTGCTGACGGTTGAATATAAACAATAGGTTGAGGTGAACATCTGTTGGCCTGAAAGTGTAACTGAAATCAAAATCCGTTGCATTTCTCCCGCTGCCGTCCGCACTGGCCTTGCCCTAGTGCTGCCCACACCAGCAATTGGCCGGCACAGCTACTACTATCACCCCCAAGGCAGGGCACCGTCGCTCTTACCCTCCGCCGAACAGCCCCCTCCGAGCAGGACCATGACACCTAGTATCTCAGAGACCAGATCGATCCAACAGTCAGCACCACCATGACAACTGAAATGAAGAACATGTTTGAGATCCTCAGCACTCAGCACCACCCTCAACAAATGCTTAGATGAGCTGAACAAGGACTGTTAAGGTCGACATCCACCTAAGCAACATCACGCATGGAGGCTCCAAGATGGATACCAAAATCGATATCCACAAAGTTGCCGATCATTAGAGGAAGAAATTTACGAATTCCTTGGTTGGCTTCAAAGATTTTTTTTTTTAAATAATCAGCAGGAGCCAGAGGCTCCTACTGTAAATTTATTAACCAAAACAACAGGGTACAGATACAGAGGTCAAAACCAACAGAAATGGGGAAACAAACAAAAAGCTATGGGACAGAGAAAGAGAGGAAGAAATCCTATGGAATTACAAATTTGAAATAATCCATTCTTCTAAAGAGGACGATAGACTGTTTTCTATTATGTGCCGAAGAAAAGAAATATCTTCAGACAAGTATCTCTTGAACTGGTGCACCGAGGGATTTAAGTTTTTTTTTATGTAATCCGAGGGATTTAAGTTCCTGAAGATGATGTCATTTCGTATCATACAGATTCCCCAGCAGGAGAGGATGAAGGTATCCATAGCAAAACTAGGTGGTGTCATGACTTCCCATTCATGAAAGATTTGAGAGATAGAGAGTTGATCATTGAACAGGAAGTTCAGAGCACCCCAACAGTCCTTGGCAAAAGGGCAGTGGAACAGCAGGTGCATTAGTGTTTCTTTGATCGATTTCTGACACATTGATACTCAGGCAAAGTCATACCTCTTCGTCCCATCATGTTTCGTGTACTTAGCCTATCCCTCAGGATTAACAAGAATATTTTGTGCTTACCTTGACATGCACTCTTCCAAAGTTTTCTGACAATAGGGTCAACTTGAGAATGGCCTGCTAGAGTTCTGTAAGCTTTTGATTCAGAGAAATTTGGTGAGCCCCAAATGTATGTCCATATATCTCTCAAATCATTCAGATTGAGGTCAAGTATCTCTTCTTGGAAAATCTAGAATTGTAGGTGTGCTTCCATTGATAGAGGCAGATTGAAGAGGTCCATGAGGTTTTCAGGCTTTCAGCTTGAGAGGCCTGACTTATGCTGATGTCTTTGTTTTTTTGCAAAGGAGTGCAGTTCTGGGAGGTGCCATTTTCTCACATTGTCACCCCAGAGGTCATCCCATAATAAACATGACTGTCCACTAAAAACTGTCACACTATCCATGCCTTTAAACTTATCAAGTAGCTTTAGGGCATCCTTCCACCAAAATGATCCTTTTTTGGTCATTATGTTTGGTAGTTTACCATTTCTGTAATGTTTTTTCCCAAATTAGTTGCACCCATGGCAGACCTTCCTTGTTGAAGAACTTGTGTAAGTGCTTGAGCATCAAGGCTTCATTATGTGTTTGATCCAACTCAACCAGAGATCATCACAACGGACGAACCAATCATGATCAAAAGTCAGATGCCATGAGAAGGTAGTTTTCGGCCAAATCATCAACGACCGGTACATAGACACCAAGCACTAAAACTTGGGGCTCACGCCCCTAGCGCTGCCAAATTGATGGGCAAAGTATAGCAACACAATGCAACTCCAACACTCGCTTGAAAGACACTTGCCAAATTGATGAACAAAGTACACACTACCGGAGAGCGAGTTTCTGCCGAAGGCCCAGGAGTTTGCCAATGGCCAAGGAATAAGCCATCGGCAAACATCCCGGTTTGCCGATGGCAAAGTCAAGCCATCGGCAAACATGTTGTTGCCGATGGCCGGGCCATCGGCGAACAATGGCCATCGGGAAAGCGCCTGTTTGCCGATGGCCGGGCCATCGGCGAATAAAAGCCATCGGCCAAGAAATTATTTGCCGATTGCCGGGCCATCGGCATACTGTCCCCATCGGCAAAATTTGCCAGGAGCGGACGGCGGCAGACGCCGTCAGTTTTGCCGATGGCAGCCGCCGTTAGGCCATCGGCAAACCTCCTCATTTGCCGATGGCCACGGCCAACGGCAAAGCGTAGCCACGTGGCTGCCTGGGGAGCGCCCAGGCCCATCTTGTTTCACGATGGCCGGCCATCGGCAAAGCCTATTTGCCGATGGCTTTCCAAGGCCATCGGCAAATAATTCTTTTTTTTCCTTCCCATTTTTTTCTGGTGTCTTCCTACCCCACATACAACCCAGCTTCAAAAGATGGGACAATTTTGAGTTTTCTGGCTATATTTCGTTAATTTTTTTGGTTTCTTTGAATTTTTCCCGCACCTCTAAATTTGAACTGCAGGTACATGAAATAATGCAAACTTTTGATTCGAAAAATGATATTCATGATTCTCGGAGTATGTTGAGGCCGTATCCAGGACCTCGCATGAAATTACGACCCTGTTGGCCTCGTAACATGGGGAGTGACATGCCCGGAAAGTGTTTTTAAATTCTATAAAATCCAAACGAAGTCCGAAATTGACGAACCTTGACCAGTTATGTTGTCATGGCATGTGTAGTGTGTGGTAAAAATTTCAAAAAGTTTCGAGCAAGTTGTGACGTCGGATGGTCAAAACCCAGACATCTCCACATGTGATCACGGAGTAATTCCATCACTTGGTCTTTGTGCAGACACAGTCGGCGGGTTCGAACCCAACTCTAGGTGCTAGCCCTCCAGCGGGTGCTTCTCCACAGGGTCCTTCTCCACCGCACGTCTGGGGTCCTTACCAGAGCCTCCCCACGCAGCCGTTCGTCTGGGGTCCTCCACCGACGCAGGGGTACTCGTGGCCGCCGCAGGGGCAGCCCGGGCCGTCTCAGTTCCCTCAGCAGCAGCAGCTCGGCCGATGGCAGTTCGGTGCGGCGCCGAGTTGGCCTACGTGGGAGGATGGTGCTGGGGGCTCGGGGACCCAAGGGGACGGCGCCACGAGCTAGGTAACTTCTATTCCTGCTTTTGGACCTTGTTGTGCCACATCGGACATGTTTTGCCGATGTTGGCCTTGTATGGATGAATTTGGACTTGTATAGAGCCATTTGGACTTGTATGGATGATTCTGGTCGTGATATATGGATTTGATGCTATATTATGGTTGAAATGGTGTATTATTGCGAATATATATGATGAATGTTGTATATGTTCTTTGTGATATTATTGCTTGTGATTAAATGTGGTAGAAATGGAAGAAAACAGAAAAAAAAAGGAAAAAAAAATTTCCTAGGTTTGCCGATGGCCGCCCATCGGCAAACCTGGGGAAATTTTCCCAAAGAAAGCCCGTGGTTTGCCGATGGCCGTGGCCACTTTGCCGATGGGGGTCGCGGCCATCGGCAAAGCGTTTGCCGATGGCTCTGTCCTTTGCCATGTTTGCCGATGAAGATATTACCGATGGGAGTTTGCCGATGGCAACGCCACTTTGCCATCGGCAAACGCTTAGCCGACGGATCCTCGGGCTTTGCCGATGGCATCAAGCCATCGGCAAAGCCTCCGGATCCGGTAGTGACAGCAACATTCGCTTGATAAAATTTATAGCTATTCTGGCCCACTAACTTTAATTAGATGCCATCGGCAAAGCCTCTGGATCCGCTGGTGACAGCAACATTCGCTTGATAAAATTTATAGCTATTCGGCCCACTAACTTTAATTAGGTTTAGTCCAAAACCTAATTTTCTCTTAGCTAATATCTTTTTGCTATTGGCTACCATTTTTTTCAAGCACCATAAAATTTCTCTCGTATATAATACGTGGCCTAGGGCTGATTTTGGCCTGGATGTCACGGTCAGGATTTGTTTCGGTAGAAGTAGGAGGCCATCCATATTCCTCAATTCAAAAGGACGTTTCAGCTTTGGAATCTATAATATAAAAACGGGACGGATTGGGATGGGGAATATGGGATCTGGAGATTTTGGTCGGCAGATTTTGTTATCGTTCATTTAACAGCTGCCAACGCAAAAATAGATTGGCATCTGCTCGTCACAAAGACGACAACCAGCAGAGACGGCGGCAGCGCCGATCCCATGCCATGGGTTCCATCCTGTCGTCCCAACCACCCCCCTGTTCATCGGCTGCCCCCGCTGCTACCGCCACCGCCAATCCCCAGTGGATGCTGCTCGCACCCTATGGTGGAGGTACTACCGTGGGCTGCAATATCACCGGCGACTCGAAGACGATCGCGGTAGCCGCTGTCTCCAAAGGCGACCGCATCAGCGTGTCCCTCCGTCATGAGCCGTCCTCGGCGCTCTCACGCATCTGCCTCTGCTTTCTGCCCGGCACAGCCATTAGACCCTGGGCCTGTTCTACCGTCATCGCGGCACACGGCAGTTCTATTCTCCTGAAAATTACATGGAGTGAAGGCAATAGTACCTGTTCCTATTCCAACTACTTCGTTTACAATGTGGGCGCCGCTGCCACTGACCCTGCACGGCCACCGTCCCTGTATCGGTTCCCAGGGCCGTATCAGGGAGAAAAATATCGGCCGCTGGATATAAGTGCCACTGGCCTCCTGTGCCGCGGTGAAGACGAGTTCGTGGTGGCCGAGCTTACGGTTGTGGGCTCCAAGAAAGACGCGGCGGCGGCGGCAAGCTGCATTGCATTTGAGTTCCGCCTGTTCCGTCACGGCAAGTGGTCTATCAAGCGGCCGTTGATCATCCGTGGAGATCGTTATAGTATAAACTAGTTTATTTGGCGCGCGCATTCGCGCGCCTGTGTCGTTATGCGACATGGTATGTCAGAAAATGTGTTGGTGCGATAGTGTTTGCAGCTTGTTGTTTGAATTAGCTATGTTTATAATATGTGTAGTACGAAGCTGAAGCATATAACGAAACCAACGGTGTGGTGGTACAGTTAGATAGATCATACATTAGACAGTGTGTATTCAGAGAAATCGTTGGCAAGTGTAACTTGGATCCTCAACATGGATATGTGTGTGTGTTTTTTTTTTTTTTTTTTTTTTTTTTTTTTTTTTTTTTTTTTTTTTTGCGTGTAATGTTTTGCAGGAGGATTAGGCCAAGAAAGAAGTTTTCTTTGTTCTTTATGTATCATTAGCGGAACCCACCAGCAGAGTATCATGGCCACAACCAAATGGAGGAACCAAGAACATAAACTGCTAGATCTTAACTTAATGAAGCAATTATACACTATTCAAGATCACAGATAGTACTGGTACTACCTAGACAAACAATTTGAAGGCTGAACTTTCTTTGTTGACGAACAATAGGATCTATACGAAATTACAAAACGAAATAAACCCTTTTGTCTGCCCATAACCTGCATACACAGGAGCAAGCCCCATTAGGTGCCATGTAGAGCAATCAGTTGCGAATCATCGTTCCAGTAATAAATCCTGATGAAATCAATGTCATTCAGTGGAGGTGTAAAGAAAATGTGCTTCAATAGAAGCCAATGTGTCTGCTTGTTTTTTTTTTTTTTTTGGCAACCAATGTGTCTGCTTGTTGTTCTGTGCATTTCCAATAACAGTGGATGCCTATTTTTGAAGTTGTACAAATAATTAGTCAAAAATGTAATAATAGAAAAGGATTCGCTAGCTTACCTTGTTTTTTGATACCCTGAAATTTCAATTCCAGCAACCTGCATTTATGGCAAATAACAATAGGAAAAAAATGGATTAAGCAAGGATAGGAAAATGTAGCGAAAAGGGTCAATGCACATTTGTGTAACTCTCAGCATGGGTGAAAGCTCAGCAAGAGGCAAGAGCAGCAGCAGGTGAGCAGCCTGCTGACAAAGTAGCTATGATGATGACTCTCTCTTTATTATTTTCATAGGCACAAATAGCATGACAGAAACAAAAAATAATGGCACTTAAGTTCTTTGCTCATCAAACGTTTTAGGATGCAAAATAGCTCATTCCTATGCACTTTATTAGGAAAGACCAAGATGCAAACAATCCTTAGTAACAGCCAAGCAGGTTTCTAACTGAATAAGCAGTTTATGTATAACATTTTTATAGAAAAACAAACCATATGGTAGCAGGATAGTCAAGAAACCTGGAATTGTTAATTGTATCGTGTCTTGACTGATCCAAGTGCTATAATAAGGCTGAACAGAAGGTATTTGTATTATTAGCTATAAAAATTACAGCACCAACTAAATATGCAAGTTGCAGGCTAAGTTGTACATTTTAGCTGTACAAATAATAGAATCAACTATTGAAAGGATAAGAGTCTGATTAACCTGTTAATGTTTGCACAGGGGATTATTTACCCGACAAAATATATTCAGCTAGAAATTTTAGAGATAACCTAAAATTTTAGCCATGCACATGAGGTCCACTATTTTGTCCAAGAACCCCATGCATAGGAGCTCCACTATTATGTCTTAAAGCCCCATGCACAGGAAGTCCACTATTCTGTCTAAAAGCCACCAATATAGAGATATACCCTGAAATTTTAGCATAAAGGTGCAGGTAGAACTAACACTGCATAGTTAGATACCTGGAGGTCCACCATTTTGTTGAGAGGCCAGCAATTATCTTTCCACCATGACCAATTGAGATAGTATGAAAATATCTCATTTTATTTCCATGCATAAGACCTTGAGGCAGCGTGATCAAACTAATAATCTAATTGAACAGGCACATATCCTGATACACACTAAAGTGAGATGATTTTCTATAGACCCTTAAAAGTTGTAGTTATAGGGATTTTTTTTTTGTAAGAGCATAAATGCATATTGTCGTACAAGCTATACAAATTATTCTGTTCAAGAAGGGAAATGTCGAAGTTCAGAATGACAGAGCCCATAATAATGATGACTCAATCAAGCAAGATGGTAAAACAAAATCAGATCAACCTGGTTTTTGTTCTGTTTGGGCTTCTTGGTACCGTCTCCATAACACACTTTGCTGGAGATACCATTCCTTATTACATGGTAAACGGGATATAATCCAATTGGTTCCCTAGTTGTCATGATGCTGTACAAAACCATGGAGATGTTAACATTTTGGCTTACAAAATGAAGAACTGAGAGCTCATGAAGCATCGCAAAGACTGATATTACAGTACTAAAACTAACACACGACAATATTAATTTCAGCTAAAACAGAACTGATTCAATAGGTGGTCCTGTCTTCTGTGAGACAACAACTCACTTGTAGAAGTGCTTCTGCAACACAGAGAATGCAGCGGCCGTGGTTTGAACCTAGTGCAGATAACAAAGTTCGTTTGCATTAATGTCCAAAACCTGCAAGCAAGGTGCCTTCTATATTAACAGTGTAGGAAAACTATGGCGCAAGCGGGTACTGTAATCACTTACAAAAATACAACTAAAATAAAGGGTGATTACCTTGGTTAGAATCAAAATCCTTGCAGCTAGCCTTTCTTTTTAATTGCTCGTTTCAGTACGTGCTCCCACAAATCTCTAATGAGTAGTCCTATGCTTGCTGCAAAGTAGAAGTCCTTACACTACACCATTAGAACAACGTGGTAACCGAAATCCACTGGCAATGAAATTTGAAACTGTAAATGTATTAAGCGATTGCAGGCTGTAGCAGATATTGATATAGGGTTTCTTCATAGAACATCAACATCAGAAAACTCCAAGAATGGTGGAAGCAATCATAGCAAATTGGGACCGTTAGATAACCTCTGTATTTAAATTCAATGTATGTCTTGGGCAACTTTATAGGTGGAACACATAAGGAACCTGTTATTATGAATCTACTCAAAATGGCACATTAACATCTTGGGCAACACTCGTGGCAAGTTCAATCATGTTTAGAGCCCACCAAGACTAATTTAGATACAGAGGAAGGGGGAAAGTAAGTGTCCTGGAGCTCCAAGCGAATCTTACCTGTCTCTTAGTTTCATGTGTAGTCCAAACCAACGGCACATCCACGACAACCAAATGGCGTATCTATAGTTTTTATCAATTTCAAACAGTCCTGCAGTAAGTAAGGGATAATTTTTAGTATGAACTAAATAAACTTAATTGCGCTGGCCGAAAAAGGGAAAATGTCCAAACAGGGATTCAAACCATTGGAGGTTTATGAAGCAGAAATAGCATCGATGAGAACTATGTAAGGCGGTTGAAATCTTGCCTTAGCACCTGTAAATAATATGATTAATGTAGCTCCCAAATAAAGAATTCGGAAGGTGTTGTTAACAAACAAAAGGTAGCATGGACTAACTTTGTTTATCGGCAAAGACCTCACAAACCTTTACCTTTTATTGCATAAACCGTAATGCAAATAACAAAATGGCTAATGAGTTATGAAAAGCAATAAGATTATATACTGATGATGTATACATGGTGACACCTATACTGATGATGTATAGTTTTGATCCTGACAATGACCATAAGCAAGTATGAGTGCAAAATCCAAAGAGAATGACAAGGTTAGATGAAATTTTGTCATTACGAACTGAATAGCTATCCTTTGAAGGACATATCCAATATTGTCATATTTATAAGTCATAACTACCTGTAATATTTGACATCACTATCATATAAATATTTTTAGCATACTTGGAACGTCAAACACTACTGAATTTGGGATACATTATTTTCATCAAATTTCATTATAGATGGCTGAAATGTAAGGTTTGAGAACTTGAATGGTACAGCTAGCAAATCAAAGTCGGTAACCACGACACATTTATATATATGTAAGTTTGCAATTAGATCAGATCCGATTACAGTTAGACAAATAGCCTGTTGAAGATTTAGGCGCTTGGTCTCACCCATCTGGAAGGGAAGCGAAGAAGCCGGCATACCTGGGTACTCGTTACCGGCGAAGGGCGCGCGACGAAGAACAGGACGCCACCGAGTGACGCCTGACCACCATTGACCGACCAAACCCTAGGGTTTCGTTGACCACAGGAGCGCAGCCAGCCCGGCAGGAGCGACGTCGAGGAGGCTGCGCGGAGGGTGGAGAAGAGGAAGGGGGCCGCCGGGCCCCACCCGATCCGGCGTTCCCGGCGCTGTCGCCTCGCTGCCGCCGCTGCACCGCGCCACCGCCGCTGCGCCGTGCCGCCGACGCCGCTGCCTCGGGTGGAGGACGATGAGGAGGAGGTGGTGGTGGTGGAGGAGGATGAGGAGAGGAGGGCCGCCCCGCTGCTCCGGGCGCCGCCGCCGCGCCGGGCTGTTCCGGCCGCCGGCGCCGCGCCGGGCTGCTCCGGCCGCCGCCTCCGCGGGGCTGCTCCGGGCGCCGCCGCCGCGCGGGGCTGCGCCGGTCCGGCCAGCCGCGCGGGACGCCGCCGCCCACGCTGGCCGCCGCCGGCCGCGCCGCTCGCCCCCGCGCCGCTGCTCCGCACGCCCGTATCGGGGCGCTGCGGAGAGGTCCAGAAGTTTCTTTCTTTTTTTTTTTTTTTTTAAGGTGAGGGGGTTATGGGAAGAGAGAAGCGGAAGCTAGGGGGGAGAAGCCGAAGCCGGGTATATATTTACCCTGCCGGATTCTGACGAGAAGCTGAAGCCGGCCCCGAGAAGCTAGGAACGAAGCTGATTCTGGTGAGAAGCCGAGTGGGGTAGAATCAGCTTCGTAAATCTCAGCCGTAGAAGGTGAAATCCGAGGGCTGTAAAAATCTTGATGACGTGGACATCGTTTCTTTTCTAGAAGCTGTTCATCTTTGTATTTGTTAAATGAGAACCAGCTTTGGGCCCAATGGGAGACTATAGCTGTTGTGCCCCTCGGCAACCAGATGCTGTGCTGGGTCGACCGGTACAGCGGCGTCATCTTCTCCGACGTGTTGGACGAGGGTCCCAACAAGCTGCGATACGTGCCGTATCCTGCTAAGTCGGTGCTGCACCGACGCGAACGCTTCGTGTGCACCAACGTTCATGGTGCATTGAAGTTGGTCAGCATGGCACCCAACCGCTGCTCCCACTGCGGCTGCTGCGAGCATGACAGTGCCTTCGACATCTGGAACCTGAAGCCTGATGACATGGCTTGGGTTTTGGAAACCGAAACAAACAAGGTCGTCGACTCCACTGAGCTCTGGATGCTCCCAAACACACCAGGGTACGCGCGCGTCCACCTGGTTTACCTAGTTGAGAGCATGAACGTCGGTGGCCACATTGTCGCGAGCATGAGCCGTAGTGGTGACAATGTTTCAGACGAGAGTGACGATGTTTCAGAAGAGAGTTCTGCAATGGAAGAAGAGGATGAGCACACGAGCCACGCCTCTGCCACTGCTTCCCTTCATGACGGGCTACAGGGCAGCAACGGAGAGACCTCAGCTTCCACTAGTGACCAACAACCAGGTGACAATGAACCAGGTACAGAGGGCAGGTGGCCCAAGAGGCGTAGCCAGGCCAATTCGATGGTGACTGGCCCTGAGTGGATTGCGTAGGAGCTAAGCTTAAATAATGAGAAACTGTATGAGTCGCACAACCAATGGTGGCTACTACTCTCAGCGTTCCACAGCGGTCGATCTAGAGTCTCTTTACTATGCTTGAAATTTCCTCTCATTTCCTGTTGTTTCCTCCATAAAAGTCTAAGGCTGCTTTAATTCTAGGCGTCAAGGGTATTTTGGACTTTTCGCACTCTCCCTACTCACAGCACCCGCACGCCTGTCCCCGTCCCCGTCCCTGACCCCGAACCCCGCTTCCATCCCTCACCCCGCTCGCCCCGCCCCGACCCCAATCCACGGATCCGAAACAGCCATCGCCCCGCACCTTCCGGCCGCCGTCGCCACCCGGCCAGCGCCGTCGCCGGCCCAACCTCGCCCGCCCTTCGCCGGCGCCGGCGCCCCTCGACCTCACCAACGCTGCCGCCCCGAATCCAAGGTCCCCGGCGGCCTCGCCTCGCTCATCCTCGTCATCACCCGGGCAGCGCCGCCGCCGGCCCAACCTCGCCGGCCACGCACCGCCGGAGCTGGGGCCACGCGCCGCCAGGGTCGATGCGGCGGAGGAACCCTAGAAAGGCGTTTTCTTTTTTTAGACAGCGTGAACACATCTCTAAAAAATTATCCAACTATAACACTACAATTATTCATTTGACAAATATCAAATTACCATACTAACCTTGATTAGAAAAAAGAAATACAGAAATGGAATTACCACCCCTTTGTTTTGAGTCATAATTATTTGAGTTTTAGAGAAAATGAGAAGAAATTTGGCACACATGGGAGAAAATTTGACTCATATGGCCCACCGGTCATACACATCAGAATTTCCTCTCGTTTCTTCTCTAGAATTTCCTCTCATTTCCTCCACCCATTCTAGCCGTCGGATCGGTCGACGTGAGCCGTTGAATATTTCCTCAAGCATTTTAAAAAATCTCTTATTATTTGTAATATACTGTTCTATATATTGACTTACTATATTTATTAGCTTCAAATACACTTGATAATGCTCTCATTAGTTTTCACTTTGTTACTAGCAAGTTTCTTAATGCATGAAACATTTGTCTTACATTTGTCTTATCTCTTATCATAATGTTCCATTGTAAGTTATGTCTTTCAAACATATAGTGTCTAGATCATCGGATCTGATTGGATTGCATATTAGCTGGCTTAAATAATGAGAAGCTGTATGAGTGGCACAACGAATGGTGTAATTGAATTCAAAATCTGCTTCCACTGGCCACGGCCACCGCTGAACTCATCCCCTTCTCTCTAATTTAGGTTCATTTATTAGTAATATGTCATACTCTACTATATATTGACGTATCAATGCAAGGGAACCTATATAGTATTGACCAATTACCATAGGCATAATACCTACAATTACACTTGATAATTTTCTCATAAGTTGTTACCAGTAATGCAAGGAAAAATTATCTTATTTGGAATATATCTCGTCATAATGTTCCATTGTAGGTTATGCCCTTCAAAGATCATGTGGCTAGATCATTTGCTTAAACTTTAAGTGGAAGAAATTTCTTTTTCCTTTGTAGAGTAAACTTAACTGTTTTTTTGATAAAGTCTACATCACCCACAGAACTTTGATACTAGGAATACTTAATCCTTTAACCTATAAAATCAGTTTTCCTGCCCCTGAACTTCCAAAATCAGTCAAATAACCCCATGTGGCGGTTTGACTGGGTGGTTTTGCAGACGTGGCCCTAGTTTTGCCTATTTGGCAACCATCTTGGCACAAGTGTGGTAGCCTACCTCTATATTCTCTCACTGATACGTGGTCCCCACCTGTCATCTTCATCTCCCACCTCCAGCCCCATGCCATATCTTCCCCATCAATGGTCGCCCAGCTCCTAGGGCTCACTGGCCGCCCCATCTCCTCCAGTCACCTGCCACTGTGGATCCCATGTGGCCACGCCTCGTCGGTCCAGGCTATGCGCTCCGGATAGGGTGCCTGTAACACCCCAGACACCAGAAAAGCCTAAGATGTCACTAACGTCCCTTCCCACAAGCCCGAGTGAAAAGTTCGGGAACTAAAACCCAACATCAAAGTAAAGCGCGGAAGCTACAACAAGAACAAAACTATATAATTAAGTAAAACTCCAACTTAAATGTTTTTATTAAACCATGAAGGATCACGATGAAGATTAACTAAGTTTATTACAGCAAGCCAAGAGTAGCATTATTATTATTATATCTAAAAGTGGTGGAAAGTGATGATGTGCTTCTAATTCCCATCCCTTCAAGCAAGCATCCAATCAAGCACCTGGAAAGATATATAAAGGAGTGAGAATAAATCTCAGCAAGCAAACTGCCTGAGCATGTCATTCAATCTACCAGTTGATTAAGCATCGATTTAAATATGAAAGATAGATAGCACAAAATAATAACTCATAATCAAATTGTTTAATCAATTATATCAACATAAAGAAGTAAACAACATCATGATTTTTAATAAATAAACCACTTCTTCAAATGGAAAGTAAACTCCTCATAACCACAACTTCAATGATAAAAAAACCTCTGGTGCTAATGCAGTGCATATGCATGTCCACTGCCTCCATACCCAACAAGGTATGAAGCTGCATCGTACCCCTCCTCGGGCAACGTACGATGTTGTACCGGTACGGTCGCGGCCAGCAAGCGACGGTATCCACAAATGCTTTGCAATGCAATGATGTACTGATATGATGCAACCGCATAAACGCTTACCACATATACCACATCCATCCACCATTATAAACCATAGCACTTACCTCAGGATGATAGAGACATGATACATGATTCAACAAATAAATATCATATATAAGTTAATTAAGTAGAGGAATAGGTGAATTCATACTTATATAAATTATCTTGGTTTAGTTCATGTAATCACAAAGTGTAGGTAGATTAAATAACATGTCAAGCTGTAGCAACCACCACTACATTTACTTGCCTCAAGACGACGACGCAAAATGTGAACTAAGGACGATCCAAAGGTGCACCACATGTTCAAGGGTTTAATCTCCTCAGAAAATAAACTCATACAAACATTCACAAATCACACATAAGTCGCATCTATGGCCTACACTACCGTTTTCCGCAAAACAGCGACCAAACAAACAACCAACAACAGCAACCCTACTTCACATTTTCACTGTGGATAAACTACTCATACAAAAATTATGAAACTTTTATAGAAGATAGAAAACATCATTTTCTACAACTTTGGTATTATAGCTTTAGGAGTCTGAAGCTTCTTCGATGTCCAAAACAAGCCTACAATTACACTGAACTTTTCTGATGACAGAAAACCAGCAGCTGACTAAAACATGAATAACTGGAGATGTACTTATCGAAATTTTATGAAGTTTACCAATCTGAAAAGCTTATTAAATTTACTATAATATTCATTCAGATCATTCAGCCAGATTCTAGACGTAAGATATCATAAAACTGAATGCAAATAAAACTGTCCAGATATTTGATAGTAGAAATGCATCAGAAAACAAAGACCATATCTCCCAAACCATAAGGGATATAAACGTGATCTCTATGCCAAAAGAAAGGTACCGGAGTCTACTACTTAAATATTATTTTCCATGATGTTTAGATACATAAAAAACCGCCCTAAACAGCACCAAGATTATGACTGTACAGTCTGGAAAAATAGCAGGTCCTAATTACGAGATTAGAACCCTAACCCATCAACTAATCCATCGAATTCACCAAACCCTAGCATGGATTTCGCACCAAAACAGCAGGGAGAAGTGGGATCTTACCCAGGGCAAAGAGTATCACAAGGATCCTCATCGATTAACCTCTCGTTCGTCCTCTTTCTTGCAGCGATTCCCACTGTTGCCCCTCTCATTGACTCGATCTATCCATGTATGCCACCATCCATCAAGAACAGCAAAGCAAAGGAAAAGATCGATGGCAAACGAAGAGTACGAGATAGATCCTAACCAGTTTGCAAAAGGAAGAACGAGCACCACAGGAGATCACGGCGGCGGCGGCAAAACCCTAATTCTCTCCCTCCCTTCCCTTCTTCCTCTCTCCTCTTCCCTTCTCCTCTCCCCTCTCTAGAACGTGAACAATCAGCAGCCAGGAGGCCTTAGGAGGGACCAAGGAAGGCACTGACTAGTTCTATATGGGTTCACTGTGGAGAGAAATAAAATAAACACAAAAAAGCTTGGACACGCCATATCTCGGGCTGTTGCATGCATGTTTCCTCTTTCTCTTGGCTGCATGGTTCCTCTCTTCTATGTGTGATCCAAGGGAGACCAGCCAAGAAAGGAATGGTCCTAATGGCCTTGGGAGGAAGGCGCTGGCCAGGTCATGAATGAAACACGATAAAAGTAAAAATAGAAATAAAAAAAAAAAGAATAAATGCTTGGCCACGGCATGACTATTGGGCGCCCCTTCATGTTGTTGCATGCATTGGCTAGATGCATGTTCTTGGTGGGCTATGGTGCCTCCTCCCTTCTTTATTCTAATTCTAGTTGAATTGGTCAAGTTTCTAAAAATGAAGACCCGCATGCTTATGGGTTGTAGCATGACTTGCTACTCTAGTGGCATGGTCAAAGAGCATTTTTCCCGGAATGTACTTTTATGATCCAAACTTAGTAATGCATATGCATAGACGAATAAATTATTTTAGCAAAGCTTTATGTTTGCCATGGATAAGATAAATCGGTTTTCACTTATAAAATAACTCCTAGTCACCTATTTCACCTTTGCACTTTTCAAAAAGAAAAACATTTGCAATAAAATTTATTCAAGTTAGGCACATGAAGAGTCAACTTAAAATATAAAAACCATATCTTCTCTG
Source organism: Themeda triandra (assembly GCA_018135685.1). Taxonomy (NCBI): domain Eukaryota; kingdom Viridiplantae; phylum Streptophyta; class Magnoliopsida; order Poales; family Poaceae; genus Themeda; species Themeda triandra. The sequence continues at coordinate 364,381 of JAENPR010000438.1, read as the reverse complement.
TTTAAATACAAAAGGTGATTGTGGAATGTTTAGGGTATTGCAGTGCCCGAAGAGGACCAGGAAGGAGTCATGCTGGGCATGGCGAGCCTTCTGTCCGCGCGCTGCGCGCTGCGGACCGGCCTCTAGGAGTCGGGCGCACTAAGCCACGCGCTAGCGCTGCGGCTCGAGCGCATCCAGGCGGGGCTGCCGGCCATGGAGGTGTAACAAACCGGAAAATTCACCAAACACAAAAACCCCAACTACAAATTTTTTTTTCTAAACAAACCCATGTTTGTTGCTTGTCATGTAGATAACCCTACCTAGATACGCCAATAGCACATCATCACATGTGTCTTAACCCCCCCTCAAGCCACATGTGATTGAGACCCTAAGTTAAGCACTTGTAACCTGATGACAAGACTTGGCATAACCTTGTAATCATATGACATATGATTGAGCTTCTAGGATGAACTCACCTATTTGCTAGTAGAACCCATGATCACCCACCAACTAAGTTGTGACCCTAGTGATAACCCCTAAGCCAGGTTATTGGATACACATTTAGAACCACCCTAGCTTAAGCATTAGTGGGGCCTACTTGATCCTTAGTGATTATCACATAGGGGTCATGCATCATTTTCTTGCACTTTAAGCATTGTGAGTGATTTGGAGTTTATTGGATTTTTCCCTTGTATTGACATCAAATCAATAAACACATTTATATGCAAATGTATATACATAGTATTATGGGGAATAATATCCCAACAAGCCTATGACCATTATGACCACCATGACACTTGGCACAAGCTACTAGGCCAAATTAACTCTAATTATTGTATAGGAAACAACTAACTAAAATACAAAATGGAAGAGGAAAAGAGAAAGGTAAAGAAGCCCCTAACCTCGGCCTGGCCCACTAACTCTCCCTCTCCCTTTTCTCTACATGACCAGCCCAACGAAGAGCAATCGGCCTGGCCCGCGACCTTCTCTCCCGCCTTATTCTGATGCAAGCCGGACCGGCCTGATCGGCCCATGGAGCCTGCCAGCGGCCGCTATCCCGCGCCCTCTCTTTTTTTCCCATTTCCTGGTAAACGGAGCAGGCCGGCCCATCTGCGGCCCGTGATCGCGTGCGGACGACGTCGTCCCCGCTTCGCGACAGAAAACCGCCCCCAGCCGCTGACGTATCGGCCCCACTTGTCATGAGTCCCCCTCGGTCCCCCTTTGCGTCATCCCCTGCTGTTGACTGGAGAACAGAACGGCGTGAGCGCCACGCCGTCTTCCTCCACCGCCCGATCCGGCCTCGCTGCACATCAACGACCGCTAGTAGCGCCAGCAGGACCGACAGGAACCCGACCAACCCTGCCACAAGACGCTCGCGGCGCGAGTTTTACCTCCTCCCGCGCGCCGAAGCCATCATGCCGCTGCCGTGCACATGCCCTTGTTCCCCTCGTACCCCTCTCTTCCTTGGCCGCCAAGGCAAATTGGCGCCAGCCGCTGCCAGCCGGAGCCCACAAGACCCGAAAGCGACAGCCCGAGCCAACCGTAACCGCCTGATCGCGGGAGCTGCTCGCATCACCGTCCGCCGATGCTCTGCCCTCGACGATCCCCCTATAAGAGTCCGGCCAGAGCTCTAGGGTTTCCCCACTGCCCCGCCGCCGCTTGCGGCCTTGCCAATTCGACACCAGCACCACTGATTCAGAGGAGGAAGGGAGGCGGGGAAAGAAGAGGAACCGGAGCCGCCGCCGCCGGAGTTGGAGAAGGACGACTCGCCGGAGAAGAAGGTGGAGACCAAGACGTACCCCGACGCCGACGACCTCGCTTCCACCGCAACGCCCCTGCACTGCTACGCCTACGCCGTCGGTGAGCGTCACCACCTACCCTTTTCCCTACTCGCCGTTCTTCCTTGTCGGACTCGCCATGGTCGCCGTCCTGACCACACCGGGAAGGACGTCGCGCCGGAGCCTCTTCCGGCTCACGGACACGCACACAGCACACACGTCTGCCTAGCCAAACCAACCGGAGACCACGGCGTCGAGTGGATGCCGTGGTGGAACTTGCCCGCCATGCCGCCGCCGCGGCCACGCTTTACTGCGGCGAGCCACCATATTGACCTCGTCGTTGGGCCCTGGGACCCATAAGCCCCGGATCCGACCTCGCCATGATATGGCGCGCGCCATGCGCACGCTAAGACCCACGGAAAACCACTGGATGCCCATGGACATGTAGCCATGCCATCGCCGGCAAGCCGCGGAGCGCCACCGTGTCTTGCCGATCTTCGCCGACTCCGGCCACCTCGCGTCGCGAGGCTTAGCCGTCGAGCTCCGCCTCGAACTAGCGCATCCAGCCGCGTAGCCAAAGGATTCGGATGAGGCTCCTGGACACCGGAGTTGCTCGACCGCCACACACTCACCGTGGCCATGCCAATCATGGCGAGCTCATCATCCGTCTCACCGGAGTCTTGGAAGCCCTTTTTGATCCCAGATCTGGACCCGCGGCGTCATGGAGAACGCCGTGCGCACGCATAGCCAAGCGGAGAACCCCTGGAAGACTCGGACTGAGAGCCATGCCGCCGCCGGCGTTCCGCGGAGTGCTGCCATGGCCGCCACGCCGCGCGGGCACCGCCGAAGCCACTGGGACGCCACCAGCGTGCTAATTGGATTCACTGTGACCCCAATCGCTCGGTAGTGGAGAAGGTGGAACCCCGACTGCCTCGACCATGGCGTTGATGCCCACGGCGGAGCTCCGCCGCGAACTCGTTACCCGCGCGGGCGCCGCCATGCAAATTAGTCTCCTCCTACGAGCCTAACAGCCCCCTGGTGAGCCTAGTTGCTGATCCCTTGCGCCAATTGCACCGGAACGAGACCGTACCCCCTGCGCGCGGCCATGCCGCCGCTATGCCGCCAAGATGCCGCTGCTGTGGCCAGAAGCGCAGGAGCCACCACAGACCTCCATGTGCCCCTTGCTGAGCCCGCCTTGACCTCCTGAAGACGATGCGCACGCCAGAGTCGACCATCGTGCCGCCGTCGGCCATGCCCGTCAGAGAGCAGAGCAAGGGGAGAGGATGGGGTCGAGAAGAAGATGGGGATAGAACGGAGACGGAGAGGATGGACCTGGTCCTTGTGAGCCGAGAGGCCGACCACGGGCCCCACCAGCCTGCGCCACCATGAGCTGCACCCAAGGGCCGGAGCGCCCTGATGCCTTGATCCCGTGAACCGGGTTCTCCGTGGACCGTGAGAGGACAGGAGGATATGGACATGGTCCACTGTGAACCGCCCCTGCGGCCTATACACCGTGTGAGCCGGTCCATGGTGAGCCGCCCCGTTGAAAAAAGCCGTGGACCGAGCCCAGACTGAGCCCGATGGATATCCATACGCCGACGTGGTGGAACCACAGGGCGCCACGTGTCGGGCCTGGCCCGGCCCGTCCGGCCCAAGCCCAGGCCCGTATTCCGCCCATATGGTTGACCACGGTCAACGATGACGTCACCATTACGTCATGCTGATGTCACCCGGTCCCAGATGCCACGTCAGCGCGCCACGTCAGCTCTGTGACACGTCAGCAGGACACACTGACCACGTGGACCAACCAGATCGCGACACGTGTCGGACCTGCAATTTCTCTCTCCCTTTTCTTTTTCAGAATATGATTAAATCTTGTAAAATTCATAACTAATTCATTCGAGCTCCAAAAATAATGATCTTTATATGGAAATTCATCTAAAATCGAGCCCTATGCAATGAGCTTATGTTTGAGTGCATTTGGATCTTTTTGTTATTCATTTGGTTCTTTGTGGATTCTATAGGAGTCGCTAACGCGACTATATTGTCTCGATTACAGAGTCGACTTTGGAGGAGGAGACCCGCTGATCGACTACATCCGACGGGGGACGACCTGTACCACTGCTTTTGGACTTGTACCACTATGGTCGGATTTGTAACACTACTACCTCGACATCGCAGGTGTCATGGCAGCACCTTCTTTTAGAGAATCCTATTAGACATTGCATTATTTATAGAATTGCTAGCGCTTTATATTTATTTTCCTTTGCTAGTATATGATGCATGCTATTGCCCGAGCCATTTATATCCCTTGATTGAAAACCCTCCACCATGTTACCCAGCTTTGCGCTCGCACTTATATTATTATTGCCACCTTTCTGCTTGCTTGCACTTTATATCACTATACTTATTACTCCACTTCGCATTGTATCTGTGATGTGATGCGGGTGGTGAACCCACAGGGAATGGTTTTGGCTTGGGATGCCGGCCTTGGTGGACTTGGTGAGATTCTCGGTGGTTCTGCGAGTGTGACTTGGGTGCGTGGAGGGTGAGGGTTGAGTCGACCGAGCCGGGATATACGACGAGCTTGTGGAGCGAGTCTTGCCTGGGGTGGACTGGACATTCTGTGCGGATACATGTGGCGGGTATACTTGTGGTTGGGGAAACCCCGAGTGTGGGCTTGTCGTGGGCCGCTCGGGGAGAAGGTCTTGTGGTGGCACGTGGTGTCGGGATGGCACCCGAACGGTAACCCCGTTGGAGACATCCCGCTTGGTCATCCCTAAGGACTTACTAGTACTCGGTTTCTTCGGGACTCCTTCGGACCACACGTTCCTTATAATGGGGAGACGGTTGGACTACTTGATAGCACGGTGCCACTACTACTAGGCGAGTTGTGTAGGGAGGTACGGGCATTGGTGGACTCACACCCTCCCGAGACGATCATGGCCCCCTATTCGGGATCGGGAACGTGACTTCACAGTTTCAGTTACTCCAGAGGTACTTGGGGTATTCCAGGACTGAGAGGTAGGATGGCATCGTTCTATTATAGCAAGCAGCCGGAATCAGCCTAGACTAAGGCCTTGTCAATGATGGTGATCTTGTGGGATGTAAAACCTCTGCAGAGTGTTCTTGGTTGATCGATCGATACATATGCTGACTTGTCAGCTATGGACCTGTCCTGTGTTCTGCTTCACTAGATAGGAGAGGAGTGTTCTACCTTCCCCGAGCTTTCCGGTCGTGAGCCTAGATGGGGGCTGTGGGCCGCTGAGACAGACCGAGAGGGAGTTGGTCTGCCGACATGAGTGTGAGATGTGGTGATGGAGGTGAGATGATGGTTTCGGGATGGATGTGATGATGGATGGATGGATGGATGTGTGTAGGAATGGGAATGTGTTAAACCTAACTATATTATTATTATTGCTACTATTTACGCTACTTCGCATGCGCTAGGATGCAAACCACGGCCAGTTATAGGATCGCCGAGATCCCTTTATTTTCTTTTTTCCACTAAAGCTCATTCGGTGCTTGACCATGGCACGCACACATCCGCGGTGTGCAGATTTTCCTTCTCGGTGATGTCAAACGGATTAGAAGGTCTCGTGCTGCGCTCAAGTTGGAGTTTGAAGCTCGCTTCCGCGTTACTTCCGCCTTCTCAAGCTGTTGGATGATAGATATACTTTGTTACGCCTTGTGGCGTTGTAATTATTAATGTAAACCCCTCTATTTGTACTCTTTAGATTTATAGTTCGATGTATGGAATTGATTATCGACTCGATGTATATCATTCTCGTGAGACTTCCTTCGTGGAAAATTGAGGATGTTTCAGTTGGTATCAGCTCCATGCTTGACCCTAGGACGAGACCCTCAGGATTGGACGATAGAATAGGTTGATCCAGCCCTTCTTTCGGTTATATTGCCGACCTTGCACCATTTTGTGCATGGCTTTCCTCTTAAATCGGACTTGCTGACCATGTTCTTGGCCCCTTACGCAAATAACAACCTTCAAGACCATGTCGTTCTACCTCGGGTACCACGATGGGTACACCCAAGTTTTGCAAGAAGTGCTTCAAGAATCAGGAGTCCCTGAAGACAAGTAACAATAGACGTGCCACAAATGGGTAGAGCCTAGAGGAGCCGAAGTCTGCTACATGATGACTCTGATTCTCCCAAGTGAAGAAGCCGCCACATCGAAGGAAACCACTCTCTTTACTGCTGTGCAGCTTACCGCACATGCAACTCTTCAATTTGTGATGCAAGGTGCGTACAAACTCCTCAAGTATGGCCTCCTAACGTCTATTACCCGTACCCTCGATGCCTTCGATAGTGCCATAGGGTAGTGGGATGAAGCCGAATACACCTAGACCCAAGAGTTTGACGAAAAAATTGGAAGAAGGTTCCTTTACCCCACCAGTTCAACTCTACAGTCAAGATTCATCATGATAAGGGGGTAGGTAGAAGATGATCGAGATGAATCCTATGCAGCTACAAGTCGCACTATGAATAGAGTAGAATGTCTACCACCATGAGCTACCTACGAGTAGTACGTTTTCTTCGCGGATCTTTTGGTGTAGCTACCAAGGATATCGCCATGTAATAAACCCTATGTAATGAGTGCTTGGTTCTTATTGCATTTTTATGGTTCTTCATGCTTCTTTGTATGAGTGCAGGATAGATTTAAATGTTTTAAATTGCTTAAATCATCTAATTATTACACAAAGTTGACAATAAATCATGTCACCTACACAGTACATCTGACCTTTTTTTTTTACGACACCTGCAACAGGATGAACACCCATCACTCTGGTTGTCTGAGCAGCCGCTCACCCTCTACAAGACCTGCCATGGGCCACGGGCGTGGTGGTCCCATATCACCCTCTGATCACAGCTTTGAGGAAGAACCTTATGGTCACACTCAGCTATTCACTAGAACCCTTGCTAATGGAAGTCTCACCCCGTCCTCACAAACTCTAGCTAAGGTGTTGTTCCAACAAACTCAACTCCTAGAGACCCTATCTGAGGAACTGCAACAGTGTCGCAAAGGAGGCACTTACCACACCCTCAAAGAAGTGATTAGCAAGGCAAAGGAATCAGAACAAGATCTAGGCTATGAAGAAAGCTACAAATACAAGAAGCTGAGAATCAATGAGCCAACTCTCAGTTCAACACATCTGAGGAAGTGCAAGAAAGATACTCAAGCAGTCACACCAACTCCGAACCCGGGAGAAAGCATCAACACCCTCAAGTACCCTCACCCTGAGGAAGACCGATCCCTGCAGAACCACCAAGCCCAGAGCTATGACATACGGAATGCCACTGCACCTACTCCTGCAGACAGTACAACCCTTGAGTGCTATGGATGTGGCAAATCTGGCCATAAAGTCGCCAAATGCCCGAGGAAGGAAACCACTCCACCTAGTCAGAATCGTGGTGTGAAGCGGCTTGCTACAAGTTCAAGTGTGAGGCAAGTAAGATGCTTTGGATGTCTCAAAGAAGGCCACAAGATTGTTGATTGCCCTGAGGAGAAGACCGAGATCCAGATCAAGCCGGATCAAGGTTCGACCAAGAAGATTCGAAGTGCTACTCGAGCTGCCCGCTTTCGACTTACCCGAGAAAGATTGTTGATCGTCCTGAAGAGAAGATTGACTGAGTTGAAGCCTCTATCCAGCAAGATCAGAGTACTATGAACCACAGGGCTCGTAGAGCTGCTCGCTAGCGTCCCGCGCAATCAACTACCTAGGATTTACTCAATGTGGAATATGGCATGAATCATATCTATTATCTAGATTTCAGCACAGAGTATCTGATGTATCTTGTTTAAGATCTTTAGCATCAAGTTTGTACGATAATTTGGTTTAATAATGACGGAACTCCCAAAGTTGTTTGGAATATTATCTGGATCATCAAGATAGCCGCCTTATGACTAACCACTAACTGAAAAGTATTAGGCCAATATGACATATCCTTACTAAGCTATTCTAATGGCCGATTCGTATCATGACCCCATGCTATTCCAAAACAACCTCTCTACCTTTTGTTGAAAAGTTTTCCCGCTCAAAAGGAATTTCATTTCAAAGCAAAAAGTTTTGCCTTGCAAACCAACACGTAATAAGATATTTGCAAAATGGCTCAAGTTTATTTTAAAAGCCTTTGATTTCAACCAAGGAGCCAAACCTATTTCCAATAAACCTCGTCTTTTAAATGTATCAAAACGCGTTGCCAAATAAAATAATTGTGAAAAAGATTTTGTTTGCAACTATCCTCAAAAAGGAACTTTTTAAAACCTAGTTTTGAAAACCAAAATTGATTGCGAAAACCAAGATTTGCAAAATGAGAAGTGATTTTGAACCATTTTTCAAAACCACCCATGTTTTAAATGATTGAAAAAGGAGTCTTGCTTTGTTTACAAAGTAAAACCATGATTCAAAACTATTTATTTTGAAAACACACAAAATGATGTTTTGGTTTCAAAACAAGGCCATTCAAAAGCGTTTGATTTTAAAACTCGCATTGATTTCAAACCTCTTCAAAAATTTCTCTTGAAACTTCAAAGTTTACAAAATCACTAACCTATTTTCAAACACGGTTTTGAAAACAACTACAACTAGAAGGCTCACATGAACAACATCCTTATCCATTAACCTGAAGCCCACTGGTCTACTTAATCACCTTGGACACCCTGTACAAAATTTGGATCGAGTTACCAAATGAAGCAAAGGATGACGGTTCCTTTCGCAAGATCCTTGGAAGCATCTACACTGACTAAAAGCAAGGATAGCAATTATGCTTATCAAAGTAGCGAAGCGGAAGTGTGGTGGGACCATAACCCACTGGACCCTGGATCGAAATCAGGAGCCTAAGCACACCTCATAAACTAGTAGAGCCTAATCTAGTCTAAACTAATCTGTGATCCTTCCATACATCAACCATACTCCCTACCAGTGCAATTACCGGAGTATTGTCGAAGTGTCCGTATGGAAATCCTAAGATCCACCTGGAGTAACTCCAACAAGCTACATGGAACAAGTAGTTAGATGACAATTAGATTTCACTTTATCACTCACATAGTACTACATACCTTAAATCTCGGGGACGAGATTCTGATAAGGGGGTAGGACTGTAACAACCCGGAAAATTCACCAAACACAAAAACCCCAACTACAAATTTTTTTTCTAAACAAACCCATGTTTGTTGCTTGTCATGTAGATAACCCTACCTAGATACGCCAATAGCACATCATCACATGTGTCTTAACCCCCCCTCAAGCCACATGTGATTGAGACCCTAAGTTAAGCACTTGTAACCCGATGACGGGACTTGGCATAACCTTGTAATCATATGACATATGATTGAGCTTCTAGGATGAACTCACCTATTTGCTAGTAGAACCCATGATCACCCACCAACTAAGTTGTGACCCTAGTGATAACCCCTAAGCCAGGTTATTGGATACACATTTAGAACCACCCTAGCTTAAGCATTAGTGGGGCCTACTTGATCCTTAGTGATTATCACATAGGGGTCATGCATCATTTTCTTGCACTTTAAGCATTGTGAGTGATTTGGAGTTTATTGGATTTTTCCCTTGTATTGACATCAAATCAATAAACACATTTATATGCAAATGTATATACATAGTATTATGGGGAATAATATCCCAACAAGCCTATGACCATTATGACCACCATGACACTTGGCACAAGCTACTAGGCCAAATTAACTCTAATTATTGTATAGGAAACAACTAACTAAAATACAAAATGGAAGAGGAAAAGAGAAAGGTAAAGAAGCCCCTAACCTCGGCCTGGCCCGCTAACTCTCCCTCTCCCTTTTCTCTACATGACCAGCCCAACGAAGAGCAATCGGCCTGGCCCGTGACCTTCTCTCCCTGCCTTATTCTGATGCAAGCCAGACCGGCCTGATCGGCCCATGGAGCCTGCCAGCGGCCGCTATCCCGCGCCCTCTCTTTTTTTCCCATTTCCTGGTAAACGGAGCAGGCCGGCCCATCTGCGGCCCGTGATCGCGTGCGGACGACGCCGTCCCCGCTTCGCGACAGAAAACCGCCCCCAGCCGCTGACGTATCGGCCCCACTTGTCATGAGTCCCCCTCGGTCCCCCTTTGCGTCATCCCCGTCGTTGGCGGAGAACGAACGGCGTGAGCGCCACGCCGTCTTCCTCCACCGCCCGATCCGGCCTCGCTGCACATCAACGACCGCTAGTAGCGCCAGCAGGACCGACAGGAACCCGACCAACCCTGCCACAAGACGCTCGCGGCGCGAGTTGTACCTCCTCCCGCGCGCCGAAGCCATCATGCCGCTGCCGTGCACATGCCCTTGTTCCCCTCGTACCCTCTCTTCCTTGGCCGCCAAGGCAAATTGGCGCCGGCCCGCTGCCATGCCCGGAGCCCACAAGACCCGAAAGCGACCCGAGCCAACCGTAACCGCCTGATCGCGGGAGCTGCTCGCATCACCGTCCGCCGATGCTCTGCCCTCGACGATCCCCCTATAAGAGTCCGGCCAGAGATCTAGGGTTTCCCCAGTGCCCCGCCGCCGCTTGCGGCCTTGCCAATTCGACACCAGCACCACTGATTCAGAGGAGGAAGGGAGGCGGGGAAAGAAGAGGAACCGGAGCCGCCGCCGCCGGAGTTGGAGAAGGACGACTCGCCGGAGAAGAAGGTGGAGACCAAGACGTACCCCGACGCCGACGACCTCGCTTCCACCGCAACGCCCCTGCACTGCTACGCCTACGCCGTCGGTGAGCGTCACCACCTACCCTTTTCCCTACTCGCCGTTCTTCCTTGTCGGACTCGCCATGGCCGCCGTCCTGACCACACCGGGAAGGACGTCGCGCCGGAGCCTCTTCTGGCTCACGGACACACACACAGCACACACGTCTGCCTAGCCAAACCAACCGGAGACCACGGCATCGAGTGGATGCCGTGGTGGAACTTGCCCGCCATGCCGCCGCCGCGGCCACGCTTTACTGCGGCGAGCCACCATATTGACCTCGTCGTTGGGCCCTGGGACCCATAAGCCCCGGATCCGACCTCGCCATGATATGGCGCGCGCCATGCGCACGCTAAGACCCACGGAAAACCACCGGATGCCCATGGACATGTAGCCATGCCATCGCCGGCAAGCCGCGGGCGCCACCGTGTCTTGCCGATCTTCGCCGACTCCGGCCACCTCGCGTCGCGAGGCTTAGCCGTCGAGCTCCGCCTCGAACTAGCGCATCCAGCCGCGTAGCCAAAGGATTCGGATGAGGCTCCTGGACACCGGAGTTGCTCGACCGCCACGCACTCACCGTGGCCATGCCAATCATGGCGAGCTCATCATCCGTCTCACCGGAGTCTTGGAAGCCCTTTTTGATCCCAGATCTGGACCCGCGGCGTCATGGAGAACGCCGTGCGCATGCATAGCCAAGCGGAGAACCCCTGGAAGACTCGGACTGAGAGCCATGCCGCCGCCGGCGTTCCGCGGAGTGCTGCCATGGCCGCCACGCCGCGCGGGGCACCGCCGAAGCCACTGGGACGCCACCACGTGCTAATTGGATTCACTGTGACCCCAATCGCTCGGTAGTGGAGAAGGTGGAACCCCGACTGCCTCGACCATGGCGTTGATGCCCACGGCGGAGCTCCGCCGCGAACTCGTTACCCGCGCGGGCGCCGCCATGCAAATTAGTCTCCTCCTACGAGCCTAACAGCCCCCTGGTGAGCCTAGTTGCTGATCCCTTGCGCCAATTGCACCGGAACGAGACCGTACCCCCTGCGCGCGGCCATGCCGCCGCTATGCCGCCAAGATGCCGCTGCTGTGGCCAGAAGCGCAGGAGCCACCACAGACCTCCATGTGCCCCTTGCTGAGCCCGCCTTGACCTCCTGAAGACGATGCGCACGCCAGAGTCAACCGAGGATCGCCGTAGCGCTTGTATGCACCATCGTGCCGCCGTCGGCCATGCCCGTCAGAGAGCAGAGCAAGGGGAGAGGATGGGGTCGAGAAGAAGATGGGGATAGAATGGAGACGGAGAGGATGGACCTGGTCCTTGTGAGCCGAGAGGCCGACCACGGGCCCCACCAGCCTGCGCCACCATGAGCTGCACCCAAGGGCCGGAGCGCCCTGATGCCTTGATCCCGTGAACCGGGTTCTCCGTGGACCGTGAGAGGACAGGAGGATATGGACATGGTCCACTGTGAACCGCCCCTGCGGCCTATACACCGTGTGAGCCGGTCCATGGTGAGCCGCCCCGTTGAAAAAAGCCGTGGACCGAGCCCAGACTGAGCCCGATGGATATCCATACGCCGACGTGGTGGAACCACAGGGCGCCACGTGTCGGGCCTGGCCCGGCCCGTCATCCGCCCATATGGTTGACCACGGTCAACGATGACGTCACCATTACGTCATGCTGACGTCACCCGGTCCCAGATGCCACGTCAGCGCGCCACGTCAGCTTTGTGACACGTCAGCAGGACCCACTGACCACGTGGACCAACCAGATCGCGACACGTGTCGGACCTGCAATTTCTCTCTCTCTTTTCTTTTTCAGAATATGATTAAATCTTGTAAAATTCATAACTAATTCATACGAGCTCCAAAAATAATGATCTTTATATGGAAATTCATCAAAAATCGAGCCCTACGCAATGAGCCTATGTTTGAGTGTATTTGGATCCTTTTGTTATTCATTTGGATATTTGTGGATTCTATAGGAGTTGCTAACGCGACTATTATGTCTCAATTACAGAGTCGACTTAGGAGGAGGAGACCCGCTGGTCGACTACATCCGACGGGGGACGACCTGTACCACTGCTTTTGGACTTGTACCACTACGGTCGGATTTGTACCACTACTACCTCGACATCGCAGGTGTCATGGCAGCACCTTCTTTTAGAGAATCCTATTAGACATTGCATTATTTATAGAATTGCTAGCGCTTTATATTTATTTTTCTTTGCTAGTATATGATGCATGCTATTGCCTGAGCCATTTATATCCCTTGATTGAAAACCCTTCACCATGTTACCCAGCTTTGCGCTCGCACTTATATTATTATTGCCACCTTTCTGCTTGCTTGCACTTTATATCACTATACTTATTACTCCACTTCGCATTGTATCTGTGATGTGATGCGGGTGGTGAACCCCTGGGAATGGTTTTGGCTTGGGATGCCAGCCTTGGTGGACTTGGTGAGATTCTGGTGGTTCTGCGAGTGTGACTTGGGTGCGTGGAGGGTGAGGGTTGAGTCGACGAGCGGGACATACGACGAGCTTATGGAGCGAGTCTTGCCCCAGGGTGGACCTGGACATTCTGTGCGGATACCCGTGGCGGGTATACTTGTGGTTGGGGAAACCCCGAGTGTGGGCTTGTCGTGGGCCGCTCAGGGAGAAGGTGCTGTGGTGGCACGTGGTGTCAGGATGGCACCCGAACGGTAACCCTGTTGGAGACATCCCGGCTTGGTCATCCCTAAGGACTTACTAGTACTCAGTTTCTTCAGGACTCCTTTACAGACCACACGTTCCTTATAATGGGGAGACGGTTGGACTACTTGATAGCACGGTGCCACTTCTACTAGGCGAGTTGTGTAGGGAGGTACGGGCATTGGTGGACTCACACCCTCCCGAGACGATCATGGCCCCCTATTCGGGATCGGGAACGTGACTTCACAGTTTCAGTTACTCCAGAGGTACTTGGGGTATTCCAGGACTGAGAGGTAGGGTGGCATCGTTCTATTATAGCAAGCAGCCGGAATCAGCCTAGACTAAGGCCTTGTCAATGATGGTGATCTTGTGGGATGTAAAACCTCTGCAGAGTGTTCTTGGTTGATCGATCGATACATATGCTGACTTGTCAGCTATGGACCTGTCCTGTGTTCTGCTTCACTAGATAGGAGAGGAGTGTTCTACCTTCCCCGAGCTTTCCGGTCGTGAGCCTAGATGGGGGCTGTGGGCCGCTGAGACAGACCGAGAGGGAGTTGGTCTGCCGACATGAGTGTGAGATGTGGTGATGGAGGTGAGATGATGGTTTCGGGATGGATGTGATGATGGATGGATGGATGGATGTGTGTAGGAATGGGAATGTGTTAAACCTGACTATATTATTATTATTGCTACTATTTACTGCTACTTCGCATGCGCTAGGATGCAAACCACAGCCAGATTATAGGATCGCCAGATCCCTTTATTTTCTTTTTTCCACTAAAGCTCATTCGGTGCTGACCATGGCCTGCACACATCTGGCGGTGTGCAGATTTTCCTGCTTCTCAGTGATGTCAAACGGATTAGAAGGTCTCGTGCCTGCGCTCAAGTTGGAGTTTGAAGCTGCTTCCGCGTTACTTCCGCCTTCTCAAGCTGTTCTGGATGATAGATATACTTTGTTACGCCTTGTGGCGTTGTAATTATTAATGTAAACCCCTCTATTTGTACTCTTTAGATTTATAGTTCGATGTATGGAATTGATTATCGACTGATGTATATCATTCTGTGAGACTTCCCTTCGTGGAAAATTGAGGATGTTTCAGGAGGCGTCGGTGCGGCTGATCCGCAAACCGCGGGAGGCGTTGGCGACCGCGGGCCCAACATCGACTGCGTCGTGGGCCTCGCTGCCACGGGATCTAGTCGCCGCTGCTCCACCGTGTCACAGTCGCGGGGGACCTGCTCGAGGCTATGCTGCGATTGCTCGCCAACAACTGCGTCTTCGCCACGCAGTGGCTGGCCGACATCGTCGCCTACCTAGGGTAGTGGAGGCTCGCCGACGCATGGTTCGTAGCGGGGCTTGTCACCGTGCTCGACCGGTTTTGACCTGCCGGTCACCGTGACCTCTTGGATCCCTGCCTCTCGTAGTGTACAAGCTCTGCCTCTTTGTGTACAAGCTCAACCTCATCCTGTGAACCGGGCTGCCATGGATGGGCAAGATATGGGTTGAGATGAGGCTGGAGGTGTGGGAGATGGCAGGTAGGGACCACCCATCGGTGAGAGAAGACATGGGTAGAGGTGCTTGTGTGCCAAGTTGGACTGCCACATAGGTGAAATCAATGCCACATCTGCAAAACCACCCAGCCAAACCACCCTGGGGGTTATTTGACTGGTTTTGTAAGTTCAGGGGGTAGAAAACCCGATTTTATAGGTTAGGGGATTAAGTATTTCAGATATCAAAGTTCAGGGGGTGATGTAGACTTTTTTCTAATTTTTTATGATATTGTAATAGAGCATCTGTGACTTATTACAGATGACGTACGATGTGAGTGATATGTTTGGGATAACTATCAGTAGAAGTGATCTTGTCATATGTTTGGTACGTTCGATGTGAGTGATGTCATGTAAATCTAGCTGTGTTGTCTGTCAAGAATTTTTGAGTTATGTCAGTGAACCAAATTAAAACAAATAAGCTGGTCTAATTGCCCTGTAGGTCAATGTGTTGTTTTGATGACATAATTACAGACAAATTTAGGATAATCATAGACAAACTTTGGATCCAGAGGTCCAGAGGCCACCGCATCAGTGTCTCCCTCCGTCATGAACCGTCCTCAGCGCTGTCATGCATCTGCCTCGGCCTTCTGCCCGGCACCGCCATTAGTTCCCGTTCTTATTCCAACTACTTCGTCGAGTGCCGTAGCACTCAGCAAAGCTGGTCATCAGCTAAGGTGGCCACGGGTGACGGCGGCCACCTGCTGTCGACCTTTGCTAAGTGCCAGCTGTCAGTACTCGGCAAAGATTTTTCTTTTTTAAACAAAATCTTTGTCGAGTGCCTTGGGCCTAGCACTCGGCAAACACCTTCTTTGCCAAGTGCCAACCTTGGTCCTAGCCATTTATCACAACCGGGTGCTAGCCTATGTTCTACTTGATTTGCATCTCTATCACAATGCTCAGTCAGATCCATTGGAAATTCTTTCAGCATGTTATAGCATTCCTTAAGTATTAGAACAAACTGATGTGTTATAGACTTCTTTATGGCATAACGTTGGCTTTTTTGACCGAGAACAAACTGATGTAAACATCACAAGTAGACAAAAGACCTTCGGTTCAGTACGTTAATCTTGGCTAGGCTGGACCCCGAACTAATAACATTAGCTCTAGGTCCAAGTTTCTTGGGCGTTAGAGGACCTTTTAGTCCTGGTTAGTAACATTAAAGCGGATTAAAGGGTCTACATTAATCTTGGTTGGGGTTACCAACCCAAACTAAAAAGGTTTTATCCTTTGGTCCTAGGATAGTTTTTGTTACCACTAAAGGTCCATTTAGTCTCGGTTGGTGTTATCAACCCGGATTAAAAGTTGTCCAAATGGTTAGTTGAAGAGGATGCTCACATGTGTTATGAAGTGGGTTCGAAAGGTACGTGTGAGGCAATAAATGAGGCCTTGGGTTTGAATCCTATGTGGAGCACAAAAGTGGGAAGCATTTTTATTCTCGGACGAAATTTAGACCTGGTTACCGGGACTAAAGTCCACCTGTCTACTAGTTCATTTTGCTGTTACAATTCGCGATGAAAGTGGTACGGATATTTATTCGTCCGTCCGTTCGACCAAACAAATATGAACACTAATCTGGATAGTTATTCGAATATCCGCATATTTTTCCGGATACGGATAGTAAAACGGATATCTTAACCGGATATCAAATACAAATGTAATATCATCATTATCCACGGATATCGGATAATCCAAAAAAGATTCGGATGTATTCGGCCTATATATACCGGATATTATCCGGATCGAGCCGGCCAACAAAACAATGCCTTTCAGGGTGCCATGCCCCTCACTTTATAGCTTGCTTCCAACACGCTCTGCTCTGTAGCCAATGTGGGACAAAAGCTTTGCCTCAACAAAGGTGAGTCCCTCAAGCAGTGATGCACAGGCTGATGACAGGCCCAAACGCCACAGGGCACAGGCCCACAGCGCACATACAACGGCCACTAGACATCCCAACAGCCAGCGTGAAACCCTCGCACTCTTAATCCATTTATGTTTTGCATCTACGGATATGATGAGTTATTGACCTTTAATAATTTGTTTGATCATCTTTGTGGATTTGAATATAGATTTTTAAATATCAAAGCTTTGGGAACACTATTCTATTTTCACTAAGAGGCACAAAAAAGACGGTGAGAATCAACGTTGGGCGAAATGCAGTAGGTGCAATTATTTGTAGCATTACTCTTCAAGCTTAATCTAGAGAGATTATGGTTTGCGCACATATGACATGTATATATATATATATATATATATATATATATATATATATATATATATATATATATATATATATATATATATATATATATATATATATATATATATATGTATATGTTGCTTTTACTCAATATCCGGGTAGGTATTTGTATTCGACATTCTTGAATCCAATTCATACCGTATTCAACACTCATTATTTGTATCCGTAAACGAGACAATCCACATTAGTATATGTATCCGGACGCTATCCGTGTCCGAATACGAATCCGAGTAGAATATGAAAACAAATATGATATCAGCGATATCCGTTCGTATCCGATCCGTTTTCATCGCGAGTTACAATGGTTAAAAATAAAAACTTTATCGCTCCCTAACATGCATCTATTGAATTTGATTATCTGATGCTTAAGTTATTAGAGAGTGAAGAAATTATTCAACATTGCACACTACGGAAGGCATTTCATTTCTGCAATAAAAATCTATCTTCTAACTTTTTTTTTATAATATATACATGTATTAGTTAATAGAAAGAAACACGTCCAAATACAAGTCCACCAAATAAGGATACGTAGGACAGCTGTCCAACCTATATTCTACGAGAAAGGAAACCGGCCGCATCCGCTGCCTACGAAGATCGCCGACACCAGCTGACGCCGCCAAACCTGAATCACCAGAAGCCGGAGGAAACCACCGGAGTTGAGGCGGACTGCAGCAGACACTCAATCTCACGAAAGTGAAGAAGTCTTTGAGCACCCATCCGTCAGGATCACAATCCAGGTTGGAACGACGATAGCGGCGCCGACGATGGCATCCGCCGCCGCAGTGAAGCCAAGCTCGCTCAATCCCGATCCATGACGCCGGCAGATCGAGTTCGATCCACCCCATTCCATCTTGCCGCCATGCCCTTAGCCAAAACCGTAGCCTTGCCCTTAAGCGCGGCACGAGAACCGCCGCTCCGCCACGACGACGAAACAGTAGCCCGCCCCAGACTCCTACACCGCCTCATAGGCATCCCATCATCACCGGAGCAGGCAACGACGAGGTGGACGAAGACCGGGAGGACCTTATTCCACCATAGCTGCGCTGCCACATCCAGCAAGCTCGCGCCGCCGGAAACCCTTACCCTAGAAAAGGGACCTAATCTACACTGCCGGTCAAGGTCACGCGGTTCCCCACACATCCGAGGCCCCATGGGCCGCCGGAGGCGGAAGGAACCGGCGACCTCACCGGCGGGGGCACAAAACATTGGTGGCGGCGCCTCGGTGGAGCTCTCCGTGGCTAACCCTAAGAACGCCTGGTAACCTTCTATCTTGGTTTCTAATTTAGAACATACTTGCTTTCTAATTCAGTACATCTATACCTCTATGTTTCTTTGGGCCTGGTTGATTGCTCATATGACCTTGTCCATATTTGATTATCTCTGAGTTTGCTCATATGATTACTAATTAACTATCGAGTGGTTTGTAGTTCAATAGTAGGATGGTCCAGCGGGACGCCACCCTATAAGAATTTAAATCCTGGTGCTTGTAATTTTTTTAGAATTTTCTTAGAATTTACCGGTGTTATGCATTAAGTGGTGTAAGCGATATTTATGTCAATAATGAGACGTCAATGGTGACTTTTAGAATCTCCACATCTGACGGTTGCTCAGTCCATTAGAGGTGCTCATAGGGGCAGGATTTGCGTACCATAGGGGTGAATGTGTGTACGTGTTATGACTTTCTACGTTGTACTTTGTAATTAAAAAAAAAACTATCGTGTCCAAGCAGCACAAAGTTTAACCTTAATTTTCCTACCTAAACTTACTACGGGGTATTCAAAGATGCCTTTGTATGACATGTCCTAAATTTTCTCGTTGTATAAATGTCTGCCACGGGAGACCCGGTCAAACTCGTAGAGGCTTCTAACTGTGAAACGCAAAAGGATACACAACTGTTCTTTTTTTTTTATTATAGATAGAAAAAAGAAATCCCCGGAGACGTTCCTCAAATAACGGATCGATCCTCCCCTCGTCGCAGTTGGCGGCGCGGCGGTGATAGCGCCTATTATGGAAGTCGAAACAGCGCAACCTCCCTCCGGCTCCGGTTCGTCGTCGTCGGCCGCCTACCCACGCTGGGTGACTCTCGAGGGGTACGGCTACGATAAGAGCAACGTCGTGGAATCCTCTTGCCCCACGGCCGTCACCAAGACATTGGCCGCCGCACTCGCCAGCAATGGGCACCCGATTCAAGTCTCCCTCAGCCTTCAAGAGCCCCCCGGCGACGTCAGTTGTACTCGTCGAGTTTCCTGACGGCGGTCTCCACCTCGATTATTGTCTCATCTTGGCTGCTCACAGCGACTCCTTGCTCGTCGCGGTCAACATCGAACAAGGGTATAAGTATAACCACACGCTTGAATACTTCATCTACAACGCCGGCGATGCCGCTGCCGACCCCCCTCGGCCGCCGTCGCTGTTGCTGCTACCGAGTTACTATCTCAGTAAAAGCAAGGACGATTCTAGAAGGTATCCACGCTGGGACTGGGCCAGCGATCCCGTGAATGTGAATCGAGAGTTGGGTACTGACTGCACCGGCATCCTTCACTGCCGCCGGGGTGAGGACGAGGACGAGGTCATCGTGGCGGAGCTCAAGATGGTGGCGGCAACCAATGACACAGCTGAAAAGAAGAAAGTGCCAGAGCTCTTCTTGTTCCGATCCGGTGCGTGGAGCGTGCAGCGCCCATGGATCTGCTGCGGCAATGATGATGATTTTGGGGAGCAGCATTCTGGGTGGACAACCAGCAGCGTGTGCCCCGTCGGCGACAGGATACTATGCTGGGCCGATGAGTTCTCCGACGATTGTGGTGTCCTGATCTGCGACCTGCTGGAGAAGAGGCCCTGTCTGCAGTACGTGCCACTCCCCTTGGTTCCCACTGATTATTTCGGCCGAAAAGTGTGTGCCACCGCTGACGGCAGCACACTCAAGTTTGTCAACATCTACCCCCGTTGCTGTTGTGGCAGTGCCGGTGGCTCTGTTTGCCAGCATTCTCACCACGCCTACGCCATCAACACCTGGACGCTGAGGATGGACGATGGCATGCGCATGGAGTGGGTAATGGATGGCATGGTCGAAGCCACCGAGCTCTGGTCACACGATACCTACAAGGGCCTCCCGCGCGTCCCACTTGGGTACCCCGTCGTGAACATGTACAAGCCCCATGTCATTTGCTTCGCGTTGTGCGAGAGTTACCATGTCGAATATGGTGGCGACGAGACGCTGTGGCTGCTAATGGTCGATATGAGGAGCAGGACAATACAATCAGTCTCACGCCACCCAGCAGATTGGTTACCAGGATGTGATATAATATCCAGTAATGTATCCTACTACCTGAATCCTTATCCACCTTGTAGCAGTGTTGGTACATCGATGGACCAAAGCCTGACTAGCAAGATGGACATTGAGAAGGAGAAAAGAGATGACAATGGCACAAATTCGATGCAGCAATCTGCTTGCAAGTCCACAAGGACAGAGCCTGCTGCGCAAGCATATGATGAGATCCTAGCAGCATTTCGTGAGATATATAGCTATGGATTGGCCCGTGATGATATGCTAAAGGCGTATGCCATTCTTAGCTGTGACAATGGCTGCCAGGTCAGGTCTCTATTAAGACTACCAATGAAATTGAGGAAAGATTGGCTGCTGATGGAGATCAAGGCTGCTGATGGAAATCAAAGGCGGACGATGCTTGATCTGTAATATGTTATACTCTTCGATATATTGCCCTGGACTCTAAACCCTTCTCTCTTATTTACTTTCATTTAATAGTAATATGTCATATTCATTGATATATTTGACGTATCAATGCAATGTACCTATACATTATTTACCATTAGCTACAAATTCACTTTACAGTTTTCTCATATTGTAAATAGTAATTTCTTAATGCAAGGAAAATTTGTCTTACAATTTCCTTACTGTGGTAAGGTTAACAAAGCATAAGAAAACGGACTTTTGTTAGTTTGTGATGGGAGTAGTCAACGCTGTCAATGGTAATACTATGTTCCCTATGTGTTTTCTAGATACTGTCAAGGTATCAATTTTCCTTGTCTGTTTCCCAAAAACCATCAAGATAATATATTTTCCCTGACGGTTAAAATTTGAAACCATCAGGGAATTTCAGTAGTGTCTAGAGTCGACCACATCGATTTGGTACCCTTGGGCACAGATGTCACGGGGCACAGGGTCAAGGCAACCAGCTATGGCGGAGCCACAGGGTGCAGGGTTGATGGGAGACACTCGCGATCTAATCGAATACGCCAGGAGAGAGAGGTAATACCCTTTGTATAAGCCAGTATATCTGATGACGGTGGAACCAGATTACTGGAGGCCGGTTGAAACAAACAATTAGCAAAGGGATCTGTTTTTTTTAAGAGACAGCAAAGGGATCTGTTACTGTCCATAACCAAATCATGTTACAGCTTCCTCAACCAAACACTTTGATAGTCTATTGACACAACCATGTAGTGGTTTTAATGGCGCACCAATGAAGTTTCTGGAGACACAGCTTATAAAGCTGGTTAAAAAACATATACGAATAAAAATTGACTATCAGGTTCTTACAGACAGATATTGGACTGAATGCTTAGCATTTTCTAACTGAATGTATCACCATGAAAGCTACTGTCTTCTCCTGAACCTGCTTCTTATGTTGTTCAGTTCCTGTATACACACATTCCCCTAGTGGCCTCTGCCCTTTCTGGCCACGTACTTATCCTCTTCTTCAGTTGGTGCAGAGCTCTCGTCTGAAACAACATGATGGCCACCACCGTTCATACTCGCAACAGGGTAAACTAGGTGAACGCGCGCGTAGCCCACTCTCGCTCTGGGCTCTAGGGCCCAGAGCTCGGTGGAGTCGACCATGTCTGTTTCGGTTTCTAAAACCCAAGCCATGTCATCTGTGTTTAGGATCCAGGTGTTGATGGCAGTAGCATGCTGAGAGCAGCCACAGTGGGAGCAGCGGCCGGGTGAGATGCTGACCAACTTCAGCACACCGCGAGCGTTGGTGCATCGGAAGCACCAGTAGCAAACCAACTCCGCAGGGTACGGCACGTAACGCAGCACGGGACTCTCGTCGAGCACGTTGGAGAAGATGACACCGCAGAGCCCGTGGTAGAAGTAGTGGTCGACCCAGCATAGCAGACCGTCGCCGAGGGGCACGGTAGCTTGAGGCTCCCATTGGCCCAGAAGCAGGTCCCCATCTTTATCACCGATGATCTGTGGCAGCTTGACACACCACTCGCCGTCACGGTACAGGTGCAGCTCGAAAGCAATGGGGCTTGCCGCCGCCGTGTCATGCTTGGACGCCACGATCTTAAGCTCCGCCACCACGAACTCGGCCTCACCGTGGCACAACAGGCCAGTGGCGCTTAAATCCAGCGTCCGCAACTGGTTGGTTGAAGTGTAACGTGGGAGCAGATGTAAGGACGGCGGCCGTGCCGGGTCCGCGGCACCCGCGTTGCTGTAAACAAAGTAGTCTGACACGCATGTTTTGCTATAGCCTTCATGATTGGATGTAATCTGCAAGAGAACGGAGCCGCCGTGCGCCGCGATGACGGTGGAGTAAGCAGATTGACTATCATCTCTGCCGGGCAGAAAGCAGATGCAGATGCGTGACAGCGCCGGGGACGGCTCACGGCGGATGGAGACGCTGATGCGGTTGCCCTTGGAGGTGGCGGCGGCCGCGATCGTCGTGGGGTCGCCGGTGATATTGCAGTCCTCTTTAATGCCACCACCATAGGGCGCGAGCAGCAGCCACTGAGGATTGGCGGCGGCGGTGGCCGATGAAGAATGACGTAGTTGCGTCGACAGGGAACCCATTGCGTTGGATGTGCGGCGGCGCCGCCGTCTCTGCAAGTTCTTGTCTTCGTGACGTGCAGACGATCTCAACCTATTTTTGCGTTGGCAGTTGCCTGATGATGATCGACAATACAATCTGCCAATCGAGTCCCCACTCCCCAGATCCCATCGACTCGGGTTTTTTTTTTAGTTTCCAAAATTGAAGGGTTGGTGGGCCGCTTTCTTTTATGGATTGGCGGTGACAAGGTGAGGAGGATTGAAGAATATGGATGCAAAAGCCTCCTGCTTCTAATCTTCTACCAAGTTGGGCCAAAATTTGGCATGGGCCATGTATTGTATGGGAGGATTTTTTTCAAACTTATTATAATGGGAGAAATTTTGTGATTCTTAGAAAAAAATGGTAACAACTCATTTGGTAAAATCTAATAATGGTTAAGAAGTGGAAGGAACATATTTTGTAAGAAAAACTCAATAAGTGGACAAATATATACTACTTCAATAATATAGTGCATTTCCATTCTTAGATTTTTTTTTAAAAATACTCAGCCTGGCTCTATGGCCTTGTATTAATGGACGCAAACTCAGACAAGTCGTGAGCAACTAAATAAATATGTCAAACACACGGGAGGGGATCGCAACAAATAAAAAATTGACCAAGGTCCTGAGTCCCAACTCATACCTTCTCTAGTGAGCTCGTGTGCAGATAAGTTACAACTTTTTTTTGCGAGGAGTGCACACAAGCTACAAGGTCTCGAAACATTAACAAAAGGTGAAATAGCCATTTTGGCCCCTCAACTATCACTGAAGGCTCATATTGGCCCCCGAACTATCAAAACGGCCACTTTGGCCCTTAATCTTTTGATTTGTGATTCAATTACGTCCTTTATCCTTGATCGATGGACACGTGGACAAATGATTTGTGAAAAGGTCGAATCTGCCCCTCCCTATTTTATTCTCTTCGTTGGCCGCTCAGGCGTCTCCAGCCCCTCCCGTTCCTCTCCGTCCCATCACCTCGGTCTTTCTTTGCTGCGTGCTTCAGCGTGTTGTGGAGGCTAGCGGGTGGAGCGCCGTGGAGGCCAGCCAGCCGGTGGGCGCCGCGAGCAGCGACGGGCGACCGTGGAAGGTAGCCACTGGGTCGCCCTTGGGGGTCAGCCGTCGGGACGCTATGTCCCGCGTCCAGCAGCCACCGTGCCTGTCGCCATGGATGGAGCTAGGTATGGGAGAGGGAGACGGCGGGGTTGGTGGCCGCGAGCACGGCGACGACTGACATAGGTGTGCTATCGGCGCCGAGGACGAGCCTCCCAGGTTAATTCTCAGCCTTATTAACTGGTGCTCGTGTACCGTTAGAGACTGAAAGTGGATTTTTCAGTCTTCAGCTAAACTGTACACGGATTCTGCTAGCTAGACAAGCATTGGTAGCGTCAATGTTTGAGCATTGTAATTCCAGAAGCAAATTTCTCATGTGGAGATGCAAAAGTTAACATGTCTCATGCCCAAATAAAAACAAATGCATGTGTTCACAACATCATGATTATGCGATACAAGAGCATATATGCCTTCAAAATAGGCACTTGAAACTACGTCTTCTTGTTCTTTGAATGCTCCAGCTTTGTTGATTTTTTTTCTTCTGGGATGAGCTGGTTTGGCCGGTTGATGATCCACGGCCAAGTGAAGTGGATTCAATTTTTGCAGAGGCTCGTCCACCTTGTGCATTCACTGTTGCCCTTGCATATGAGGAAGCAGTCCCAACATTGGTCCCAATAATAACAGGGGCACTACCTCTAGCTGATGCCTTTGTAGATGCTTGAGCACTTGACTTCGTAGAGTTGTGAGCACTTCCACCAAAAGATATGAGCCTCCTCTTGTTACCAGACTGCAAAATAGCAAAGCCAAATTAGAAAAACATTGATTGTTCTTATGTTGTAGCATGGACATCTCTTATGACTAACCTGTACAAATGATGAACCTTCAGGCTGATTACTTCGACTTGATGAAGTTGCTATAGATTTTCCTTTGGTTTGAATGGATTGTGCAGGCTGAATTGGCAATGGGACTGACTGACTTATGGCATTATTAGGTGGATTATGTGACCCATCTGGTTCTTGCTGTTATGCAAAAGAGACTATGTTAGTGCTATCAAAACAGTAAGGAATGGACATTGTGCAATAAGGGGAATATTAAAATAAGTAAACACCATTTGTTCAGAGCATGTCCTCGAGTTGTGACCATAATTTTTGCAGCGACCACATCTAATTTGAGTACCAACTTTAGATGACTTTGTTCCACTTTTCACTGGTTCTGATGGGTCCCTTCTCCTTTTTTTTTGTCCGGCCTGGCATTTTTTTAACTCTAGGAGGCAATGGTCTGGGATTTGGAGAAATAGGCCAAGCTGACTCATGCTCCACTGGCTGCAGTACATGCTGGTATGTCTTCTTATATGTCTCAAGTGAGAAGCACATATTTATGTTTTATGTAATTGTTAGGCTCTTTTGTCATTTTGAATAGGGCAGCACAAGTATGTTGACATGGGATGCAAGAGACTTGCCAATACCTACAGGAGCATGTTTGGCTTCGCAAGTCGACTGTAAACCTCCATTTTTTATCTCTCACTTCAAATCCAGCATCACCATTCCACAAGACATGGCAGTATTGTGTCTTATGCCTAATCTTGTTGAATTTCCTAATAATGTTTGGACACAAAGCCATTGTCCACCTTTCACTGTTACTCCTATTTTCTTGGATTCTTCTAGTCACTTGGATACTGATGTCCTCTAACATAGTAATGATAGGTTTGAACCTTGATTCAATAATCCAGCTATTAAATGAATCACTCATGTTGTTGTCAACTAATTCACAATTTGATCCAAGTTTAAACCAAGCTCGAGACCAATGTACAGGATCTGTTTTCTCCAAATCCAGCCATCCCCATGGAGTTTTTGTGAAAGCTTACTCTTGTAATGATTAAACAATTGTTCACTAGAGGCCTTTGCAATCTTCCAAAACCTCTTTTGGTACTCTTGCAGCCTATGTTTCTTCCTCCAGTTGGCATAGATGTGGCGTGCACACATCCTATGCTCAGCCAGTGGAAAAAACAGAGATATTGTGCTTAGAAAGCCCTGCATAACATGGATAGAAATATTTTAAAATCTCTAATCTAAGATAAACTGAATTTAAATGAACACAAATTTTAAATGGACACAAATTTACCTTCTGTTGGTCTATTATAAACACCCAGCCTGGTGCTCCAGCAGGTATGTTGATGTCTTTCTGGAGATGCCCAAGAAACCAATTCCATGAATCTTTGTTCTCATATTCCACAACAGCCCATGCAATTGGGTAAATTTGACTGTTTGCATCCCTGCCTATAGCTGATAACAACTCACCTTTCAATGTCCCCTTCAGGAAACAACCATCAAGCCCAATTACTCTCCTGCATCCTTCCAAGAATCCTGTTTTACATGCATTAAAACATACATAACATCTCTGAAACACATGTTCCTCTTCATTTAGGTCAAGGGCAACATGCACAGTAGTTCCAGGATTACTACGCTTCAACTCCAGAGCATAGTCAAACAACTTTGAGTACTCCCTAGTCTGAGTATCCTTTATTTTCTTCATTACACTTGCCTTTGATCTCTTAATCATTGTAATTGACACATCGACTCCCATGCCCTCTTGTACTGTCTCCTTCATTGCTCTAGCCTTCCAAGATGGATTAGCCTTGAGAGTACTCTCATATTTGTCACATATCCTTTTTTGAGACAACCTTTTATTTTTAAGCTCAGGACAACAACCATGGTTGGGATTATAAGTGACTATCTGAAACCAATCAGTCCTTGAGTTATCAGAAGCATATAGAAGCCAAGGGCAACCTTTCCACCTACAAACAGCCCTAAGCCTTTTCTTCTCATTCCACTTATATTTGACATTTATTTTCATCTTCAGTGCATACCTCTCTATAGCATCCTTCAATTCAGCATTTCCTCTAAAGCACATGTCAACTACAAACTGTGGAGTTTCAGCAGAACTATCAAATTTTGGGAACCTGCGCGTCCTTCTTTTGGAAACACCATCACTATCCTCATCATATGATGCATCACCATCTGAATCAAAGTATTGAACACCATCTCCACCTTCTAAAACTTGATCATTATTGTTCAATGGAATATTTCCACCTTGTATGCCATCCACCTCAACTGGGTTGTCTAATGGAATATCTCCCCTCTTCTTTGCTTCAGACATAAATTTCTTATATTTGAATCTTATCTCCCTCACTTCATCATCTTCATCAGTTGTGAAACCAGTGGCATCACAACCGGTCTGTGATTCTGAATCTTCTTCTTCTCCATCTTCTTGTACATTCAGACCATCCTGACCATGTGTTGGATCGTCCCTCAAAAAATAAGTCTGTATTCTGCTCAAAAAAGGTTTGTATTAGTTCCTCAAAAGAAAAACATCCACTGATCCACACACGAGGTCAGTGGTGGTGGACTAGATGGATTGGATGACTCTTATGGGTTGGTCTGTGTCGATGGGGGACCCATGGGGTTCCCTACGAGAGATGATGCAGGACGGTGGACCCCTTTCAGGAACCTACAACCCTGATCCAAGGTAGCACGGAGCAAGGCTACATGTAAGATTACCATTTTTAGAGGAATTGTATATGGAAAAGTATCAGTACTTGGTTTAGAACTCTATATTTGTATCTGACTAGGAACCAAAGAACCCTTTATGACTCCTAGACTATAGAGGGCTGCTAAGGGTACCCTTTGTAAACTCGATCAATCAATATGACACAATACAAATAGGTTACACCAACTGGACGTAAAGTCTATTACTCGAACAACTCGAGGGCCCAAACCAGTATAAAAACGCTCATCACATTAACGCTAAACCACCGAGTTCCATTATTCGTCGAAACCCGAACAATTGTCTCGGGAACCCCATTGATAAGTTGTCGGTGATAAAACATCGACGGCCCGCTTCCAACAATTTCTCTAATGGCGTTCATGTGAGTAGCTCAGATAACTACATTGCCTTTATACCTATAGTGATTTTATTTAGTCATTTAATATGTGTGCATAGTACTTATGTTGAGCGAATTAAACACCCTAAGTTGCTAATTTCGCCCCCCCCCCCCTCTGTTGCATGTCATGTTAAGATTACACACTAAATAAGTCTTTCCACATTTTAGGACAAATGAATATTATTTATCAATTTCCATAATCCAAGTACAACATTTAATAACTCTTGTAAGAACACATTGTTATTTCTTGGGTCGCCTGCAATCCTGCCTAAATTCTCATGGATATGTCCTCGGTGATGCGGATGGCACAATCCAACCTTGGAACACAATAATACAAATGAAAGATATTATATTGTGCACTTTATGTAATAGACTGTACAAAAGTAGCTTGTACAATTCTCGCCTAATATCAACATACTCGTGAAGGATATTTATATATAAATAAATTTATATGGACGAAGGTACTTACTTCCACATTTGCTTTGAGATGGCAACGGCTTGTGGCAATCTTGGGCAAGACGAACAACCTTAATTGCGCTTACTATAAGTTCGTCATAATGAGTGATTTTTTTACATATACAAACCATGTCTACTCGCCTAACATATTGTCGACATAAGTCTGATGGAGCGACATAGGCACCACCAATTTTGATGGAATCCCTGCATATCCTCATAACAATTTGTTTCTCCTTGTAACAATCTTCATCACCTATAGCTTGATGTGCAATAAACAAGATAAAAACTATAGTAAGGATCGACATAAGTCGCGCTTTTCCATTTTTGTGCACTGTGTTCATCTTGTGTGTTTGGGGTTGTAACAAGATCAAGTCTTGATACGATGGTTTCCTTCAAAGGATAGCAATGTCTCCCTATGTAGGCCATGCTTCAACTAGATAGACAGACAGACAGACCAACAGACAGAGAGATTGACAAATAGACAGGTAGACATGTAGGTTGGTAAGTAGATAGATAGACAGATATATAGATAGACAGACAAACAGACAGATAGGGGCGCGACTGCTCGGCGCGCGCACGCCAGGAGCAATAGCGGCGCACGTCTATCGCTAGCTGTTAACAGCGCAGGCGCAAGCGGCATGTGGCAGGCATTTAACGTTACAACATGCAGGGGCCATGCGGGAATGTGCAGGGACAATGCGGAGATGGTGGATTACAGCTAATTTAAGTGGGCTATTTTTTTTACCTTTTACTGTATATGGTATAGTTCCACAAAAAAAAAAATACTATATATGGTATAGGTGGCAAAGCCATTTCTATTTTACGTACTATACATATTTATTTTTTCACATCGGACTCAGCATTTGAATTGTAAAACTTTATACTCGTAGTACATGTTAAAAAAACTATGTACTTAACACCACAAAAAATTATAATTAAAAAATTTGCACTTAAAAATTTTAAATTATCACATTATAAACTTTGTATCAGTAGGTCAAAAACTTTATACTCAAAATTTATAAACTTAGCACTATTAGGTTTAAAACTTTGAACCATCACACTATTTACATTATATTGCTAAATTCAAAAGTTTGAAGTATCTCATTACAAACTTCATACCATTGGACTTTCGAAACTCCACCTAAATCTAGAAACATTGTACTAGGTTATTTTAGACTTTGTACTGACACGTTTAAACTTTATACACCTAAAAATACAACTTGGTAAATACCAAACTTTACACTCTGATTTTAGAAACTTTATATTATAAATTATAAAACTTTACACTCTCAGATGCAAAACTTTATTATTACGAAAACCATTTCAAAATATACTCATGATGGATCTACTTTTATAGATATCGTCATAATAAATTTAATGGTGCAAACAGAATTAAAAATAGATGCTTAATAAAAACGTTATCGCATTCTAAAGTTTATGTATGTGTTTAAAAAAGCAACGCATGTTGCATGCCACGTCTCTCTCTCATCCCACATCTGCACTATGTCCCCCTCTCCTCTTGCGCCCCGTGCATGCATGTCTCTCCCCACCCCATGCATCCATGCCCTGCTCCTCTCTCTTCTTGCGCCATGCGTCTGTGCGCTGCTAACTTAGGTGGTGCACGCGCGCCGAATAACGATTGGGGACAGATAGATATATAGACATATGGATAGATAGATAGACAGATAAACAAACAGACAGACATAGAGACAGATAGATAGATAGACAGACAGACGGACGGACAGATAGACAGACAGACAGAGACAAATTGATAGATTGATAGATAGATACAGTGGACGGACGGGCGGACGGACGAGCGGCGCGAAAGGCGCAGAGTGGAGCTCGGCGGGCGGCGCAGAGCGCGAGCGCGGCCGGCGTGGGGCAGGGCACGATGGCGCGCGAGGCAGAGCCCGCGTCGCGTCGACATGGGCACGCAGAGGAAGAAGAAGGGCTCAAGGTTGAGATGGGAGATTGGGGAGGGGTGTTTTTGAAAAATACTGTAGCAAAACCAGTTTGGTTTCCGGTTTTGGACCCAGATGAGACGAGACTACAAGTTTAAGGGGCCGGATGTCTAGTTTCCTAGTTAATGGACCCAGATGAGATTTTGCTACAAGTTAAAGGCCCTATAGTGCATTTCACTCTTGCCATGAAGTGCTTGTTTTTCACGCGAAAAATTGTGACTTGCGACTTGCACACCTGTGGGCTGTGGCTGCCTAGTAAGGTCTGCTGGGGTAGTTTTTTTACTTTTTTTATCTGAATTCATGATTTTTGTGCAAGAATTTATAGACACAACTCGTTTTCTATTTGCCCTACAAATATCCAGCCGTCTCAATAAAATGATTTCTAGTAGAAATCACGATTGATTACAGAAGGATGGGTAGGGGCAGCTGGCCGAGCTGTCCCTACAAACCAGCTGGAGCCGCCTCTACAAACTCTCCCATGACGGGCGCTTAATTAGTGCTGCTGGTAGGTTCTGATGATTGTCCTGTGACAGCACACTGGTACAATATTGCCCTGTGAGAGCACAATGGTACAGTCCTAGTAAATGCAAGAAAATGCCACCTAACGACTTCTTTGTTTAGTTGATGTGATCCATCCTTGTCATGCTTATGGCGCATGTTGCGTTGCCATCCTCTTGGTGGGGGATCGATCATCAGTGGGCCTGTTTGGTACTATAGCTAGCGTCTGCTATAAGATGCAGCCCTGTCAGCTGCTTGTAAGCATAAGCAAGCAGATGTGGCCTGCGTAGAACCACCCATCGTGGAAGGCGAAAAAAATGGCACCCGTCCTCAGAAATCAAAAGTCAGACTGGAGACCACAAACCTGTCAAGAACGGATAGGTCATCGCTATAGCTGCCCTTTAGCTCGACTGGCCCTTGTAGTCCGGCCCCTTCTTTCTCTGGTTTGTGCGTCAGCGGGCCCTTTGTTTTCTTTTGATCTTTGTATCATTGTAAGTATGCGGCAAGGTTTTGATTTTTGTAAACTCTGAATTGCAGGATATAATTGATCGTCATCATGCAGTTGGATTTTCACTCACAGCTCCGGTAACTGCTGAACTGAAGACCAGAATACCTTCCCTGGTTCCTGCAATAATCGAGAAAGAAGGCGTCGTATTTGTTTCAGGTACTCCTCTGTTCTACGCAAAACTACATTATTATTTTCTGAAATTTTAATCTTTGAAGAATTATGAAATTTCGGTCATGGTTATTAGTAGTTTGGTTGTTCATCTTCAGCTCCTTGCATGTACTAGGTAGGGACAGAAAGCCGAAGCCACTGGAATTCCGCACTTGTGAATTTTTGTTTACCCTATTGGCATCACCATGAAGGCTGCTGCAATCGGACGATTTCTACTGGTTCTCAGCGTGTATCCTGTCACCTGCAGCAGCACCACCAGCACTCCCGGGAACCAAACAGATCGACTATCACTGCTTGAATTCAAGAACTCGATCAGTTTGGATCCACAACAAGCATTGGCTTCTTGGAACGACAGCACTCATTTCTGCAATTGGGAAGGTATCAGCTGCAGGAAGACAAGCAATCGTGTCACTAATCTTGACCTTGGAAATAGAGGTTTAGTTGGCCAAATATCTCCTTCACTAGGAAACCTGACATTCCTGAAACACCTGTCCCTAGCAACAAACAGATTCAGTAGAAAAATCCCAGCATCCCTTGGCCAGTTGCATCGCCTCCAAACCCTCTACTTGAGTAACAACACGTTACAAGGAGTTATAACAACTTTTCAAAACTGCTCCAACCTGGAGGAACTTTGGCTCGATGGGAACAATCTCGTTGGAGGGTTTCCAGGTCTGCCACTTGGACTTAAACATCTGGAGCTTCAGTACAACAATCTTACTGGAACCATCCCTCCCTCTCTTGCCAATATCACAACGCTTAAGGGGTTAGGCTTCAATTACAATAACTTTGAGGGAAACATACCAGATGAGTTTGCCATGTTTTCGGAGCTACAGTTTCTGGGCGCTAGTGCCAACCATTTGGAAGGTAGTTTTCCACAGGCCATCCTGAATCTGTCAACCCTCCTTTCCTTTGGTATTGTATTGAATCATTTAAGTGGCGAGGTGCCACCTGGCCTTGGTAGCTCTCTTCCCAACCTCCAAAAGCTTTTAATAGACAACAACTTTTTCCATGGACACATTCCTTCCTCGTTGGCCAATGCATCGGATCTGCGCGTTATTGATATGTCAAACAACAGTTTCAGTGGGGTGATCCCTAGTTCCATCAGTAAACTTCGTAATCTCTACCTTCTGAATCTTGAGTTAAATAAACTTAAATATTTTTAAAAATTAAGAAATCAAAGTTGTATTTTGTAGACCATATCATTCTCCTAAACGACTTTATTTATCGGAATGGAAGTATAAAAGTTAGGGTCACTGGTATGCTCGTGAGTGGGTAAATAGTTCATGTTCACCCATACCTTACCGGACCCATTCTCTTGCCCCTATCAGTGATAGTACGATGATGGAAGCTCAACAGAATCTGAGTCCACTCTGAGCCCACTTGCTTTATTAGCAATCGAAGCCTCGAGGCCGCATTCATTGATGGCATGGCCCGCGAAAGGAATAGGCGTCGTGGTCTGTCGCGGAAATCGCTGATTCCACAAACGAGTCAGTCAACCAAGTTGGCCCACCGATTCGTTTCTCGCCCTATAACCATCATCCTCTCGTATGCAGATCAGCAGCCTCAGCCAATTGCCCCCATCAGTGTTAGCTCGATCAGTCAGTGACCGTGACTCACGTTTGTCCTGTAGACCGTTGCGGTGGTGCCTTCCTCCATCGCCGGCGATCTCCTCGGCCATCGAAGATCAGGCATGCACCTCGATTTCTGTAACCAGATGTTCCTTTTTCCCTGTGCACCTTTTCACTTTTTGTTTTTTACAATATGGTCAGCTCGCTCGTCATCCAGAAGAGCCGCAAGGGTTCTTAAGTCTGATAGTTATCCTGCAGTTGGGATTTTCACTAGAAGATCAGATCACAGCACAACCAAAGAGCACAAGACACCTTCCGATCTGACAAGGGGAAGTGCACACTGGGAAGAGAAAGGGCATCATGTTAATTTCAGGTACTCCATATACTTGGCATAATACATTATTTCCAGAAATTTCTGCTTTAATTAGTAGTAATATGTAAAGATTTTTCTCGGTTAGTATTTTCATTGGAATACTTCTGCAGTTCTTTCCATTGAAACAGCACAGAAAGCTGAAGACGCAGGAGTTCCTCACTTCTTCTGAATATCTTTATAATCCACCATGAAGGCTGCTGCAACTGGACGACTTCTTCTCGTGTTCATAGCTTGCAGCGTGCGCGCTGTAAGTGTAACCTGCATCACCACTCCTGTTTCTGGGAAGTGGAGCCCAACAGATCGACTGTCGCTGCTTGAATTCAAGAAGACAATCAGTTTGGATCCACAGCAAGCACTGGCCTCTTGGAATGAAAACACTCATTTCTGCAATTGGGAAGGTGTCATGTGCAGGACGAGGAGCCGCCGTGTCACTAATCTTGACCTTGCAAATCGAGGTTTAGTGGGCCAGTTATCTCCTTCACTTGGAAACCTGACATTCCTTAAACACCTGTCCCTAGCAACAAACATATTTAGTGGACAAATCCCAGCATCCCTTGGCCAGTTGCGTCGACTCCAAACCCTCTACTTGAGTAACACACCTTGCATGGAGTTATACCAACTTTTCAAAACTGCTCTAATCTGCAGGAACTATGGCTCAACGGGAACAATCTCGTTGGGGGATTTCCGGGTCTGCCACTTGGACTCAAACAGCTGCAGCTTCGATATAACAATCTCTCTGGAACCATCCCTCCTTCTCTTGCCAATATCACAACATTAGAAGTGCTTGACTTGGGTTTCAATAAAATTTCTGGAAACATCCCAGATGAGTTTGCCAAGTTTCCGGAGCTGCAGTCTCTTGTTGCTGGTGCCAACCTTTTGGCAGGTAGTTTTCCACAAGCCATCCTGAACCTTTCAACTCTCTTAACCTTTTCTATTGCAGAGAATCAGTTTAGCGGCGTTGCACCACATGTCCTCGGCACCTCTCTTCCCAACCTCCAATTCCTTGCAATGGGCATTAACCTTTTCCATGGCCACATCCCTTCCTCATTGGCCAATGCATCAGATTTGGGCAGGATTGATATGTCAAAAAATAGTTTCACTGGCGTGATTCCTAGTTCCATTGGCAAACTTCGCAATCTCTACTGGCTGAATCTCGGGGAAAATAAACTTAAAGCACGTAAAAGTCAAGACTGGGAGTTTGTTCAAGGCTTAGGCAACTGTACTAATCTCCAAACATTGTCATTATATTCCAATCAGCTAGATTGCCACGTACCAACTTCTTTAGGTAACCTTTCTGTTAAACTGCAGACATTAATACTGGGGTATAATCAATTATCTGGGGATTTTCCTTCTGGTATCGCAAACCTTCGCAACCTTATGTGGTTAGCACTACATGGGAATCAATTTACAGGCAAGGTTCCAGAGTGGCTTGGAACTCTAAACAGTTTACAAGTCATGTTATTAGATAACAACAATTTCACAGGGATTATCCCATCGTCCCTTTCCAACTTGACTCAATTGTCAAATCTTGGACTTCAATCGAACAGACTCGAAGGGCAATTGCCATCAAGCATAGGAAATCTCAAAAATCTTCAACTATGTAACTTCTCAAATAACCTTCTTCATGGCGGTATTCCCAAAGAAATGTTTGGAATTTCCGCAATCCTTCGTATTGATTTGTCTTCAAACCACCTACAAGGGCAACTTCCGAATGAAATAGGCAATGCCAAGGTGCTCGGATATTTGAATATATCATCAAATATGTTGTTTGGTGACATTCCGACCACTATAGGTAAGTGTGAAAACTTGGTGTACATTGGTCTGGGACATAATCGTTTCGTAGGAAGCATCCCCATTACAATAGGCAACATAAGTAGCATACAAGTTCTGGATTTGTCTCACAATAATTTGACCGGATCAATACCAATGTCCCTCAGCAGCCTCCGATACCTTGAGCAACTAGATTTGTCATTTAACAACATCAGTGGTGAGGTCCCAATGAAAGGGATATTCAGTAACGTGACTGCTGTGGGGATTGATGGAAATCCAAGGCTTTGTGGTGGGCCTGTGGTGCTACACCTACTCGCATGCCATGTCAAGACTGTTAATTCAAGTAAGCAGAGAAATTCCATTGTACAAAAAGTGGTGATCCCTTTAGCCAGCATTTTGGCACTTGTTATAGTCATAAGTGTAATGGTGTTCTTGAAGGGAAAACAAAAGAGAAATATGTTATCTTTTCCGTCATTCGCTAGCAAGTTTCCCAAAGTTTCTTATCATGATCTCGCCCAAGCAACAAGTGGGTTCTCATCATCCAATTTGATTGGCAAAGGAAGATATTCTTCCGTGTATAAAGGAGAACTCCTCCAAGGTAGAACCATGGTTGCTGTCAAAGTTATTCGCTTAGAAACATGGGGGGCACAAAAGAGCTTCATTGCAGAATGTAATGCTCTACGAAAAGTGCGACATCGAAATCTAGTCCCTATACTCACTGTGTGCTGTAGTATTGATTCCAATGGAAACGATTTGAAAGCCCTAGTCTATGAGTTCATGACACAAGGTGACTTGCATGAGCTACTGTACGCGACTCAAAGTGATGGGAACACATCAACTCGAAGCCACATCACAATGGCTCAAAGGTTAAGTATTGCAGTAGATGTTGCAGATGCATTGGAGTACCTCCACCATGACAACCAAGGAACTATCGTACATTGTGATCTGAAGCCTAGCAACATTCTTTTGGATGATAATATGACAGCATACGTTGGAGATTTTGGTCTTGCAAGGTTCAAGTTTGACTCTGCAGCATCGTCGTCCACTTATGTAATGTCGGCTTCAGATGCTATTATGGGAACGATAGGTTATATTCCCCCAGGTAATCCAAGTTTCATGCAGCATAATGTTTTCATGTATGTTTATCATTGGAGTAAAAAAATTCTTTTGTTCAATCTGCAGAGTCTGCTGTAGGTGGAGCAGTTTCATGTGCCAGGGATGTTTACAGCTTTGGGATTGTTCTAATTGAAATATTTTTGCGAAGGAGGCCAACTGATGATATGTTCAATGGTGAGATGAGCATTACAAAATTTGTTGAGATGAACTTTCCTGACAGGATACCACAGATAATAGATCCTGAACTACTAGAGGAGCAACAATATTTATCTCTGGAAACTTCATTGGCCATGAAGGATGAAACCTTGGAGTGTTTGCTTTCAGTCCTAAACATTGGGCTTCTCTGCACTAAGCCATCCCCAAATGAGCGCATCTGCATGCAGGAAGTGTCTGCAAGGTTGCACTCGATCAAGAAGGAATATATATCATATTGAAAGCTGAGGTAATTCTAGCACCCGTTATACTTTCATATGGCATACCGCATACATCAAATTTTGTCCTAGTTGAGTAGTTACACCTTACACTTTCTCCTTTTGTCGTGCAGGAGTACATATTTTACCCTAGTGGCTACTGCTGACACAATTAGTCTATATTCAGTACCATAATGTCAATTAGAATAAACGTGTATTTGTCTTCACTGCATGACAGTAGAATGTAATCTTCAGATTGGATCTATAATTCTAGCACACAAGACAGAGTACTCAACTTCACCGATCATGCAAGGTCTTTAATTTTCTCAGTTTGATTTCTGATAAGAAGGGATTTGTTGTAATGGTTCCATTGCAATTATAGAGTTGAAACCGTTGCGTGATATATAAGGCTTATACGTGTTCAAAATTTCCTGAATCTATCAGCACCTTAATGTGAGGTAGCTACCATGTATATAAATCTGTGAAAAAGAAAATACAGTGTTAGTTCTCCGAAAGGAACCCTCCAGAATTTTTATGGCTTCATCTCAATTTTGCAGCAGCAAGTTGACAAGAATAAACACTGTATAATTGGCATGTGCAATAACTATGTTCACTCTCGCAGTGGTATGCCTTCTAGGGAGGGAAAAGATGCCCCAGCTGCAAAGCATACTCACCCTTAACTTGAGTGGTTCATGGGGAAAGAAATGTTTTTCTTATTGCTTAGAGACAAATCTTAAGCCTAAGGTCCACTTTTGGTGTCTAAGGTGCTCCTCGACAATGTTTGTGGTACATTTATGTATAAACATCTTTGCAACTGTGTACAGCAATCATATATAATTCTGAGCGATAGACAGGAGATTTTGGCACACAGGTAAAGATCTGAATTCTGAGTGGGACATGATCACAAGTAGTGTGGGCAAGGGTGGACATAATGGAGTTGCGCAGTTTGGAGTCCCAAGCAGTGTTAATGAAGGCTCTGTCGGTGCACTCAAGGGTGGGGGAGCTCTTCGGTTGGACCAAACGTGGATTCAGATTTCCATCTGAAAGTTGAATAGCCGACAATACAACGTATTTCTGAGCGTTAGATGTCAACCCGTCAGGTATTACACTAGAAGGACGGGAGGGCAAATTAATTGGCAATAGTCATAGTGACATCGTCGGTCTTTGTATTGAATATAGCCAGCGGTATAACCTATTTTCAAGTGTTAGATGTTGAGCGGTCGGGCACTACACTAGATGACCGAGAGGGTTTACTAAATGTTACCGGACTTAGCGACACTGTCGGTCTTTGTATTTGTTGAAAACCGAAAATGGCAAGAGAAGGATCAGCACATGTCAGCAATCATCGGACAGTGGAACGAAGGTTTTCGGCGCACACAAGGCGCCGGACACCGCCTAGGCCACGCCGAACGAGTCCAGCGAGCGCCGGACGCGGTCCAGAGACCTCCCCGGGAGGTCGGGGCGCCGGACGCCAGCCGCGCGCCACGCCGGACGCCGCGCCGGACGCGGGCGCTGGTGCGCACGTGGCACCAGGCAGCGCCGGATGCGACCACGAGCGGGCGCCGGACGCGGGCTCGGGCGCAGGACGCGCAACAGAAACTTCTCGCGCGCGCGCGATTCGCTCCGGATGCGTGTGCAAATCAACCCTAATTCATTCTCCAATTCATTCCAGACTTCAGATTCCAGAGAGAGAGAATTAGATAGAGAAGGGTCCCTCGAATGGATCTATCTCTATAGGGTATTAGTATCAAGAGAGATTGAGAGAGTATGGAGTGGAGGTAGATTTGGAGGAAGCCCGGCCTGTCGGTGTCTTCTCTCCAGTGTATCTGCGGGATCAAGTCTCCTAACCCGAGGCTTGGTTTCAGGATCATTCGGCAATTTAACTTCTAATACTAGTAAGTTCGTTGTTATTATTGTTCTTTGGTTTACAAGTTTACTTTATTCGCTTCACGTTGGGAATAGAGTAATCGTTCTTTAGCATAAGCGTGGTGCTTAGGCTAGGTTCACTTGTAGATGCTCCCTATTCGGCCGGAACCGTGGTAGTAGTGGGGGAAGTGACAATCCCTTTATTACCTTTGTACTCCACTTTCCGTTGGTAGGTAAGGTAGGTCCTTTGTGCCCGGTTTAGCATCCTCTGCGGTGTCTTTTTCTCAGGTACCCCCTTAGAACAGTAGTCTCAAAGCTTGCCATAGGTTAGAAGAAGACTGACGAAGGAGTTCTCTCTATATCGCTTAATTCTCACTTGACTAGCAGCCCAGGAGTAGAAGTAAAGATCGGGTTAGTCTATTGCACGTTTTCTCCTAGCGGATAAAAACAAATACGATACTCAGGATTTATCTCCCGGGTGAAGTGCTCACCGATATCCGTGCGCTTGCGGATTATTTCTCTTTGATTCTTTCGTGTGCGTATCTAGTGTCAACAAGTATTTCTGGCGCCGTTGCCGGGGAGAAAGACGGTCTGCTTAGATAACCTAAATCTTGCTCTACCTTGTACCTGTACTTTTACTTTTTTCTGTCACTTTACTTTTTCGTATATTTTATCGGTTTCTATCCTTATGGATAATTTAAATTCCATTCCTATCTTTCAATTTTCTGCACTCACGGAGACCAGCCTAGTGCCACATGAGTCATCACAACCTATCCAAACACCTAGCTATAGGCTGAGTCCGCGGTTGATTGCATTGGTCCAAAGCCTATCCTTTTCAGGAGAAGGAGACGAAAACCCTTACCTTCACATTAGAGACTTTGAGCAAACATGTAACTGTCTTCGCATAGAGGGCATGTCCGACAAAACCCTCCGTTGGAAGCTATTTCCTTTCTCATTAAAGGGAAAAGCTAGACAATGGTATGATAAAACTGTAGGTAAGCAATAAGGGGATTGGGGATCCTTACGCTCCAACTTTTGTCTAGATTTCTATCCCATCTCCCAAATTGTCGACCTTAGAGTCAAGGTTCGACTATTAAGTAAGAACCCGAAGAATCTTTGACCTCATCCTGGAATCGTTTTACTACACTTTTAGCATCGAGCCCGGACCTTAGTCTACCGAGATCCCATTCTTTTACAACATTTTTATAAAGGTCGAGTAGAGACGAGTAGAAAATTGCTCGACACAACTTCGGGAGGATCATTCTTGCATATCTCTGCTGAGAAAGCAAGATCAATCCTAGACCAAATCCTATCCAGTGAATTAAACTACCTCCTAGAAGTAGAACCTCAAGTAGCTGAAGACAAACCTTTGCCAGATACACCATCAACTTCAGCTAACCCATGTCTTGAGCAAGACAAGGAAGACATTCCACTTCCTGATTTTATGCTAGATATTGAACCTGATCTGTTTTCCAATTTTGGAAACATCTTCAACTATCACAAAGTGAAGAAGCCACAAGGCAAATATTACCCAATTAAGCTATGCAATATTGATGAGGATATTCCAACAGGAAAGACCTCAGGAGAGCTAGTGTACGTATGAGCAATGAATGGTTAGAAGAGTCAGAGCTTTCCTCTGAAATAATTCATTTGAATTCATCTTCTCTTCCCATTCATTGCATGATTAACAAAGATCACATAGACGCTCTCTATGATCCAGTTGTGGGTATCAATATCATGTCTACCACACTAGCAAAATATTTGCAAAGAGACATGACATTAACCCCAACAAAGAAGTTCATAAGGAATCTTTCAAGACAAATTCTTCCCTGTTTAGGAATCTTACATGTCCTACCACTCCGGGTAGAAGAAACCCCGTCCACTTAAGCTTTTATGTCTTTGACATAGGGGATTTCCACCTGATGATAGGACAAGCATTTAGAAGACTTCTTTATGAAGGACAAACTGGGAAACTAAGCATTTGTTTAGGCGAACTCCAGTTTGCAATGACCATTTCACACTCTTTAAATGCTAGGACCGAGCCCTATCCGCATTATGATCCATTGGAGGAATTTAGAGCAGCCTCTCTAGAATTCCTAGTTAAACCAGAATTAGAAGACGAAGCTAGATTCTTCATAGAAGAAGAAGCGACCCTTCGAGAATGAACCATTAGACGAGTTTACCTTACCACCTAGGCCTCCTATTGAGTTCAAACCCTTACCGGCCCGGTCTTAGATATGCCTTTCTAGGAAATGATCCGAGTCTCCTGTCATCATAAGTGATACTCTCACTCGGGAGCGGACTTTTCGCTTAATGGCTGTCCTAGAAAAACATCAAAAAGCTTTTGGCTACTCACTCCCGGGACCTCAAAGGAATCAGTCCTGCCCTTTGTACCCATCGCATTCCCACAGATCCTGATGTTCCACCATCTAGAGAACCCCAACATAGACTCAATAATGCGATGAGGCAAGTTGTTAAGAAAGAAGTTTTAAAACTGTTGCACGCCGGGATCATTTAACCCGTGCCACACAGTGAGTGGGTAGGCATGACTGTTGTCCAAAATAAGAAGAATGAGTTAATCCCTCAACGAACCGTCACAGGATGGCGGATGTGCATAGATTATAGAAAGCTTAATAAGGCAACAAGAAAAGATCACTTTCCTTTGCCTTCATTGACGAGATGCTTGAGCGATTAGCTAATCATTCTTATTTTTTCTTCCTTGATGGATATTCTGGATATCATCAAATCCCTATCCATCCTGATGATCAAAACAAAACAACCTTTACATGCCCCTATGGAACCTTTGCTTATCGTAGGATGTCTTTTGGGTTATGTAATGCACCAGCTTCTTTTCGAAGATGTATGATGTCTATATTTTTTGATATGATTGAAAAGATTATGGAAGTTTTCATGGATGATTTTTCTGTTTATGGAAAAACTTTTGATGAGTGTCTTGAAAACATAGATCGAGTTTTGCGAAGATGTGAGGAAAAACACTTAGTCCTTAATTGGGAAAAGTGTCATTTCATGGTTAAAGAAGGAATAGTGCAAGGACACTTAGTGTCTGAAAGAGGCATCGAGGTAGATAGAGCCAAAATAGAAGTAATTGAGCAACTACCTCCTCCTATCAATGTGAAAGGAATTAGAAGTTTCCTTGGCCATGCTGGTTTTTATCGTAGATTCATAAAAGATTTTTCTTACATCGCTAGACCTCTTACCCGCTTATTGACTAAGGATGTTCCTTTTGATTTTGATGATGCCTGCTTACAATCATTTGAGATCCTTAAGAAAGCACTTATCTCTGCTCCAATCATTCAACCCCCTGATTGGACTTTACCTTTTGAAATTATGTGTGATGCAAGTGACTACGCCGTAGGAGCAAAATTAGGACAGAGCTAAGGATAAGAAGCATCATGCAATAGCTTACGCTAGCAAAACTTTGATAGGACCTCGGCTTAATTGTGCTACCACTTTGAAAAAGAGCTCCTAGGTTGTCTTTGCTATTGATAAGTTTAGACCTTACTTAGTAGGTGCCAAAGTGATTGTTTACACGATCATGCCGCTTTGAAATATTTGCTCACTAAGAAAGATGCTAAACCTCGTTTGATATGATGGATTTTATTGCTCCAAGAATTTGACTTAGAAATAAAAGATATAAAGGGAGTAGAAAATTCTGTTGCCGATCACTTGTCTAGAATGCAGTTTGAGAAACCACAGGAACTACCCATCGACGACTCACTCCGGGACGACATGCTCTACGGAATCAACAAATCTGACCCCTGGTATGCAGATATTGTTAATTTTATGGTTACAGGCTACGTACCACCAGGAGGCAACAAAAGAAAACTTATCCAGGAGAGTCGTACTCACATATGGGATGAACCCAACCTCTTCCGAGTGTGTTCTGATGGCCTGCTCAGAAGATGTGTACCAACTGAAGAAGGAATCAAGATCATTGAAAGATTCCACTCATCACCATATGGAGGC
Organism: Themeda triandra; assembly: GCA_018135685.1. Lineage (NCBI taxonomy): Eukaryota > Viridiplantae > Streptophyta > Magnoliopsida > Poales > Poaceae > Themeda > Themeda triandra. The sequence continues at coordinate 321,911 of JAENPR010000438.1, read as the reverse complement.
CATTATGGGGTGCATGCGAAGATTTGGCAATGTGGATTCTTCTGGCCAACAATGTATGAAGACACAAAAGACTTCATTCGAAGATGCAGTCCTTGTCAAAGACATGGCAACATTAATTCAAGAGATGCCATGCCACTTGTCAACAATCTCCAAATCGAGCTCTTTGATGTCTGGGGAATTGACTTTATGGGACCATTTCCACCATCGAAGAACTGTGAATACATCCTTGTAGCAGTGGACTACATATCCAAAAGGGTCGAAGCTCTACCGTGCAAAAAGGCAGAGAGTTTTAGCTCCAAGAAGATGTTCAAAGAAATAATATTCCCAAGATTTGGAGTCCCAAGAATAGTAATAAGTGATGGAGGATCACATTTCATCGACAAGCGATTCGAGCAATACTTATTGAAGCATGGGGTACGCCATAATGTCGCTACTCCGTATCACCCTCGACAAGTGGCCAAGCGAGAGACATCAAATAAGCAAATCAAGAATATTCTTCGAAGACAAGGTGAATGAAATGGGAACCGCATGGAAGGACAAACTTCCGATGCACTATGGGCATATCGAACGGCATACAAGACACCTATTGGGATGTCACCATATCAAGCTGGTCTATGGAAAGACTGCCACTTGCCGATAGAGCTAGAATTCAAAGCTCACTTGGGCCATCAAGAAATAGAATATGGATCTAGAAGCGGGGAGAGAAGAGGAGGATGCAAATCTCGAATTAGAAGAATGGAGAGAAAAAACCTATCACAATTCCAAGATATACAAAGAGAGAGTGAAAATATGGCATGACAAGAGAATCAAGATCAAGGAGTTCACACCCGGAGACAAGGTATTACATTTTAATTCCATGGTCAAACTCTTCGGGCAAGGAAAGCTTCGAAGCAAATGGGAAGGATCATTCGAAGTAGTAAGCTCATCATCACATGGAGCCGTTACGCTTCGCAACAACGAAGGTACGATATTCAAGGTAAATGGTCAATGTCTTAAAATATTTTTAGAGCCCATTGAAGAAATAGGTGAAATAGATGAATTAAATTTCTTTCTCAATTAGGTAGTTGGGCCCGACCTTTTTACTTTTCGTTTTTCGGGGTCCAGGGAATTTTTCCGAATGACAAAAATACGCTAAATAGGTTGCGAAAAACCCTGAGCCGGGAGCCCACCTGCCAGAGGCGGCCGCCTCTGGCTAGGAGTCGGCCACCCCATGGACTCCTCCATTCGCCGCCGTCTTTTGCATTCGTGATCCTTCTATACTCTTCCTTCGGGAATTTTTGCCGATTAGGGTTTTTGAGATCGCGTTGACGCGTTATTCCTTCGGAGATTCCTTTTAGATGCTCTCCCAGCCTCCTATATAAAGAAGCCCAGCCTTAGGCCAACCTCATTCCATCTAAAGCCTCCTCCTCCTAGCATCAAGCTTGCTACGCAGCAATGATGAAGCCTGAGCCAGAAAATTTAGATAGGAGATTGATCCGCTTCGGGATTGATCTCAACACCAACCCAAAGGAGGAGCCTGAGAGCAAGGCCATCATTCTTGCTGAGCCCAAACCTCTAGCCTCTATCCCTCCAAAACCCCAAGCTTACAGCCATTGCTACTTCGCCCAACCAGTCGTCGGTGCACCCAAGCCTTTGCTCCTAGATGGACCTCCACCAAAGGGTCCTATTGTGAAGCTCTCTGAAGGCACCAAGATCCTCCCTCCTAAGCACAATGAGATGCTTATGGGAGTGAAGACCAACAAGCAAGGGGAGATCATCTGTGCTAGGTATAGCACTGGAGAGCGCTCTTATTTTGAGGGAGTCCGTGCTCATCTGAGCAAGGTCAAGTTCGTCCCTTCGAAGGAAGCCCCAAGAGCAGCTCTCGCCGTCGCAGAAGCTCCAAGAAAGTGTCGCAAGATCGTTGCAGACTTAGAGAAGGAGTTAGAAACTCAGCGCGAAAATATTGCCTCTCTGCAAAACTGCCAACGTGTCCAGAGCAGTAGTATTGTCACTGTCATAGATAGACTTCGTGCGCTAGAGAAGAGGACGGATAAGTTAGAGAAAAAGTTAGACGCTCTGGAGAAGCGAGTTGATTAGACAGCATTTATCTTAGCATCAGAAAGGCCTAGTGTGATTTAGATTGCTTAGATTAAAAGTTTTAGTTTGCAAGTTGTTGACGGTCGTTAAGTATCAATTTTATACCGTCAACGCAGCAAGAGAAAGGACTAATATGAGTTCACCCGTTAGATATAGGGGTTACACTGACAGAATTCCACAAGTTTTGGTGATTGTCTATTTCTGCGGGGGTTATCGAAAGAGAACCAAAGGAGGCCCACATGTCATGATTACATAGAGATAAAGACCGAACGGGTAAAATTGTATGATCTAGAAGACTCCGAAGGCAAACCACGGAAGCTGGACCCCACTGGCGGGGTGGCCGGTCGGCCGACCCAAAAGGGGAGTCGGCCGACGCCCATGTCCACCAATCGGGTGGAGTCTTGTGGATCCCGCCTCCACCGCCTTTGAGGATGAATAATTATCGTCCATTTAGGTCGGTTTGATCCGAGGGCCGTGGTTAATCCTAGGGGGCTATATAAGCGAGCCCCGGCCCCGGGTGAAACCCTAATTCATTCAAGAGATCATTCTCTCATCGAAATTCGTAGAAGCCGAGCCACCATCTCAATTAGAGCTCCATAGTTTAGTAGCATAGCTACATAGGAATAGATCTAGAGGGAATCAAGCCTAGCTTGGAGTCCGGATCTGTCGAGTTCTTGGTAATTCCCCTCTACATTCTTGTAATATTCATCATTGTTCGTGATACTATGAGTAGTACTTTATTCTATTCTATTATATCGAGACTTGACTTTGCTCTATTTGATTATATTCTCAATTATATCGTTCTTAGTTTACTTTGATTATATGTTTAGCATAGTTGGACTAGAATTATGTTTATGCATAGGATCGTATAGCGCTTGCTCATTAGGCCAACGGGTGAGTGATAGATATTGTGTGGGCATGGTGCCTATACCGTATTTATCTACGATTGCACCCTATATTCCGGATCGTGAGGTAGATCGCGGGAGTGACAGTCCTGTTGAGTCCTTTGTAGCCCTTCTCCCGAGTATAGGTCTAGCAGAACAAACCTATTACATTGAAGTCATTGTTATATCTCTTGTCTTCTCTGGTAATATCACTATGCATAGATGTAACCTTTTCCCGCCATGATTGCTAGATGTTCTTGCACTAATCATTGTATGCTTTGACTTTATAGTTAGAATAACATAGGATTATACCCTAGATCGTCCTAGTCCATGCTAGTGTTATAAGCTTAGAGTGCTAAGTTGAGATGGCTTATTACTATTATTTTATGTGGCTAATTGCTCTCATTTATCTTATGTCATTTATCATTCATTCCTATATTTTATGTGACACTTACCCCGTATGAGATGATCGATACGAGACAAGGTTAAGCTCTCCATTATAGCATGTGCATTGCTCATCACTCATTATCCAGTGCATTCCCTTCCCGGTGGTAAAAATATAAATAACGATACCTGGATTACTCCGGTTAAAATGCTACGATGAAATATTCTGCGCTTGCGAACCTTCTTTATTTCGGTTGCACTTAATAGACATCAACAAGCATTTTTGGCGCCGTTGCGGGGAAGGTTGAAAGCCAATGGATAATGAGCAGCATTGCACTACATAATGAGATTGAGCACTGTCACCATTCTCTACTCATACAGCCTTACCCTTGTCTTTCGTCTATTTTATATCTTATGCGGGGTAATGTATGAAAAAGACAATTCTTCCCGATAATTATATTGACGATCCGAAGCTTTATTCGGGAAAGCCGAAGCGGGTTGAAGAAGACTAATCAATCATCATCAACTCAACTTGGAAGTTTGTCAGAAGAATAAAGTCGACCTTTCGTTCGAGACTTGACACCGCGTTTGAAGCCATGGCGAACAAGTCACTCCGCGAGTTCTCGGCTCAACTACGGACAACATTCGTACTTGGACCACCATGCGGACATCGAAGGAGCTTTTGAGCTCAAGCCTGCGCTAATCAACATGGTGCAAGCAAGCCGGTTACGTGGGAAGGCCCATGAAGATGCTAGTGCTCATCTCCAACACTTCCTGGAGATTTGTAGCACATTCACTATCAAGGATGTCCCCAGAGATGCTATACTACTTCGCCTCTTCCCATTCTCACTCTTGGGGAGAGCGAACCAGTGGTTCTACGCCAATAAGGAGAAGAATACTACGTGGGCACTATGTTCCACCAATTTCTTGGCGAAGTTCTTCCCCATGGGCAAGACAAATGCTCTTCGTGGAAGATATCAAGTTTTCAGCAACACCATGATGAGACTGTCCCAGAAGCTTGGGAGCGCTTTCAAGATTACATCCTCGAGTGTCCTCATCATGGCATGGAGAATTGGCTGCTTATGCGTACATTCTACCATGGGCTCGCAACGCACACGTGAGACGATGGATGCTGCTGGGAGGTGCATTCTTATCACTCACTATTCCTCAAGCCACGGCTCTTGTGGAGAAGATGGCATCCAACCAATGTTGGAGTGAAGAAAGAACTCAGACCCGCAAGAGAGGTGGAGGAATGCACCAGCTGAAAGAGGTAGACATGCTGTCTGCCAAAATGGATTTGCTAATGAAGAGGCTCGATGAGAGAGCCCCAGAGAAGAAAGAAGTCATGCATATACATGATGCTCGCATGACATGTGAAGAGTGTGGATAGACTGGGCACACAGGTGCTAGCTGCCCAGAGCTGAAGGAGGACGTGAACTACCTCAATAACAACAACAACAATTACTACCGTCCTCAGCAGAATCAAGGTTGGAATCAGCGGCGGAGAGGCCTAACTACTCGTGCAATTATTCGAGGCAACTATCAAGGTAACAACTCCTCCTACAATAATTACAACCAATAGCCTTTGAGAGAGTTAGTGCTTGAACCAAGGCAAGATGATGGACAATCTGTCCAAGAAGCTGACATCAAATGACAAGGTCCTAGAGACACTCAGCAACAGAATGGATGGCTTTTCCAATGCCATCAAGAGTCAGCTCAGCTTCAACAAGATACTTGAGTCGCAGGTACAACAGCTTGTTAACCTTGCTCCCTCCACTGGTCAAGGTAAACTGAAGTGATATATTCAATGTTGATATATTCAATGTAGAAGATAGCCGAAGTGATCCATCGAAGGGGTCATGGATTGACTCAACTCTGCCAATCAAGAAGGGCGATCCGGGGAGACCAGTCATTCTGATCTCCATTGGAAGTACCAACTTCAATGAAGCAATCTGTGATGTCGGTGCAAGCATCAACATCATGCCAAGAGTGATATATGAGAAGCTATTCAGATGCCCCTTAGCATACACAACCATGTACTTACAGCTTGCAGATCAGTCACTCCGTGTTCCTTTGGGAATACTTGAAGATATATGTGTACGAGTGGGCAACTCGTATGTTCCTGCGAGACTTCGTGGTAGTAGATACGGGCGGTGATGAAAGGTCCCCCGTCATTCTCGGGACGACCATTCTTGAACACCGCTGGAGCCATCATGTATGCCAACACGCCAAGATCATCTTCAACATTAAGGGCAAGAGAGAAACCTTCTTCTTTAAGAACAGTGCTTTGCGGTTCAAAGACACACCCTCATCGGCGAACGGTGAGAAGAAGAAGAATCCAGCTAAGAAGAGCAAGAACAAGAATAAGAAGACCAAGAAGACGGAGACGGTGAGGATGGTCACCTGCGGTCCATAAGGAGCATGACCACTTACTCGGGTCCCCACGTCGATCAAGAAGGATGATCCAGGTGTCCCAACCATTCAATGCTCCATCAACAGAAGCTCTTTCAATAAAGCTTGACTGTGACACCGGATCGGGCGTCAATATTATGGCCAAAGTAACCTATGAGTATCTATATGGCACTATGCCTTTGGAGCCTACCTATGCACAGCTGCAGATGGCAGATCAGACGTTCCGCTTCGTCGAAGGGGAAGTGAAAGATGTCCTCATCCAGATAGATGACCATTATGTCCCTACAGACTTCCTAGTCGTTGACATGGGAGATGACTATGATCCTCCAATCATCCTAGGAAGACCATTCCTAAACACCACTAGGGCTATCATCTATATTGGGACAGGAGAGATTTATTTCCACTTTCCCACTGAGAAGGTACGCCGCTACATCAACAATAATTATATAATCACCGAAGAACCCAAGAAGAACGAGCAAGGAGAAGGCAGTACCCGTCGCGCGAACAAGAAGAACATCACTACGAGATGGATGGGGCCGACTATGTGGGAGAAGTATCTAGATATGAAGATCGGTACCCAGAAGAGAAGAACATTGTAGAAGAACCCGAAGAGGTGCTACCAGAAGAAAACCAAGTGCCCCAAGAAACTTCCTCCTCAAGGTCATCTTCTCCAACAAAGAAGGTGTGGAAGGTAAAAGCAAAATCAGAAACAATTCCTACACACGAGGCGACATCATCCGAGGTGCCAGCCAATGCGCCCTTGAAAACTGAGTAAATATGACAAGTCCTGTTCGGAGGACTTAAAACCACCGAACGCCGCGCCAAGAGGTAACTTGGTATTCATCAGCATTACTTTTCAAGCATTATATTTTTCCCTACTTGCATCTTAGTTGCATCTTTACTCTTTTATCTCGCATTAGAAAGAAAATAAAGATGTTATGCATTTGCATCCGAAAAACTCTAAGCCCCATGTGGATAATCATTCACTTGTGGTGGCACAAAAATAATTTCTCAAATATTTATTTTCTCTGTCTGCATTCCTTAAATAATAAAAAGATAAAAATATTTCTTGTGATCCCGTTAGAATAAGTTTTTAAGTTAGGAAAGTTCTAGACAACCAAGGCCTAGAGGTTTTATCACTAACGCTTAATCAGTTCCACAAGCTTTGTTGTCTATTTGAGCTTTATAGAACATCAAGGATCATGAAGAGCTAACAAGCGAGAAGGACATCCAAATCCCCGTCGGAGTGCCGCTGCGACAATTGAACGCTGTCTCCAACGGCAACTATCTACAACACTCTGGAAGACTAGAATGTCTTCACCGCCCGTCGCAACATCGCGAGACTATGTCAACATCCAAATTGGGGAGAGCATCCCCGTGTACCAAGCTAAGTGTCTCCAACTTATCTATTTACGCTTTATTAGAGTGTGCTTTGTTAAAACAACTAAAAAAAAAGATGCATAACCATAGAAACCCAGAAAGATTTCCTTATTTATCTTTTCTACTTTTGGAGAGCTCTCGCAATCTGTCTTTAAAAGTGATCCCTAGAATAAACTCTACATGGAGATGATGAATAGTTGCTCTGCCATAATTCCTTTCAAGTACCTAGTTTTCAACCTTGCACTCTCCCGAGTTTTGGACACAACTTGTTTAGATTTGAGATTTGCTCTGAACCCGAAACCCGTGGGTAGAGAACACTTGATCTAAGTCTAGGTGGTTGACGGGTATGATATGGGAAGGTTTTGAGCTCAGTCTTGTCCATCTTGTTCCTAGAGATACTAGAGTTACGGAGAATTTATCTCGTGAAAATATTAAATTCCTATATGATGAGTTCCTTTATGATGAGAGTTCAAATTCCTACCACACCATATATTCATGCTTACTAGATTAGGAAAACCCATCTTTATTTATATAGATCATATATTAGGTTTGAGTGTAGACTTTATAGGCATTGAGTGTGGTTATCTTTGTGGACCCATAAGGAATCGATCATGCGGTTAAAGTCAATACTATGTGCTCTCCATCCATTGATCTATGCTACTTCTGTCCTCAGAAGTATGCACCCATTTTATAAATGTTACATTCATTCTGTGCTACTTCTGTTCCTAGAAGTACCACCCACATATAGGTCCCTATTCACCACATATCGTGCTATCTCTACGCTGGAGATACGCACTTATGCTACTCCTATCCTAGGAGTACGCATTCTCCACTTACTGTGCTGTCTCTACCCTGGAGATACGCACTTATGCTGCTCCTACAATGGGAGTACGCATCCATCCATTCATTCATCCACATATACATACGCCATTCATTTTACTTCATCCAGAAAAGGTTCTACTCCTATCCTGGGAGTGAACATCTAGAAAGAATCATCGCCGTTTTATTTGCCTACATAAAAGCTCCAGTCATTATCATTTCAAGTTGTACACTCCCTGTGCTAAAGTTTCGTTTCCAGAGGATTGGTTGCTCTAAAAAAAAAAGAAGAGAAAAAGAAAGAGAAAAGAAAGAGTGGCCAAGTCCTTCCATTCAAGAAGTTCCAAGAAGTTTTTGAGAAGTTCAAGAAGTTTCAAGGTTTCGAATAAAGGGAGTCATGTTATCCCCGAAGGAGCAAGTGTAGAAGTAGATGTTCACCAGTTGAGTACCCCTCATAATCATTTCCTTATCACCATCATCCTATCATCATCTCATCCATTCCATTTCCTCATTCACATGCACATATGGCTTTATTATTTTAGTTCCTATTGGATCCATGTCTTAACTGTGCAATATATGCAAGTGAGTTTGAGTGTCTCCCCACCTATGAGCTCCACATAAGCCTATTAGAAAGTAGGGTGAGAGAGAGAAGGCACCTTTTCACTATGCCTTAGTTCCACAAATACCACATATTATGAGAGAAGAGAGAAGGCATACACTACTCATGCCTTAGAGAGGATCCAGAAATACCACAAATGAGAGACTTGAAAGGTTCATACAAGGAACTCTGAGTTTTATTTCAAACCTTGAAAAAACTCCGGGATAATAGTTGATCAGAGAGCGAGAAACATGGCGCTTGACTTGACTGTTCTATCTTTCAACTACTCAAGACCCAAGTGACGGTTACAAGCCCCATGGTGAAAGGTAATATGAGTGAGTTTTGAGTTAGAATAGTTCACTCTAATCCGGAGGAGAGTTCTTGTTTGAATGCATGTGTACTTGTGAGGAGTGAAAGCATTGTAGCAACTCTTGATCCATCACTGAGTCTATCTTTGCTCAGGGACGAGCAAAAGGTAAGCTTGGGGGAGTTTGTTGACGGTCGTTAAGTATCAATTTTATACCGTCAACGCAGCAAGAGAAAGGACTAAAATGAGTTCACCTGTTAGATATAGGGGTTACACCGACGAATTCCACAAGTTTTGGTGATTGTCTACTTCTGCGGGGGTTATCGAAAAGAGAACCAAAGGAGGCCCACATGTCATGATTACATAGAGATAAAGACCGAACGGGTAAAATTGTATAATCTAGAAGACTCCGGAAGGCAAACCCTGGAAGAAGCTGGACCCCACACGGGGGTGGCCGGTCGGCCGACCCAAAAGGGGAGTCGGCCGGCTTGCCCATGTCCACCAATCGGGTGGAGTCTCGTGGATCCCGCCTCCACCGCCTTTGAGGATGAATAATTATCGTCCATTTAGGTCGGTTTGATCCGAGGGCTGTGGTTAATCCTAGGGGGCTATATAAGCGAGCCCCGGCCCCTGGTGAAACCCTAATTCATTCAAGAGATCATTCTCTCATCGAATTCGAGAAGCCGAGCCACCATCACAATTAAAGCTCCATAGTTTAGTAGCATAGCTACATAGGAATAGATCTAGAGGGAATCAAGCCTAGCTTGGAGTCCGGATCTGTCGAGTTCTTGGTAATTCCCCTCTACATTCTTGTAATATTCATCATTGTTCGTGATACTATGAGTAGTACTTTATTCTATTATATTATATCAGACTTGACTTTGCTCTATTTGATTATATTCTCAATTATATCGTTCTTAGTTTACTTTGATTATATGTTTAGCATAGTTGGACTAGAATTATGTTTATGCATAGGATCGTATAGCGCTTGCTCATTAGGCCAATGGGTGAGTGATAGATATTGTGTGGGCATGGTGCCTATACCGTATTTATCTGCGATTGCACCCTATATTCCGGATCGTGAGGTAGATCGCGGGAGTGACGGTTGTTGAGTCCTTTGTAGCCCTTCTCCCGAGTATAGGTCTAGCGAACAAACCTATTACATTGAAGTCAACTGTTATATCTCTTGTCTTCTCTCGGTAATATCACTATGCATAGATGTAACATTTTCCCGCCATGATTGCTAGATGTTCTTGCACTAATCATTGTATGCTTTGACTTTATAGTTAGAATAACATAGGATTATACCCTAGATCGTCCTAGTCCATGCTAGTGTTATAAGCTTAGAGTGCTAAGTTGAGATGGCTTATTACTATTATTTTATGTGGCTAATTGCTCTCATTTATCTTATGTCATTTATCATTCATTCCTATATTTTATGTGACACTTACCCCGTATGAGATGATCGATACGAGACAAGGTTAAGCTCTCCATTATAGCATGTGCATTGCTCATCACTCATTATCCAAGTGCATTCCCTTCCCAGTGGTAAAAATATAAATAACGATACCTGGATTACTCCCGGTTAAAATGCTACGATGAAATATTCTGTGCGCTTGCGGAACCTTCTTTATTTCAGTTGCACTTAATAGACATCAACACAAGTGTGCTTAGTTAAAGTTTAGTTCGATTTTAGTTCCTTTCAATACTTGTAATCCAGGCCTTAATGAAGATGAAATAAAGTTTCAAGTTATATTTATTATTGCATATGTGTTGCCTCTTTTGTCTCCACCTTGTTGTAAATGAAGATAACAGAATCTAGTGTGGGGGAGGCAACCGACGACGAAACTAATAGATATCAGCGAACCAACAAAAATATTTGGAAAGATACGACATAAAGATCACGCTCGGCGAAGCGGACCCAGGGGCCACCGCGGAGTCGGCCGCCCCATATCTAGAGTCGGCCACCCCTGGGGTGGGCCCACTTGGCTCCAGCTTTCGTCCACGGTCAGGTTTGCTTCCCTACGTTCCAAATTTTATACCGATCACGTTTTTCTGATTCATTTGGGGAACACTTTGAATTAAATCACCTGCTATATATTGAAGAGGTAGATTATTTTAATCATGACCCCAAGATAGACTTACACCATGATAATTCTTGGGAATTCCTGTTGCTGTTGGGAACGTTATTTATAGGGACCCCATTTTACTTAGGTTGTTGTGGACAGTGAGATAGCATGAACCACGAGAACCTGATTTCTTGATAACTAGTTGCTTGGAGAATTTCTTTTCGAAAATCTTAAAATTTTAGCTATACTTCTCCTCTGTGGTTATAAATGCCTATAGAGCCTCGTCGATAAAATTCTGAAAGACCAGCACATAAGCTTTTTATTTGTGTTGAGAATAGTCTTGGCGGTGTTAGAGCCAAGAGAAGGGTCTCTTACTCATATGATCAAGTGCACTTACACCCACATATAAATCTGCTGCTCCTACACTGGGAGTACGCAAAAACATACTTTCCGCCATTCATCCATCTCCTACATTGGGAGAGGATACATACACTTTCTAGGATTTCTATATGCTCCAAGGATTGTTATCATCGTCTAGTATGTTGAAGAAGATCATCGTCATCATCATGCATCGTTATCATTATGTTCAAGAAAGTTATTGTATCCAAGAGTGAGACATGGGCTGTGCAAAAATGTTGTTTAAAAAAAGAGAAAAGAAAGAAAGAGATAGCCCATGAGCTCCAAGGTATTCGATCCCAAGAGAAGGAAAGTTCAAAGAAGCTCAAATAGTTATTCAAGAGAAGATCGGCAAAACAATATATAAGAGAAGAATGTGCAAGAGAGGGAAGGAGCATCATTATCATAAATTTAGCCACCAAATATTCCACACACTTGCACACACTTGATCTAGAGTAAGGTCCCCCTCTCCTTGGTTCCCATTTTTGACTAATCAAATACGCAGGTAAAAATGCTATTCCTTGAAATACGTTAAACTCCATATAAGCCTTTATAGAATAGGAGCCATACCCTTCACATGCCTCAAGTGAGTTCCAAAAATACTACATACATTGAGAGATTTGAGTGCTCTATACTTAATGGTGAGTTCTACAAATACCACATATAAAGAGTGATTCGAGTGTGCTACATGATGGAGAAGGGTAAGCTAAGATCTCTTTGCAAAAATATTATAAAAACTCCAAGTGACGGGATTGATAGAAGAAGGATCTCTACTTCGCACTGTTCCATCTTTCAACTCCCCAAAGTTCAATGGTAGACACTTTGAATCCCGCAGTGCAGGTATGATCAGGGATAATCTAATGTTGATGTCTTGGTTTGAGGCTATGCTTAAAGTAATCCATCCTTTTCCTCGAGGACGAATAAAAGACAAGTGTGGGGGAGTTTGTTGACGGTCGTTAACTCATAAAATTAACCATCAACTTAGCATATAAATGGACCTATTCATAAATACTTGATAGATATAGGGTTACCATTGACAGAATTCCACGAGTTTTGGTGAATATCTATTTCTGCAGGGTGACAGCTGAAAACTACCCAAGATGGTCCACATGTCGGGTTTACATAGAGAGAAAGACCGAACGGGTGAAAAAGTATAATCTAGAAGACTCCAGAAGGCGACACCTGAAGCCTGGGGCCCACCTGGCATTGGCCAGAGGCGGCCGCCCCTAGCCCAGAGTCGGCCGCCCCGTCACCTCGACCAATCAGGTTGAGGCTCACGGATCCTGCCTCCATCGACTTTGAAGATGAATAATTATCGTCCATTTAGGTTGGTTTGATCCGACGGCTGTGGTTCATCCTAGGGGGCTATATAAGCAGAGCCCCTGGCCCTGGGAGAAACCCTAATTCATTCTCTAATTCATTCCAGACTTCAGATTCTAGAGAGAGAGAATTAGATAGAGAAGGGTCCCTCGAATGGATCTATCTCTATAGGGTATTAGTATCAAGAGAGATTGAGAGAGTATAGAGTGGAGGTAGATTTGGAGGAAGCCCGGCCTGTCGGTGTCTCCTCTCCAGTGTATCGATCAAGTCCCCTAACCGATTCTTTGGTTTACAAGTTTACTTTATTCGCTTCACGTTGGGAATAGAGTAATCGTTCTTTAGCATAAGCGTGGTGCTTAGGCTAGGTTCACTTGTAGATGCTCCCTATTCGGCCGGAACCGTGGTAGTAGTGGGGGAAGTGACAATCCCTTTATTACCTTTGTACTCCACTTTCCGTTGGTAGGTAAGGTAGGTCCTTTGTGCCCGGTTTAGCATCCTCTGCGGTGTCTTTTTCTCGGGGTACCCCCTTAGAACAGTAGTCTCAAAGCTTGCCATAGGTTAGAAGAAGACTGACGAAGGAGTTCTCTCTATATCGCTTAATTCTCACTTGACTAGCAGCCCAGGGGCAGAAGTAAAGATCGGATTAGTCTATTGCACGTTTTCTCCTAGCGGATAAAAACAAATACGATACTCAGTATTTATCTCCCGGGTGAAGTGCTCACCGATATCCGTGCCTTGCGGATTATTTCTCTTTGATTCTTTCGTGTGCGTATCTAGTGTCAACAGTGCTGCTGGATATAAGATGAATCCATCCGTTTTTAGCCGATTGGCTCATCAATCGGGCTATAACGGAAGGAGAGAAGTGCTTCCACCCAATGCTCAATCTTTGTAGGGGAGAGGAAAGGCGCCAAACCAATTGGCGTATGTGTCCAAGAAGGTTGAAGCCCCAAAGAAGGTGGAGGCACCCAAGGAAGCTGCTCCAAAGCAAGCTCCTGCACCACAAATCGCCATCGGGTCAATGTCGGCTCTGGTAGTTGCCGACAATGAACCGATTGTGGTTAATACTAAAATTCCAGCAAGCGTACAAGATGAAACAATGAGGGAAGTTGCTGGAAAAGAGAAGTCGTCAAGGGATCCAAAGTATACACAACCCAAGTGGTGTCCACCCAACATGGACAAGACCCAAAAGCGGAAGTTGCAGGGGCCCAGGCCAAGAAGTTAAAGAAGCAAGCTCTTGAGAATCCTCAAGGGAGTGCACCGAAGAAGGATGATGGTGTTGCTGCGGAGCCGGCACCGGCCAAACCGATTGAAGAATCGGTCAAGCCGGTAGAAGTGGCTCAAGAGACAATGGAGCATGAACCGACCAAGCCGATTGAAGAATCGGCTAAGCCGGTAGTTGCTGAAACAAATGTTCCAGAAGTTGTTGAATCGGTTGCAACTCCTACCAAGGAGACGGAACCGATTACGGCGGTTTCTGAAAATATTGGGGAGAACCCCAAAGAGTTTGCTGCTATGGTTGCCGATGTGCTAGGAATGGAAGCTCCGGCGGAATAAGATGATGAGATGGTGGATTATGAGCCATCGCTAGAGCGGATCAATGTGGTGTATCTATCTTCGGATTACTACATGATCCGTCATGATGAGGAGGAGCCACCAGCAGCAGAGCTAGTGTTTGTAGTGGAGGACGCCGTGTTCAAGAAACCGGGAGTCAAGGTGGATCATCTTTGGCCTCTCAACTTGAGAGGTCACATCAATGGGACTCCGGTGCATAGCATGGTAGTGGACAGCGGTGCAATTGTCAATGTCATGCCATACACGTTGTTCCGCAAGCTTGGGATCGAGGAGGAGCTAATCCGGACCAACATGACCATCACCGGAGTGGGTGGAGTTGCTCCAATTCTGGCCAAGGGAATTGCTAACGTTGAGTTGACCATCGGGAGCAAGACCTTGGCTACCGCTTTCTTCGTCGCCGACATCAAAGGGAGCTACAATGTGATACTTGGGCGTGATTGGATACATGCTAATGAGTGTGTCCCTTCCAGTCTACACCAGTTTCTCATCCAGTGGGTTGGCGATGCTGTGGAGATTGTCCATGCGGATTCATCGACTGAAGTTGCAATTGCCGATTCATCCGAGGCTGAAGGGCATGGCGCCATGGGGTGTTTATCAGGCAGGGATCTCTCCACATATGATTATGTTGATTATTCTAGGGGCTGCTTTGTTCCCATATCTCTCAAGCCGATTGACAATCGGCTCAACACAATCATTTAATGGATAATTGTGAATGGTTAAAGCATCGTTTAGAGCAATATCGGGCTGAAAAGACCGATACTTGTGAATTAATTGATGACTTTGATGAGATCAATAAGTTGGGCCAAGGTTTTACATCGGCCGACCCTTTGGAGCAAGTTGACATTGAGGATGGTACTACGCCGCGGCCGACATTTATTAACCAAAACTTGGAAGCCAATTTCAAAGTTGAATTAATTGCGCTTCTCAAGGAATATGTTGATTGTTTTGCATGGAACTACACCGAGATGCCGGGATTGAGCCGAGATCTTGTTGAGCATCGGCTTATTCTCAAGAAGAACTTCAAACCCGTCAAGCAACATCCAAGGCGCTTCAATTCGGCCATCCATGACCGAATAAAGGAGGAGATCGAAAGGTTGTTGCAGGCGGAGTTCATACGTCCATGCCAATATGCGGAGTGGGTCTCTAACATTGTGCCGGTTGAGAAGAAGGACAGCGGCAAGATTAGAGTATGTATTGATTTCAGAGATTTAAATAGAGCCACTCCTAAAGATGAGTATCCTATGCCTATAGCCAATATGTTGATCAATGATACTTCGAGGCACAAGATGATTAGCTTTCTTGATGGTAACGCGGGATATAATCAGATTTTTATGGCGGAGGAAGACACATCGAAGACAGCTTTCATTTGTCCCGGTTTTGTTGGCTTGTTTGAGTGGATTTTTATGACCTTTGGGTTGAAGAATGCAGGTGCAACTTACCAAAGAGTGATGAATCTGATTTTCCATGATATAATTGGGGTGATTATGGAGGTTTATATTGATGATATAGTGATTAAATCGGCTGCCCATAAATCTCACTTAGCCGATTTGCGTCTTGCTTTGGAGAGGATGCACCGCTATGGTTTGAAGATGAATCCACTCAAGTGTGCCTTTGGAGTATCGGGGAAAGTTTCTAGGCTTCATCATCCATGATAAAGGCATAGAAGTTGATCCCAAGAGGATTGAGAAGATCAAGAAAGTTGAGCCGCCCACATGCAAGAAGGACGTGCAGAAATTCTTGGGGAAGGTCAACTATCTTAGAAGATTTATTGCTAATTTGTCCAGGAAGATTATTCCTTTCACCCCGTACTCAAGTTGAAGGATGAATCTGATTTTGCTTGGGGGCAAAGCAACAAGAAGCATTTGACAAGATATAGGAATATCTATCATCACCACCGGTTCTTTGTGCACCGAGAAGAGGAGTGCCATTCAAGCTATATATTGCTGCCGAAGAGAAGGTAATTGGTGCCGTGATGACTCAAGAAGATGAAGGAAAGGAGTATGTTATTGCTTACATTGGGCGCCATCTTCTTGATCCCGAGACAAGGTACACCCACATTGAAAAATTATGCTTATCACTGTACTTTGCATGCCATAAGATGAGACATTATTTGTTGTCAAGTACATGTGTTGTAGCATGCCAGGCCGATGTCATTAATCATATGCTACATTGGCCAATCCTCAGTGGGAGGTTAGGCAAGTGGGCGTACTCTTTAATTGAATATGATTTGGTTTTTGTGCCATTGCGAGCAATCAAGGGCCAAGTACTTGCTGATTTTATTGTTGAGCATAGCATAAAGTTTGATGATGATATCAATTACATCACAATTGCCCCATGGACATTGTATTTTGATGGATCGGTCTGCAGGAACGGTCGAGGCATTGGTATTGTTTTAATCTCTCCCGATGGACTTGTGACCGAGATGCTTAGCCGATTAAAGTTTCCTTGTACTAACAATCAAGTCGAATATCAAGCTTTGTTATTCAGATTGATCATGTTAACCTCCATGGATGTGCAGCATGTTGAAGCATATGGTGATTCATTACTTGTTGTTCAACAAGTTAGTGGAGAGATTCAATGTTTAGATGAATCACTATGTGCTTGCCTCAATACTTGTTTGGAATACATCTCTAAACTTGCTTAATTTAAAATTTGGCATTTTCCTAGAGAAAAGAATGGGAGGGCTAATAAGCTAGCTCAACAAGCATCTGGCTTTGAAGTTAGTAAGCAAAACTTTCATATACAAACAAAGCCGATGTATGAGGATATAAATTTTATTTGTGCAGGAACAAATGAATTAGTTCAACCGTCCAATATGATCGAATTAACCAATTCTTCTGAAGCATACGCTACCGATGATATTTCAAATCGGTCTAGTGACACTGGTACCGATTTAGAGGATTGGAGGACTCCCTTGATTAAATATTTGCAGGATCCTAGTATTAAGGTTGATCGATCGATCCGGCGACTTGCTTTCCAATACACATGGCAGCATGATGAATTGTATTGAAGGACAGCCGATGGTCTATTGTTGAAGTGCTTAGGACCTGAAGATGCAAGAGTGGCTATGGGAGAAGTTCATGAAGGAGTTTGTGGTACACATCAATCGGCTCACAAGATGAAGTGGTTATTAAGACGGGCTGGTTTCTATTGGCCCACTATGATTGCCGATTGCATGCATTACTACAAAGGATGTGAAGAGTGCCAACGGTTTGGGAACATTCAAATGGCACCCATTTCGGAGCTCCATTCTATTAC
This sequence comes from Themeda triandra, assembly GCA_018135685.1. Lineage (NCBI taxonomy): Eukaryota > Viridiplantae > Streptophyta > Magnoliopsida > Poales > Poaceae > Themeda > Themeda triandra. The sequence goes on along the minus strand of JAENPR010000438.1, from coordinate 304,439 downwards.
ATCGCCGTGGCCGTTCAGAGGTTGGGGGCTAGATTTCATTGGCCAAATACATCCCCTGTCTTCAAAGGGACACAAGTTTGTCTTGGTTGCTACAGATTATTTCACAAAGTGGTGTGAGGCAGTCCCATTGAAGAATATTACTCATGTGGAGGTAATAGAGTTTATCAAAGAACATATTATTCATAGATTCGGCATCCCTCAAGTATTGCATACCGATCAAGGGACATCCTTTATGGCTAAAGAGGTGAAGACGTTTGCCGAATCATACAAAATCAAGATGGTTAACTTATCTCCATACTATGCTCAAGCTAATGGCCAAGCTGAAGCTAGTAACAAAACCTTGATCAAGCTCATCAAGAAGAAGATTGAAGAGACTCCAAGGAGGTGGCATGAAGTCTTGTCAGAAGCTTTGTGTGCGTATCGCACATCAAAGCATGGTGCAATAAAGGCAACTCCACTTGAATTAGTTTATGGTCAAGAGGCTATGTTCCCCGTTGAGGTGAACTTGGGTACACTTAGATTTGCCAAGCAAGATGACTTATCCGCTGAAATGTACCATGATCTCATGATGGATAACATAGGTGATGTGACCGACAAGAGAATCAAAGCTCTAAAGGAGATTGAAAAAGACAAGATGCGTGTTGCAAAGGCCTACAACAAGAAAGTGAGAAGCAAATCTTTCCAAGTAGGAGATTTAGTGTGGAAAACCATACTCCCTATTGGATCAAAGAGCAATCAATTTGGCAAATGGTCTCCTAATTGGGAGGGTCCTTTAAGAGTGATCAAGGTGATACGCGGAAATTCCTATGTGCCGAGACATTGAAAGGGGAGCGTCTCGACAAAGCAATCAACGGGAGGTATATGAAAAAATACTTCCCAAGTGTTTGGCAAGAAGTCTAATGCTCTTCCAAACAATGGCCGATACATGTATCGCCCTTAGAACAAAAATGGCGATGTAGTACATCACCCTTAGCCGCCGATTAGCCAATGTGATGGGCATCATTGCTAGTTGGTTAACAGGTGAAAGAGTATTTTCAAGTTCATGAGCTAATTCACTTGAAAATAGGGGGCATGTGTTGACAACCGAAAATGGCAAGAGAAGGATCAGCACATGTCAGCAATCATCGGACGGTGGAACGAAGGTTTTCGGCGCACACAAGGCGCCGGACGCCGCCTAGGCCGCGCCGGACGCGTCCGGCGAGCGCCGGACGCCAGCCGCGCGCCACGCCAGACGCGGGCGCTGGTGCGCGCGTGGCACCAGGCAGCGCCGGACGCGATCGCGAGCGGGCGCCGGACGCGGGCTCGGGCGCAGGACGCGCAACAGAAACTTCGCGCGCGCGCGATTCGCGCCGGACGTGCGCCGAACACGCCGGACGCGTCGGGCGCTGTGTCGGGGAGTCCGATTCGTGTGCAAATCGGACTTTTGGAAAGTTTAATTCATGGGAAACTTGATGGACGAGTTTTGGGAGAGTTTCCTACTGGGATAAGATCACACCCCCCTATATATACGAGGGGATCATGGCCGATTGAACCCATCCAATCAATCAACACAAATCCAACAACAAATCGATCAAGACGATCAATTTACCCTTCTTCTTCTTCTACATCCTGCCCTAATTTTCTAGTTGTTGTTCGGTGCTTCTCTCCGCGAGTTCATCGGCAATTCTAGGCACCATCCGCTGGTTCCTAGGAGATCCCCTACGTGCATCCTCCCGACGGGTCTTCCCAGAGGTTGTTCTAGGGTTTACCGTTCCGTCGGCAGGCTCTACGTCGGCTCATCGATCTCTAGATCGGTTTGCCGGCCACGCTACGTCGTCGTTGCAGTTGCGGGTCGCTTCAAGGCACCTCTAGGGCGTCCAAGGCCCACTACCGGTGCGTTGGCGGATTTATTCGTCAACAGTATTGAATAAACGGCGATACAATCTATTCTCGACCCATCAGGCCTGCACTAGAAGGCAGAGAGGGCAAATTAATTGTCAACGGTTGTGAACTACAAATCAAAAAAGTTGTGAACTACAAAGTTTCATGACCTTTTAAGATCTATATCTTTTATTTTGGTTGTTTTTCCATCTATATCTTTTATTTTGGTTGTTTTTCTACGTCAGGAGCGGCGTTTGACGAGCTTGTGTTCGCGGCTTAGCGCGATAACGGGACTTGATCCAGTTTCGGCCAACCATGAAACAACTGAAACCTGCGTGTTTACAGGGAAACGGGGAATGCATGCACAGAGCATCTCCAAGAGTTCCCCTAGCTATTTGTTTTTACGAAAAAAAAATGAGAAAAAATCTCTCTCCAACACTTCCTAATATATTCTCTTGATATTAGGGAAATTCACACGCGATCCACGTAACTTTGCGCGCGAAGTCCGCCGGGCGCGGATCGGCGTTCCCCGCGGGGTTTCTCTTCGCGCGCCAGTATTGCCGCGGCGGTCCTCCTGCACGATCTCCTGCATCGCCCATCGCGACTTCCTCGCCGTTCCAGGGTAGAACGAGATCGCCACATCTCCATCTCCAGTTCTAGGGAAGACGATCGACGCCGCCGCAGACGTAACGACCAGGTATGTACTCCGAGTCCGATCTACCTACTTTGCTGCGCCGCCGCCGCCGCCGCCTGGCATTGTGCCGGCGGCCACCGCCGTCGATGTAGGCTGGGAGGTGGTGTCTTGCTTGCTTTCTTGTTCGATTGCCCCGCCGCCGGCCGGCCGCCCATTTGATTTCGTAGTTTTGAAGGGTTATTTGATTTCAAAGTTGCATCTACATCCATCCATCTGTATATCTAATAGATCTATAGACTATAGTAGTATCCTGTATCGATCCCCTGTATACAACAAATTAAAGTTACGCAAACACACTACCTGCCGATGCCTAACTGCTGCGTACTGCTGCTTGGTACTATATATGCCTGAGTGGTACTGAAGTACTGAACTACTACAAGTGCATAACAAAAGCACTTCAAGTGAAAACAGTATTGATGATCAGAAAAAAAAATGAACTGTCGAACTACTATTGCATTTGGTATTGATTTATTTGTCCATATTTGTAGGCTCTTCACGATGTCCGGAGGAGGATGTGACGCTTTCATTGAGGCTTTGGACAGAATGTGGGCTAAGAAGATGGCATCTGACACAGAAAAAGAGAAGAAGAAACATGAGCGGTTCATGGCTTCACTTGAGCTACGGAAAGCTTCACTTGAGCTACAGAAAAAGCGTCTGGCAATAGAAGAAGAAAAGCGCCTGGCATTAGAAGAAAAAAAGGCAGATTTGGACTTGATGAAAAAGGAAAAGGAAATAATGTTAATGGACATGACCTCCCTCACCCCGCAGGAGCAGCAGCACTATAAGACGATACAGAAGAAGATCCTTGCTCGTCTTTTGTCAAATGAGAATTAGTTCATGCCATTTTATTTCTACATCCGAGTACTTTTGGATTCAGTGAACCTTTGTTTTGCGATTCAGTGAACCTTTCCATTACAGTTTATTTGCTTTACATTATCATATATGATGAAGAACTATTTGGTTTGATTGAAATTATTGTTTTACCCGTGTGTATTACGTGCATGATACTGTGCCCTGCACTGCATATGGTCCTGTGCGTGCATCATCCAAGTCCTGCTACCTCGTACTGCAATGCAGGCTCCTGCTGCTGTCTCTTATGGAACTTTGCAGATTGCCGACTACTGGAGTGCCGGGCTGCCGGCTGCGGGAGGTGCTGCTGCCCGCCTGGGAGGCTTGTGAGCTTGCCGTGGCTAGCTGGGAGGTGGCCATGGCCAGCGTCGGCTTCACCAGCAGGGCTGCATCGCCACGAAGGAAGGAGAGGCGTCGACTGGAATATTTTTGCACTAGAAACAGAAAAGAAAAGAAAAAACCAGGTGGGACGTGGGACCAACAAATTTTAAGGGAGTGCGCCTTATTATGACATCGTGCCTACCTTAATCACACATGTTTCCAAGCGAACCAGGGCGCGTCTCACCGTCAGCCGAGGTCTCCGCCGAGGACGGCAATGGACCAGTGGTTTCACAAGGACAATGAACAACAATTCATTGCTGAAGCCTATGGAGGCCACCACACCGATTGTGCTCAATGACTGACGGGCTGATATGACGTTGGACATAGGATGGAAAATACAACGCCAAATTAGCCTACTTTTACGAATAACTTTGGACAAGGTTGGGTTATACGTTAGGAACATAAATTATGAATAACTATTAAGTTTCTGAGTTTAGAAATGTGAAAACCATACGAATAGATTTGTCTTGAAAAATACTTTTATAAAAGTATAAAATTTATCACTTTATAACAAGTATTTTTACACAAATATAAAGTCAAAGTTATACTTTGGATACCATGTCAATGTCCTAAACGACTTCAGGAGTGCATCATGCTTCATGCAGGTTAGGTCACCTTCCATGGGCACTCTTTGATATGGGTAACATAAGCACCTTTACGAGTCAACATATTCCTCTGGCTCACTTTTTGGAGACGCCATTGCACCAATGCCCATAGGACAAGGTGTGGTCTTGAAACGAGGGCTGAATGTTACATCTGCGACCAGACATAAGAGATAATCGACCATCTACTATGTTGTTGCCCCTACACACGAGAGGTATGGTTTCACATTTGTCGAACTTTCGGTCGCCCACTGCCCAACACTGAGTAGTCCGTCCTCAAATGGTGGAGAAGGCTTAGATCGACCTGGCATAGTAAGCCAAAGGGTTTTGGCACATTATTCGCTCTAGTCAGCACATTATTCGCTCTAGTCTCATGACAGGTATGTAAAGAGTGAAATCTTGCTTTAGGCCGGCAATGGGTGGCGACTGGTGCAAAAGAACTTAGAATGTCTAATGGCTAAAGAATAGCAGCTTGAGCTCCCTTCAATCTCCTACGGGAATGTTTCTAAATTTCCTTCTATTTTGTATTTCTTCTTTATCTTTTGCAGGCCATTGGCCAACTCTTGTAATTAAACTTCTATTCTCCATAATGCAATGATACACAATGCTCTTGCGTATTCAAGAAAAAAAACATTGATTTTTAGAAGTGAAATATTAGGAACTATTTTGGAGATGGCCTCCTTTTTCTCCCAATACCTTTTTAGGAGTTGGGTAACATGGAGTTTTTATTTTAGGAGGGTTATTTAGAGAACTCTTGGAAATGCTCTAAGAGCATGTCACAACGTGCGATATGTGACCCAGGACTGACTTAGTTTACATGCGTAGCTAGAGTTTGTTTGTTTTTATCACCTCCACTAAAAGTCGAAATCTAAGATAGTCACTTTTGTCATAGTAAGCGCCAAATTCGTCATTGAAATATATTTATGATGAAGTTTCATTACTATATCATTTGCTAATGATATTCTTCACGGTTTGGTAACCTTATTAAACAAAAGTATCATACTATATACATGTTTTCTTGGTCCATGCAGTTTAACATAGCTTTGTGCATGGTTTCAACTTAATAATGACAGAAGTGAGTATTATAAATAGCTTTGTGCATATATTGGGCTTATGGATGTTGAATTATTTTTCATATTAGCATATATTAGCATTTACATGTAGCTTTAAATGGTTTTTGTTATTTTTTTGTAATGGTTGAGATGGATATTTTAGGTGCAAATTATGTAGCTATATATTACATTACATTACATTACATTACATTACATTACATTACATTACATTACATTATCTTTCAAATGCCCAATATGATTAATTTGAATCCAAAATTAGGGGTCGCTATAATTTATAAAATGAAATATTATCAGATTAGTTAATTATCTTTTATAATTATGTAGGTTTGTGTTTTTCCATATATGCTTTATTTATAACTATATGGATCATGGTCCCCTAGTTTTTTATTATCTTATAAACCTAAAGTAATCTATTGAAATTGTATTAAGATGAACAAAAAGATATAAGTATGATCAAAAGAGATTATATCAAGACTAATTTAGTTTGTTTGGAGTAATCTAAGACTTTTGCTTTCATTTTTCACAATTCTTTACTTAGTCAATCCTCAAAGTTTTAAATAGTATTATATAACATAAGTACATGGAGAAGAGGACAAATCATATTATAGTTATGGGATGATAAAATTTAGTACATTGTACGATAAAAATTAAATTATAATTATTAGATCTAATAAGATGACCACACCTTCAGTCCGTAGGTGCCGTTAGTGCTAACATTGATATAGATGCTGTGGACGGCAAGCAGAGTGAGCCAATAAACACATCGGCAGCCTGTGTGTTCGCACCTGTCCAGCGCGTACGACCGCCCATCTTGCACGTATAGTTGCAGAGTTGAGATTCGTGAATGGCTCGAATACAGATGAGGGCCTCCTTGCTTAGACGTACACACATGCATACATGTCACAGATGCATTTGTGAACATGGATGCATAGACATGTATGGTATGTGCATGCCCTCCGAGCGCCTCCGCCCAGTGCCTCCTATCCCATATCTTCACGTCATAGGCATGCCCGCCAGAGTCTATCGGCTGTGTGACCCTGTTCATATCGTGTCTCTCGTTGTCTGCCACCGTCTAGATCGATCATCTACCTCTTGCAACACTTCTTGGCTAGAACTGTGACACTGGCCAACGTGCATGTTGCTGTGTAAGACTGGATCAGAGAAGATAATAATTATCTGAGTTTTAGTTCTCACTTTTCATGGATCAGAGAAGATAACAATTAGATTTTCTCACTCGCCCTTGATCCCTTGCCGGATTGCTCGTGGCCCTGATCGTCATTCTTGTGCCTCCTCCCAGATTGAACAATCGTGTACACGTGCCTTCCTCTTCGGTGGTCGAGAATCCAGCGCCGTCAGTCCGGATCAGGGAACTGCGCATGGCCTAGGGCTAGGAAGCTGTGGGACGGTGGTACCTAATAATAATATGTTTGTTTTCGTTCTTTCTTGGTGCGTACATAGTAGAATAATGGGTTTTTCCTTCTTTTATCTATAATAGACAGGCAGTGTGGGTAAATCTATAGATAATAAAATAGATCTAATGGTTGCTAATCACCAGAGCCTATAGATTTAACGGTTAGATATTTCTGATTAACGTGAGAATTTTTAGCATTTATCTTTTTTTCTAGCACATCTGGTGAGAATTAACGTGGAGCCTCCAATTATTTTCCGTATCCACATTGTATCCACATGAGAATCTCTAGACAAGCAATTGGAGATCTGAAGAAGATAAAAGAAAAACAGGTACCGTACGTGAACAATGCAGCTGATAAATACAAGAAGCAAGTTGATTGGTTGGACCAGTGTCCACTAGGATCGAGATCCAACACACCATGTGAAGTCACATAGGCAGCAACCGAGAGCCATCATAATAATATTATTAATTATCAATGTTTATATCTTCAAATAGGTTAATTATGAAAATATCCCAAATTCATCTAATGATATTTATACACCTCATAAGTATTAGCATTTTGTATCTATTTGGCCAAATTTGAGACTCATTGATTCCTCAAAAAGGAAGAATGATATTTCAGCATGAAGGTAGTATAAAGGTATTAATGAAATATTTAAGACACAATGTGGTGCCATCCGGCAGAAGAAAAAAAAAAAGATATGGAATTATGGACGGTGAAAATACATAAAATAATTGATATGTGTTTCTCTGGATATATCTTAAACTCCAATAAAGTTAATGCCCACTAACTATTTCTCTAGCATCTCCTTGAGCCGCATCATCCACACCCACTAGCCATCTATCATCTGCCCACTAAGCATGCATGCAAGGTTTGCGCATCAGCCATTTAGTTTTTATCCACTAAGCAACAACAATTTAGTTAGTACTTTCTACATGCTCTGCCGATTGGAGACTGCCCATTTCTCCATGTTGGATCTGAAAAGTCCTGACAGTTTTGCTTTTTCGAAGTATATAATACACAAACAAACTGGTAGTTTATATAGTTTGTCTCTATAACTATCCAATAAATACTCGCAGCAACGCGTGGGAAATTCACCTAGTTCTAAAGTATCTTTGTGTTTGGTGAGGGTTGATCATATCCTAGTTTCCAATGCTTTCGTGTGTCGAAAACAATGACGACTGGTTCCGTCGTCATAAATCTCGTTTTATTCATGAAATTTTCATCGTCTTTCTCTTTATTGCTAAGTTCCTATCAAAAACAAATTGTGCTAAGTTGATATTTACTACTAGTAGGTCTTTCGTGAAACCACCACGCTGAAACTACCTTACGATGCAAGCCGGTGGCGGAGCATCCAGTGTCAATATAGTTTCATTAGAGTTTTATGGACATTAAATATACTGATATGACACTGTATTAATGAAGAGATAGATGAGGAGAGTTTCATATGAGTAGAGAGAGTTTTATGGGAATGAAACTCTTCTACATTGTTTTCAAAATATAAAGCGTTGTAAACTAGGACATGAAACCTCCCATTGAGACTGGCCTTATTCTCGTAGTCATTGTTCTGGTTATTCGGCATGTATTTATGGTGTAAAAAAATGAGTTGTGCTAAGATACTGGATGGAAAGAGATAAGGATAACGAGGGATAACAATGTCGGTATGAAAGCGCATGGGATGAACTGGGAAGCATCATGGAGAGTTTCCTATGCTCGTATCCACGTGCATTTGCTCACAAAAGAATCTCTCAGTTCATTCTGTATACAAGCAATTAAGTAATCTGTGTGCTCTGATCAAGATATATATATAAAAGAAAAGTACGATTTTGTCGCGTAATATAAATAATGCAAACTGATGATAATATAAATTAACTAGCTACTTGATGAAGGAATGCAAGTTGATGTGTTGGACTAATCCAAAAGGATCGTACGTGTAGCAAGTTAGCTAGCTGGATCGTCACTCTGGTCATCTATAAATACTACGCAGAGAGCAATGAGCATTACACAACACAAATTAAACACGCACACTACACACACAAGCAGAGATCGATCGATCATAGCTTAGATTGTTGGATTATGGGGTGGACACGGAGGGTCAGAACAGGATATAACGGTACCACCAAAGCGTCTACAGAGCCTCACCATTCGCAATGGCAGTGCTGTTGACTCCATTCAATTCACCTATACTGACGAAGCTGGGCAGAAGCACACTGCTGGCCCATGGGGTGGATTTGGTGGCACTCCTCAAACGGTGAGTGAGTTTTGTTCGTTCGGGCTGTCTATAAGCAAATATGCTATAGCACGCTTTTGAAAAAAACTGAGATGATTGCCACACATTTATCTGCTGATTTTTTCTTCGCGAGTATAAAGGCATCGATATTAAATTTTGTATTAGGTAATGTTTAGAATTTTATCCATTATTGTTCCATTGCAAACACACTTTGATTAGGGCCGTTATTCGAGAAGATGCCGCTTTGTTGGATAATAACCCTTAAACCGGTATTTTTACCTTGGTAGTGAAAAATTGAGGCGTTACACTAAACATTCTGCTTTTATATATATAGACTCTATACATAATACATGAGTATCTTCCTCCTGCGTGCAGATCGATCTTTGGGACACCGAGTACGTCAAGGAAGTATCAGGAACAATAGGCACATAAGGAGATATTACTTTCTTAAGCTCATTCAATCTTGTCACCAGCTCCAGAACCTTGGGTCCATGGGGCAACAATGATGGGACACCTTTCTGTATTACCGCGCCAGCCAACAGCAGCATTGTGGGATTCTATGGACGCTTGGGAAGCCTCGTCGACGCCATTGGTGTTTACGTGAGTGAACTTTGAACAGGAGGCCTAGCTACTGGTTGCTCGATGATCCTTCTTTTTTTTTTTTCCCAACTTCCCTTTCCTTATTTCACGGCACAATAAACACAGATAGCTAACCAGAGACGGTGATGCCGTCCATGGACGACATATGTTGTCCATGGCCATCATTGTCCTGTGTACAATAAAGGTCTTGATCAAAGACTGCTGCTGTGTTATGAAATCATTTCCTGTTATCAGATTTTGGGGTTTTGCAATAAACAATGCTTTTCTTGATGTTTATATTTATACACCAATTTCTGATTATTACGAGCGCACGCCAAATATGACATATACTGCCTAAATTAGTCAAACATCTCATTTGCCATCTACGAGCGTGGTACAAGTAAAATTTAGCATATTTAATTTGTAAACCTCATTTCACAAAGACTTGTGACCACGGGACAATCCCACCATCATCGGATTTGCTCTATCTTCGCCCTTGCAAGGTGGAAAGGTAAATCGTTATCATCTAGATTTCTGTTTTTTCCCTACTTCCATAGTGGAAAGGTGAATTATATATAGAGGGTTCCCACCCCCTCCCCCTCCCCCTCCGCTTTTGTATTACCAAAAGCAAACATTCAGGTTTACAGCATACGTGTTACATCCACTGTAACGTTCTCAGGTTCAAACCTTAACGAAAAGTCTGAAACGGGAGACTCAAGCTCCGACTCAACGACTACAGGCAGAAACGACCCACAACTCGGGGCTCGACCGCGTGAAGCTCCTCTGACTGCTAAGGTGAAGTATATATTATCGATATAACTTTTAATTTGTTTTTCCCCACTGCCATGGTGGAAAGGCGAAACATTATCGAGTGAATTTATGTTGTCTTCCCTACTGTCATTGTGGAAAGACGAATAGTTATCGAGCAGTGGCTTCTGTTTTTTCCCCACTGCCGTGATGGAAAGGCGAAATATTGTTGAGCAGACTTCTGTTGTTTTTCTCACTGCCACGGTGTAAAGGCGAATCATTATTAAGCAAACTTCTGTTGTTTTCCATTGCCGTGGTGTGGAAAGATGAAGCAGCTCCAGTATTTTAGTTGATTAGGGACAAAAGGCTAGCTATCAAGGTCACGCACGCTGATCATCTAGCTATAAATACGTAGGCACGTAGCCAACATTCGTTCTTTGGAGCATCACACAACACAATTAGGTACACACACACACACTACACGCAGAGGCGACAGAGAGATCAGCAAAGCACAGTAGCTAGCAATGGCGACGAACCCTCCGACTCCGAGTAGCGTAGTGGCTCCCATGGCTCCCACTTAACGCCGGATTCGCCCGTCACGCCGGAGGCGATGACCAGTGGCAAAGGACGAAACAATTTTAAGGTATGGCGAAGTAGAAAAAAACACTGTTTTAGGCATGGCGTGGTGTGCCGTGCTCTGCACTGCACGCCGGGGCACCAAAATCTAGCTCCACGTTCATATGCCTAAAACGACTCCAACTCCATTGGCATAACCGCACAAGTGTTTCTCTAATCCACGCTTGTTTAGTACAGCACCACCAAGCAGGGGCAGTAGTTTTCCTGTCGCCGGTACTACACTTGCATGACTGCGTCCATGGCTAGCTTCAGGCAGTAGAGGCAATTTGGAGTGGAGATCGGTGGCAGAGTTGAGGTAGGGCGAGTGCCCTACCTTGCCCTACCGGGTCCTCCGCCCATGGCGATGACCTTGATCCTAATTATGTCCAAGGTTTTCATTGCTTGCTCAAGACCTCAAAATTACTCCTGGACATTTAATGAAGCGAACACGTTTTTATACTAGCTACTAGACGAAGTCTCATTCTATATTGTTAATAGAGAGAGAGAGAGATAAAGATAGAGATATAGAGATAGAAGAAGCTATAATTCATCTATATCTCTAATAAGCTAGAGGTCCAACCCATTCTAAAGAAAAAAATAAAATGAAAACCAGTATATTTTTTTATAAAGAAATGAGTATATTGCTTGTCCCCCATTATAAATTGAGGACATGTTGGTGCAGATCGATAGCATAGTACTAGTTATTACCCAACACAGATTCTTATAAGCTGATCTAGAGATGGCAGCCACTAAGCAGGCAATATGCTGCGTGCTTCTTGCACTGGTGTTTGCATCAAGTACTGTACTCTAGCACACATATACAAAACACATCTTCTTTAACTGCCTTTGTTTTGCATCTTTCTTATATGTGTTAAATATTGATTCTGTGATCTTGTCCCTGTGCCTGCCCAACACCTACTCCCCGGGAGTAGATTTCGAAGATTGCCAGGCTAATCCTTCGAGTCTGCTTTGCTGGACCCTGTTAGGTAAGATGATATCTTGCTCTGTCTGGTCCAAGGAGGACAAGGCAGCTTGCAAGAGAGAGTGCAAGCTGAAGAACTACGACGATGGAATGTGCTTTGTCACAACGGGTAGAGCCAAGCTCGTCTGTATATGTCACATACCCAAGTGCAAGTGACGATGCTAAAACAAAAACAGTAAAACCGAGCTAATAAATTTGTACTGAATATATAAGAATGGGCTTCCCTGTATGTTTCCCCCCTTTGTTATTCTGGTCCTCGGCATCTGCTCCAGAAACGAGATTTTCAGTTTTTTTTTTTTAGTTCTTTCCCCCGGTCTCTCACATCAGGGAGAACTGTTTGGTTCACTCTCAAGCAAAACTGTCTCTTGCTGTTTCAAAAGAAGAAAAAACTTCCTATCGCAAGCATGGCTCTGAGGTGTCCGATTCCAGGTTCCTGTAGCCACCATGTGAAAAAAGCCTATTACAGACGAGTGTTAGGTGTGATTACGTCTGTGTTAGTGCGTATCTAATAAACCTTATTACAGACGCTCAAAGGCGCGTCTGTAATAAGGCCTTATTTCAGACGGTTGTATATATACACGTGTCTGTAATACAGCTACCGTGCGTCTATAATAAGCCTTATTACAGACGTGTTTTATTGACAAGCGTCTATGCTACAGCTAACGCACGTCTGTACTAACCTATCAACTACTCACGCGTGGTAACAACACACGTCTGTGCTCGCGCTGATACTCACAAAAAAAATAAATTACAGTTTAATATAATCCAAACTGGCCCAGCACAACACAGATCTCAACTAAATTAAGTTCAAATGTGTCACAAAGTTCAAATCTTCAATTGTGTACACAATTAACACACATCAACTAAATTAAGTTCACATTAATAACCGTTCTCAAGCAGCACCTAGGAAAAATGCATCCTTACAATGGCATCACAGATCATCAATATAACTACCGTTGATGTGGCCACTGCGGGGTCATGAAACAATCCAAATAGGTCGATGATCCATTCCGAATGAATTTGGAGATCCTCTCTCTAATCTCGCTTATGCGGATAACCATTGTGTTCAAGTCAAGGCCCCGTAAAACACACCAGTAGACAAACATATAAGATTTTTCTTACAAATAAAAGCATTTATTCAGTAGTACGCAATATAACACAAAAGGAAAACATTATCCACAGCACACTGCGGGAATGTGTTGCTGAATAGAATACTGAATTGTTTCCACTTTCATCAGATAAACATAGGCATTAAAGAATAGACAAGAGATTATGTGCCTTATCTAAATACATATTTTCATGCACTCTGTTAATACATATTTTCATGTACTGTTCCTAAATACCCGTTTTGCTCAGATATGACAACCTCATGATTTAAGCACAGAGCATGCAGGTACATTGTGATTTAACAGCTGTTAGTTTGCTCGTTCTGAAAAGGATGAGTCAATACCTTTGATGGCTTCCCAAAACTTGATCTATCTACCAATATTCATACACTTTTGGTTATTTTCATGTTGGCTATAATGTTGATATATTTCCGGTAAACATGATTACCATAACTTAATAAGTTCTGACCCCTTCCTGCAATAAACTCCATAGAGCTACACCTAAGTAGGAATCAGAGGAAGATGACACAAGCAATGAGATCACCCCTGGGAGTGGCACCTTCTAAACAAGAACACATCTGATGGCACGATCATCTATCGGTTCTGTCTGAACCAACAACATAGTTCAGGGAGTCTTGTAGTACAAATGGCTGCTATTAAAAGAATCTACAATCCAGATCCGGCACAGGACACGGCCAGAAGACAAGGTGTTGAACCTTGGGGTTTCAACCATTGGAGAAGCAGCACATTCAACTAAGCACAACAACCAATAAGTAAATAGATCTGGCGTACCTTAGAGTCAACCGCCTCTGTAAACGCCAGCATCCACAGCAAGTGGTGGGCCGCATAGAACCCACTAGTGTCGTCCGGACCTTGCTGTAGGCACTGCGATCATATGATCAAACATGATTACTAATATATATAAAACACTAATTGACAACTAGAAGTGAAGCACTACTAACTGGAAATTTGGAGACATGAGTCAACTTGAATTCTGTCTTCCCTGTCTTGAATGTCTGGTACTTGGCATAGGCCCTTCACATACAAGAGATGTTACAACATTAGTTGGACTCAATAACATATTAAAGACAGGGGTAAGAGTAGGTTAGAAAGTACTCACTCATCTATCACAGATGTCAACAAAGTCAAATCTGTCTTCCTGGCTCTATAGGAGTCCAGGTACAACACCTAGTGCCAGCTGGGAACGATGACGACAACAATCCAGTGCGTACCGGAGTTATACGCAAACATCACATATTTTTTTGGTTATATTCCATTAGGCATCTTTCCAGATACGCCAAGCTGTAATCCCTATCACTTTTCAGGCTATGAACTCCCAATGCCTCAGGATCAAGAAGGGCAACTGGCAGAGATTTATTTGTAGCTACCGCAATGATGTATCTAGGAATAAAGAAGCATAGAAAATCAAATTAGCAAGCAATGCAACCATATGAAGAGTGTTCCTAGCTACAAAATGAACATGTCTAAAAGAGAAGAAATTGTACGTACAATGTTATCACGCGAAGAATTTTTACATCCAATTCATCGAATGTGAGGAGGTCAAACACGTCGTCAAATCCCACGGTGAGGGGCTCATATTGGCCGTCAAGCAAGAAATAATGGCTCTCCACCCTACCTATTATCCCGGTGTTTCTCCCCATTGCACATGCATTCATGTAGTAGTTATGAAGTTCAGCACACTTAGGACCTGCCTGCAAAAGTTGTTCTTCTGATAGCATTGGCTGTTCAAACTTGTACTTGAAGTTGGGATGTATCAATAAGGAATCCTCAGGTGTACTCTGCTTGCCACCCACCTGCTGGCCCCGTTTGATATTTTTACTCTTGTGTGCTCTAGAGGATGCGGCGGTCGGTTCCGCTTGCCGCGCGGCCACCCACTCGGGCTGCTGCTTCCGCCGGCCACCCACCCACTCGTCTTCTTCCGGGCCACCCACCCGCTGGCCCCATTTGGTATTTTTACTCTTGTGTGCTCTAGAGGATGCGGCGGCGGTTCCGCTCGTCGCTGGTGGCCACCCACCCGCCGATGCCGCCGCCGGGCCACCCACCTGCTGGCCCTATTTAGTATTTTTACTCTTGTGAGCTCTAGAGGATGCGACGTATACATCCGGGAATGTATGGACTTGTTAGTTTTTTCTTGCCTTCTCGCAAGCTCCTTGAAAGCACATTTTCTTACAAAGAGGGGCACTCTCATCTTTCTCATCATGTGAGGATGAAACTTTGCATGCAAAGTCCTCCATAGTGACTTTGCCTGACCTCCCAGAACGTGTAGGTTCTAAAGAGCTTTTACTAGGGGCCTCCTTCTATGATATCACAATGCCACTCTTACTCCACTGGATCCAAGTGAACATAGCATTTCCAAGAGTTGTTATCTCATCATTTGGCGGCAGAGGCAACATGATGCTCTCATGGTCCGGATCTACATATTCAATTAATACAGCAACATATCCATCCCGTACATGGCCAGCTGAATGTACCTTAGTTTGCTTTGGGAATACTTGACCCTTTGCTACCTCCACCGGATCACCTCCGTAGCCGCTTACAAGTATACAATATGTGGGCTCGTGAGAAGGTCCACAGGATTTGGATATGAATTGCCATTTCCACCGGTCCTTCCAACCGTACAAAGTTGCGATCGCATCGCGCCGAGGCAAAGCTATTGTTCTTAGCACCCATAGAGGGAAGGGTGTTGAAGGGCGGAGTCGGGCAAATTAATTCCTTGTGTACGTAGGATGGCAAAGTGAAATCTCTAATTAACTCCCCACGAAGTTCCCCACGAAGTTCTTCTTTAGTGGCATCTATATCCACATCCGAACGCTTCCTCTTCCTGTACATGTCCTGGTAATTCGGCCAAAACTTCCAACCACAATAACTAGACACACCGCGCATGCGCCCGCCTGCTCTTTGCCCAAGACCTGCGACAAAGACATCTTTATCCCCGACCAACTTGTTTGTGATCCCCGAAGCCTCAAGTTCCGCTTTGTTTCTCTACAATTTGCCGAGACCCTTTCACTGATTTAGATACCCATTGAATCTTAGGACCTTCAGCGTCATAACAATTTTACCATGTCCACGCAGAAAATTCCTTGGGCGACCCTCGGGATATTTGAGCCAAGGATTAGTAAGGCCTTTTTCGGCTAAATCCATATCCTCTTTCCTCCACTTTCGAGGTGCCGCAGCATACCCTCCTGTCCCCAGTGCAAAGGGTTGTGCTTGTTCTTCGCCCGAAGCTTCATGAAAAACTCACTTGTTTCTTTTGCTTCATTGGTCTCCTGTAGTCTCACAAATGTTTCCCAATCTTGAGGCGGAATGTATGGATGCTGCTTCAAGGGATCCAACCCTTTACTGACAAAATTGCGTACTAGGCAGCTTTTGTGGGTTCTCCAAGCTTTGTTTACCATCCTCATCATCATGTTACTCGCCTTAGCCTGCAACGGTTCCTCAAACTCCAACCAAGGCTGGACATAATCCTGAAATAATTTATGCCTTTGTTCTTCAGTTAGGGAATCAAAAGAAAGCAAGGTCAAGGGCAACTTTTGTCTAGCAATCAAACCAGCAAGCCTCCTCATCCTCCTCACGGCCTTCTCCTCAGTGGGCATCCCATTCTCAGTGATCTCTTTGACAACTATCTTGTCGGTTGGGCACTGTGCGGGTTTCCTGTTTCTCCGGCGACGACCTGGAGGTTGAGAAGCATGCACCTCACTCTCTTGCTCCCCTGCAGTATCATGTCCATGTTGGTCCACTGCATTAGCATCACTCTCTCCCTCATCTGATGCACTGTAATGAGATTCTCCGTCGGTAGATGATGGTGCGCTCCCGTTATCAAAATCCTACAAAATAAATTTTAGTAAGGTTTTTAGGGACCATGATACAGCTTGATCTGCCATGTAAGAGTACGCAGCTAGTAACGTATATCACAAAGCTAAAGCTTACCATTTAGAAAGGGCTCTCTGTGCGTAGGCAACAACCACCATGCCACCACTAACACCAATAACCACCGCCTTTGTTCGTTGTCGTAGATTCCTAGAAATAGCAATCAAAATGAGTAACTTAGATGTAAAAACAGTGCTACTAATTGGTAAAACAATATGACTTGTCCCGCTGTGTCCTCAGTCTGTGCTAGTAACTAGAATAGAATTTTCATAGGCCAACCAATACAAGCAGATATACTACACAAACTAACAAAAAATTGTATATATGCTCTCGGTGAATACTTAGTAGTTCATCCATTGCCCCACCGAACGAAGTAATTAATTTGATAACAATAGCTTAGACTGCAATACAGGGTAAATCTAAGAGAAAAAACAAACAGTCTATTGGATCGGTCAAAACAATGTGATGCCATTTGAAAGCACACCACAGCTATGTACATAAGAATTTACAAAGAAGTTACAAAAACAGAACACGACGATATTAGTTGCATAAGTGAATAGCTTTTCATTCTAACTGAATATGCACACGTCCAGTTCATATGAGCGAATGATTGTCCATTGTCAAATTTTATAAATGTCATAGGAGTACAGGACATAAAAACTATATGATCTCTCCTTTTGTTTTGTTATGGAAGAACACCACTACATCAGTCAGCCAACACGTAACAAAACCCAAGCTTTAATTAGCAATTGCAGTGGCTGCTTGCTGTGTAGGTGAATTAATTTGGGCATTCCATCGAACACCTTGACTGCAGTATGAAACGACACATGTACACCGAATACACGAGTCATGGCATTCACGGACGACCAAGCAAGCCAGGCCGGTGCCAACCACGACGAAAAGACAGGGCGATGCTGATGCTGCGTACCTTGGAGCCGCTCGGTGTTCTGCGTCGTGAAGACAACGGCGATGTCGGAGCAGGCAAAGGGCAAGGCGCTCTCCTCGTCCCTGATGCTCGTGTATTGCTGCAGGCGAGGGCGAACGGCGGTTCCGGACGGCGAGTGCGAGATGCAGACGTGGAAGGCGCGGGCGGACGTCGGATGGTGGAGGGCGACGACGAGCTGCAGAGGCGGGCGGATGACGGTTCGCGAGGGTGCGGACCGGGGCACGCGTTCCGAGGGGCCGGGGCTCGCGGAGTTGTGGAGTTCGCCTGCTCGGAGGGGAGGAGCCGCGAAGCTCGCCGTAACGCGTCCTCGCGGATGCGTCCTCGCTGGATCCGTTGAGGGACGACGTACGGATGGGGGCGGCGGCTGCTATGCAGGAGCGCTCGCGCGATGGGCGGGGGTGGCAGCGGATCGAGGCGGCGTAGCTAGGGTTGTGGTTGTGGGAGGTGGGACAGGTTTCTAGATCTCTCTTTTTTTGATTGGCATAAGGACGTTTTTTTTTTTTTTGAATGCCCGGCGCCGTGGGAGTTAAAAGCGCGTCGCCCCCACAATCGCTCAGCAGGCCGGCCAGCTCTGCGCGGCTTCAGAGCGGCCCACGAGCGGCCCATGAGCCTGAGAGCGAGCGCAGACTACAGTGAGGGGACATGAAGTACGTGAAGGCGGCTAGGAAATTTGTTTGGATATACCGCTTGAAATGCAGAGAGAGCCGCCCAGAAATTTACTTGGATATTCCAACCCTTTTGGATATTTCGGACAAACTAGGATATTCGATATTCCAAACTAGGAAACCCGCATCTTTTACTCCCCTTTTACTCTTCATTCCGCCGGCGCGGATGAGACGTAAATGGATCGAGACTCACTCGTTCTTCTCTCCACCGCCGCCGCCGGTCTTCTTCGCCCGCTCCCCACGCTCGTCCGCCCTCCCATCCACGAGCCTCCCCGTCCGCCCGCTTGCTCTCCCGCCCTCCCGCCCGCCGACCCTCACGCTAGCGCTCTCCCCACGCCCGCCTCGCCATGGAGCACAAGACGACAACGACTCCCCAAGGTACAATAGGTACAATATCCCGCGAAGCCAAGGATTTAAAACAATGAAACCCCTCTTGTTCATTGCCCATACTGTAGTCGGGTTCTCAAGGTCTATACATCGAAGACAACCAAAAATACTGACCGTTAGTTCTATGTCTGTCCAACGGTGAGAGCTTTTGCCTGCAAATTCTGAGTGATGTATATTTTGTGTGATTTGATGACTGCGTCGATTTGATTTTTTTCCCTACAATTGGCGACAGAGAAATGGTGCTGCTGGTTGTCAATTCTAGGAGTGGGAAGAGTGATATGAGCAATACTTGGTTGACGAGAAGTTGGTGCCTCCAGATTATCAATCTGTTTTCGAGTCTACCACATTACCGCAGCAAGTTCCAGTTGTTGAAAACAAGCCAAACAGTGGAGAAACAAGCCACGATGAACAAGTTAAGCAGGCTTAGGAAGATAGTAAAGTGTTGAAATGTTTGCTTGTTGTCTCGTGTACTTGTTTTAGTTAGCAATTTGGCAGCAATTGTGAGGGCTAAGTGAATCTTGTGTACTCTATCAAAATGTATCAATTGTGCCAATGAATGTTTGTTATCTGTGTACTTGTGTTAGTTAGCAATTTGGCAAATAGCCAGTGAGGGCTGAATAGTGAATCTTGTGTACTCTTGCTATCAAAATGTATCAACCGCGCCAATGAATCAATGAATCGTGACATGTTATGTTCTCAAGTGACAATTTTTTTCTTCTCAAATGGCACGCAAGTCTCTGCTTTCACAAGAAAGCATTCAACATATAGTTAAATTTCACACACACACAAGCCTGGTAACACATAGGTTCAAATGGAAAAGGTTCACAAAAAATGGCACAAGTCTGGTAGCATACACAAGTCTCTGAAAGCTGAAAATGAAAATGACATAGGTTCTGAAACACACTGGTCTGATAGCACAACACATAGGTTCTGAGAATGACATAGGTTCTCAGATTTTTTGTTTTTCATTTTCCTTGGGACCAACTTCTTCGTTGTTCCTCTTTTCTTGCTTGGTGTTCCTACAGTGGCGCTGGGCGACCCATCAGTAGGCTGGACTTCTGCCTTCTCCTATCAAGAATGCCAAGCACCTGAAAAGAAAATGAATGAAATTAAGTAACATTTTACTACCGTGTTCTGTGTTCAGGAACTATAGATGGCAGTCATTACTTTGCTTACCCTTTTGTTAGCCTAATCGAGCTCTCTTGCAAGATTGTTTCCTTGGTCGGTTTGATGGGGCTTGCTGTTTTCGGCATCTTTTTGCTATGGGGGCATTGTCCTCCTGACGAACATGACGAACATCTCTTAGGTATGGTGTTAGCTCGCTTTCTAAAATCACAGGGATGATGGAAGTATCGAAAGGAGGTATTTCATTGGATTTATTGAACTCTTCCTCGTTCACTTCATTTTCAACTCCGACAACATGCTTTTTCCCTGGGAGAACCACTTGTAGTCTCTTGTTTCGAGTGTCATGCACATAAAAGACTTGGGAAACCTCACTGGCTAGTACAAATGGCTCTTCCTTAAACCCATCTTGTTCAAGGTCAACAGTGGTGAAGCCATATATGTCTTTCTCGATCGCACTTCTCCGAACCCATCGACAATAAAAACGACAACCCTAAATCCGCCAGATATAGGAGTTCCCATATCTCTTCAATCCGACCATAGTACGTTTCCTTTTTCATCTTGATGTCAAATGCATCTACACGAACAAAGACTGTTCGGTACATGCTTTTCTTGTCTTGATTAATGGTGTAAAAGGTGTATCCATTTATGTCATAGCCTTCATAAGTTATGATCGTGACGGGTTTTTGTGCCGCTTGTCGAATCCTTTCGTTTGGGCAAGAGCTTGAGCTACCAAGTCGGCCTTTAAACCAATTGTTGAACTCACTCATATGTGCCCGCGCAATCCAATTTTCATCTTTGTGTGGATTTTGTTGCCTCAACTTTTCCTTATGCTCTTAAATGTAAGGATCCAGTCCTATTGTGTGTTGTAACACTAGAAAGTGGGATTTTTCAAGGTCATCTCGATCTGGAGTAACTTGCTTCTCCCCAAGACACCCTCTCCCCGTTAGCCTTCCCTCATGGCGAGACTTGGGGATGCCAATTGGATTAATGGGGTCAATGTAACGAGGCACCCGCCGACCACCTCCTCGCAGAAATAGCATTGCACCATGCTTCCCTCGGGATGAACCCGACTCTTAGTATACCTATTCGAGTACTCATAAATCTCTCATACGGATACATGTGGTGGAGGAACATTGGTCCAAGATGCTTGATCTCCTCAACCAAATGTATAATGAGATGGACGGATATGTCAAAGAAAGTCGGCGGGAAGTAGGCCTCAAGGAGACACATCACCTCATACATGTTCTTTCCAAGATTTTCCAAAGTGATTGCTTGTCAATGACCTTCCCGAGAGATTGCGTTGAAGAAGAAGCAAAGGCTCATGATTGCCTTTCGGGTTTTTTTTCTCGGCATTATGTTTCGGATACCTACCGCAAGCATCGTTGTGAGCATGACATCACAATCATGAGCCTTCATGGGAAGCATTTTGTTTTCTCTTGGATGCACAAGCTTTCGGATGTTGGATGCATATCTAGAGGGAACTTTGACACTACGAATGAAGTCACGTAATTCCTGCTTCTCATCTCGGGTTAGGTTTATGGCGATACAAGTGGTTGGGCACTCCTACTGTTAGGGCACAGCTCGGGCCTTATGTCCAATTCCTCTAGGTCAGCTCTTGCTTTTTCATGGTCCTTAGTTTTATTCTGATCATTCATGAGTGCCCCAAGCAAACTCGCACACACGTTCTTTTTCACGTGCATGAGATCGATGCTATGGCGGACCGCTAAGTCTTTCCAAGAAGGTAGTTCCCATAGGATTGACATTTTCTTCCACCTTTTCTTATTGACACCCTTACCTTTGCAAAGCGCTTTCGCTTTCCAAGGGCAAAGGCTATTCGGTCAACCGTAGGTGTGGTATCCTCTACCACCTGGTCATACACTTGTTGCCCCCTGAAATGCCTTGGTGCAGATCCTGTCTCCTTTGTGCCATCAAACTGATGTTTCATATTCCGGTATGCATGAGACTTTGGAAGGAAACGTCGATGCCTTACATAAACCCTCTTGCTTGAGTTATTCAACCAAATACTCTCGTGTCATCTAAGCAATGAAAGCAGTCTTTTTTCTCCTTTGCTCGCCTGCATGTGCAACGATGTGTTGGAATATCATTGATAGTGGTGAAGAGCATGGCACGTAAGTTGAAATATTCTTTCCTGAACCCATCATACACCTTCACACCCTCCTTTTTCCAGAGTAACTTAAAATCATCAATAAGCGGCCTCAGACACGTGTCAATGTTAATACCTAGTTGAAATGGACCAGAGATCAAAACTGACAACATCATGTACCTCCTCTTGTTACATAACCATGGGGGAATGCTGTAGATAGTTAAGAGCACAGGCCAAACACTATATGAGCTACTCTTCTTACCAAATGGGTTCATGCCATCTCGTGCTCGGTGCTATCCGAAGATTCCTTGGCTCATCGTAAAAACGTTTTGTGCTTGTTATCAAAGAACCCCCACCGAGTACCATCTCGGGTGTCGTATATAACCATCAACTTTCCGCCCGTCTGAGTGCCAAGTCAACAATTGTGCGTCCTTGGAGGTTGCAAAGAGACGTTTGAGGCGAGGAATTATAGGGAAATACCAAACAACCTTCCTAGGAACTCTATGGCACGTCTGATCACCTTCCTCATCCACATCAATTATCTCCTTGTAACGAGAGGTTCCGCACTCAGGGCATTTATTCATCTTTTTACACTTTTCACCACGAAACAGGAAGCAACCATTCTTGCAAGCATCAATTTTCTCAAACTTCAATCCCATCGGACGAGCCTCATATGTAGTCTTGGGCATTTGATTCCCCTCGGGAAACATATCAATGAGCAACTCTAGTAATCCTCCAAAGCTCTCGTCGGTCCGATTTGCCGCCTTCAATTGGAGAAGCTTTAGTGTGCCCGACAACCTCGTATAGGACTTATTGCAACTTGGATGGAGTGGTGTATTCATATTTTTCAAGAGCTTTTGTAGCTTCTTGACCTCCGTAGGAGTGTACTCATCAAAGCCCAAGGCATCACGCACCATCTCATCTAGATTTTCAACCATAGGAATAGGGCTTGCAAGAATCTCTTTCACAAAGATCATCACTTAGCTCCTCATCGTCATCATCCTCATGAAGTCCTTCCTCACCATCACGCGACCAACAGCTTGTGCCCCATCTCGGACATTGACACCTTCTTCTCCATGTTTGTTCCAACATATGTAGCCATCCATGAATCCACGACGAATTAGATGGCCGTAAACCGTCAAATAGCTCGTGAATAGCTTTTCATTCTTACAATCGGCGCATGGACACCACATAGCCGACTTCTTTTCATTCAACATATCCTGTCTCAGGCAGCAGTTATGAAAGACCGAAGCCCATCTAAATAGTCATCGAAGCACGGCTCACAACATACATCCACCGTATTCGGTTCTCCATAGTCTACAAAAGAAAACTGAAAATAGAAGAATAAGCCAACCATATCAAGAAATTGTCACTATACAGTAATTTTGACACAATTCATCAGCATGTTCCACCATGACACTAGCTCATCAAAGTTTATAATTAGTTGCTGTCAAAAAATTATAGTTAATTAATTAGTTGCAAAATTTGATGTTGAGCTCACCTCCGCCACTTGCTAGGTGGCGAAGCCGTGCTAGATAAGATGGCGATGGCGAAGCACTATAGAGAGCGAGAAGCTAGCAGATCGATTAAGCACGAGGGCACACCCTGCTGCAGAGACCGAGATAGAATTAAGCACATGGACTAGTTAAGTGCCCGTGCGTTGCTACGGGTAAAATATTTCATGATCCTATGTCATTACAAATAATTAACATTAAAACAAAGAATTCAAACTATTTCTTTAAAACAAAGAAACGATGTTTTTGACTCCACCTAGACATAGGAAAAAGTAAGCGAGATTCATTCTTTTTGTCTTTGTGAGACTTCCTAATAGCAGATGATGCTCTGGACAATTTGAGTTTTAGACTTTTCTTTTCAAAGGGACTAAGCAAACAGGTTCCCTGACCCGAAAGAACAATAAGCAAAATGAATTTCCAATGGTTCTGCTCTTTTTGAAGGGACTAAGCAAACAGGCTCCCTGGCCTGAAAAGGACAATATGCAAAAATGAATTTCCAATGGTTCTGCTACTATTCCAGACAGAAAGCATGTTGTCCAAGCAAACAAGTACATGAAAAGCTAAAGCTATTTGGCCTATTGCTTGTGTGGAAAACAGAGGTCACAAGTGTTTCTTTCTTTGTGGCCTACATGCAAAGTGAAGCAATCTGGATGGTGAAAGTAAATAGCCCTTGATTGAAAGATCAGTATATATCCGGAGACCTCTGAACAAGCACATGGATGGATAGAAACTAAGCATATTCAGAGAACTATTCTTAAGTAGTTAAGCACACATATGGATGCCTAAAACATAAATTCGACAAACATGTGTTGGCCACGCCACTATTGTCGGATTACCGCTCCAATCTCCAAAGATGCAAAGTGAGACCGTGTCTACTCATGTGAGGAAAAAAACATTTATAGCTCATAGCAAGAAATTAAATGTAGATCTATTTGAAATGGATCGTTTCCCATTAACATTTTTACTCTATTTTCCCCAAATCCCAGGATCATATTGTCGGTCGCTATTGACTGGTGTGTAAGCTTTAGCTGTCAGTTTCAGTTTATCGAGTATCTTGCTAGCGATGCAACAAAAAATTAAGAAATTTGTTGATCAGACTTGTAGTACCTAATCAAATACCAAATGACAGCTAAAATCAAACCAATGATGATGAAATCAAATAAATGGACAATGACTCAATACCAAATGAGAAAGCTAAAACCAAAGTTCAGATGGGTGTGTACCTACGACAATCCTGTAAATCGAGGCAAGAGTGTTGTCTTCAGTAGATTGATATAAAATGAAAAGGTATTCCTCCCTGCAGGAAATAGACACAATTTAAAACCAAAAACTGCAATTCAGGCTCACACATCCGAATACACATTTACTCCAAATTAGGTACCCAAACATTATACAATCATATGGATATCTGTTCTACCACTGATTCCTAAAAGATGAAATTCCAGATCTAACCTCCAAATTGCGACTATGGTTTCGTAACCCGATCAACACCCTCATAAGAATACATTAAACATACTTCGACGTTACCAAAAAGTATTCGGATCTTGGATTTCCAAATGAGTTCTCAAATACAATTTTTTGATAAAAAAAAAATAGGCCATACAATTTAGGTGCACCATGATTAGTTCATCTACCAGGCCATGAGCATCGATCCCGATTGCAAGATGGTGCGACGAGGAATCCTACAACGGGAATAGGGCGAGGCACAAATTACCTTGAAGCTTGACAATGAGGAAGTAGATGACGACGGTAGAGGACGGGAGGAGGCAGTGGTTCCAGGGAACCGCCGGTGGTGGAAGCGCGGACCGGCGCGGGGAGCTCGAGGGCCGGGCGACGCCGGCGGTGAGACCCAGCCGAAGGAGACCGGCCTGACCGCACCGGCACTGATTCGTGCGTGCTGCGGCCGTGGGGAAGGAGAGGCGTGGCGACGGCGTCGAGGTGACCTGGCCGCGACGGATCCGGAGTGGAGGTCGTTGGGGTGCGTGGGGGTCGTGCTGCCACTGGGGTGCGTGGGGGTCATGCTGCCGCTGCGGCCTCCTCGTCGCGCGCGGTGTTTCGCCGAGGCACTCGGCAAGGTCGCCGACGGCGATGTCCAAGTAGGCGGTGCAGGCGAGGGCGAACCGGCGGTTTCGCGGAGGGCGACTGCGAGCTGCTGCAGGCGAGGGTGGACTGCGACGGGAACGACGACGGCGAGCTAAAGAGGTGAGCGGACGGCGCGGTGAAGGCACGAAGCGCGTCTTCGCCGGTGCCGGATGCCCGGCGGCGTGCTAGGGTGATTTAGGCGAGGAGAGGTAGGTCAGGCACCCAGCTCTTGGGAATTTCCTAACATTATTCCTTACCAGCTTCTCTATTTAGATTAGAATTTCCTGACATTATTCCTTGCCAGCATCTCTGTTTAGATTAGAATTTCCCCGACATTATTCCTTGCCAAGCATCTCTGTTTAGATTATAACTAAAACGTTTGACAAGTCTATATTAATTTATGACATAACTAATTTCACATATAGTGCCTTGATAGAAAAATTCAATGATAGTAAGAAGCATGGGAGATTCATGCTATATCTTCGTGGCCCGTTAAGATTATTTTTTAGTACAAATTTGCTCATTGTAAGTATAAAGAGATTTTAGTGAGTTTAGCACTAATACGACGACCCTATACAAGATATTCCATCAAGTCGTATCATTTATGTTAAGCAACATGGTTCATGTCTCAAATGATTGAGTATATGAGGAACAAAAAAGAGAGTTAACAAAAAATATAGTTAACAAAATATATAGTTAGTACAAGAGTTTTAACTTAACCCGAGGAGAAAAAGAATTTGTAACACTCAATAAGAAAATTATTACATGCCGTCAAGAGAAAAAGAATTTGTAACACTCAATATGAAAATTAATACATGCCGTCAACAAGTAAAAAAAAATGCCCTCAAACATACAACAACATAGTCTTTTGTCCCAAGCAAGTTGGGGTAGGCAAACATACACGTCGAAAATTTTCTCAACAAGATACAGCATGTCGTCAAACATACACATCTCTCAAGGCCTACTCATCAGCCCAAGCGCAATGAAGTCACGAAATGCATTCATAGGGGCAGGAACACATGGTGGCCGGCCCTTTCAATGACATTTCTGAGAGACGAATGCGCATAGTTGAACACCTCCTTTCTAATCTATGGTTTTTTTGCTGCATTTTAGAAGTCTTGAAGATGATGCTTCCTTCTCTTGTGACGGGTTGAATAGAGGTAATTCCGTAGACGAAGTAGCTGTAATTCCATAGAAAAAAGTTCAATTAGAAAACTTTAATGAACTACCACCTAGGTGTGTACAATAGGTGGATGAGGAAAGACATTATTGTATGTTGTCATTGCACCATCAACCACTCTAATATAATGAACAACCAAGCCGCAGCAAGGACAAATATAAAGATCATATCTAAGTCCCAATCAGCCATCACATTTTGGGATGTCATGCTTTGTGACACAAAAGCCGAACAAACTTATCAGTTGGTAGTGGCACCACCAAAGGAATGCTAGTGCCATCTATATGCCCTATGAAACTCTTGAATTCGGGAAACCTCACCCTAGCATGCCTAGTGCTGAATTTTTCGTTGGCAAGCTTGATCACGGACTTCAAAACTCTGTAAAAAATGTTGTGAACTGTGCCTAGAGATCTCACAAATCAATCCTCGCCTTGCCTAACCGATTGTGGAGCACCAAGGACCCAAAAGAATTCCTAGAGCCTTAATAGAGGTAGACTTGGTTGTAGATTTTAAGGCCATATTTTTTTGTCAATAAATCATGCAGCTATAGAACATAGTTGGGCTCATTCTAAACATGTTGTGCGGTACTATTGGCTTCTGCTCTACCCATTCCAACCCAGTCAAGGGTGGTTTCCTATACTCAGCCCTATTGCAGTACTTCTCTAGATGTGTAGCATGCTCAACATACCGCAGTTGAATCCAACTGGACTATTCTCTACGAGCGTCTTCAAAGCTTCATCCCACTCCGTTTCAGAATCCTCAGCAGTGTTTACATCGCTCTGCACAAATAGAAAAAAGGTCAGTACTTCCTCAACTGATTTGGCACTAATTAAGTTAGGGCAACATTGATTTGGTGAGAAAGGAACTTCGATGTTTGAAAAGGAAGGAGCTCATCAAGACAATGGCCAAGATCATACCTTCAACTTTGATTTCCTTAGGAATTTAGTTGGCTGCGATCCACAAAGATCCTGGCACCGATGGACCTTGGCATAGTGGTTAATGATGGCCAACCTTCCGACTTTGTCGGCCCTCGTGAACAACTTGGTCGCACATTTGGAATGGATGATCTCCAAAGACACCAAGCCACAGATCCGGGCTGTTATGATCTGCACCACACTCCCTAGCCAACCGCTCCACTTGTATAACCATCATTTCCAGTTCTTTATCCTTTTCCCGTTGTGCTTTCGCCTATTGTCCCATGTGATCCGCAAATTCTCCACAAGTTCACTCAAGTAAATGGCCATGGATGACGTAACTTCTTGTGGGCTACTTGCCTTCTCGTTTGGGCTGGATCCACCGCTTTGTGCGCTGCTCCTCCCGACATTGCTTTGCTCTCACCGCCGACTCGGGTTATTTCTTCATTGCATCTATGAACAGCTCCTGCAAGGCACATGCAGACCATTTGTGGCTTCTTCTGCAAAAAGCCAAGAAATAAGATTATTTTTTTAATTAAACGGTATAAGCCCCGGCCTTATATTGATAAAGACCAAGCATTTACAGCACAGATACATGTTCAGTAGCGAAAAGGTGTCCATCCTGGACTAAACAGCCTCTACTAATTTTCTGACAGAAGAATGACAATAACCAACTCTAGTCTGCTAATTAGCCGCTAACATATGCGGAATATTATCACAGGGAATAAGATTATAAGGAATAACAAGTATGAAGCAACAACAACATATCAGGGGAATCCTACCTGGCCACACATGCATGGAAGGCAGTTTACACACCAGGTTGTGCGGAGGCATGCACAGCTCTTCTCGTTGCCCACCTCAAACTTCTCCCCCGAGGCCCCCGTCATTAAGGGGGCGCCCACGGCATGCGCCCTTCCTCGTCAACCCCGGCGGGGCGGCCGCGATGGCCTCGCTTCCCCCTCCGTTGGGACCGGGGCGCGGCCGGTGAGGCGGCCGTGATGGCCTGATTCACCTCCATTGACGGAGGCGCCACCGAGGAGGCATGCGCGCGTGGGCCGTTCATCTGGCACGGCGCCGTCAGCGGTGGCAGTGGGGGTCGGGTGGGGGCGGGGTGGAGGGGGTGCGGATCGAGGATTCGGGGTGGCGGCGGATCGAGGGAGTACGCACGGGCGGCCAGTGCGCGAATGTTCGAACTAGGGGCACTGATTTTTGATTTCAGTGGCGGGCGACAACCAACGCCACCTACTACACTGGCCTATTAATGGGTCGGGTAGAAAACGGGTTTTGTGCGTTGGGTCCTATTTGGGGTGGGTCTAGAAAAAGGGTTAGAACAGCGTCTAGCGGGTTGAGGTGGGTCGGGTTCACGCGAATGCGGGTTGGGATGGGTTGGTGCAGATTGAGACATGTAAAATATTATAACGTGAATGTGAAATTTTATTTCTAGAATTCAGCTCGATGTGGAGCCCAAATATTTGAACTGGCAGGGTCATTTGGCATGAAGTAGCCGCTTGTCATATTAAATCATCTCGGAACAAACTTCAAATAATTCTCGTAAAATTTTATAATATATGAAATTTATCAACGGCAAAGAAAGCGAAAGAAAAGCATAGTGCAATGAGTTTTAAATATTGAAAATTTTATAATATATGAAATTTATCAATATATATATATATATATATATATATATATATATATATATATATATATATATATATATATATATATATATATATATATATGCGGCGTCCAGCATAAATTTATATTTACTCTCTGAAATCAATGGTCAAATGTCATATATATATATATATACAAATCCGAAGTGATTATAAATAGGTATTGCGCATAAATTTTCAAACTCTATACTAAAATCCACTAACCTAAAGCGGTGGGTTGCATGTCTAGAGCAGACATGTATCAGAGTGCGCATAAAATATCCCTTGAAAATAAATTTGTAAAACATGACCCATATTAACTATTTTTATATAAAAAATGGCACATTGGCCTCACCATTGAAAACTTCATCAAAAGATATTAGATTTTGAAAGTTTAAGAAAATTCACTCTCAATTGACGTAAGGAGAGAGAAATGTGAGAGAAATAAGAGGAGAAGAGAGATGCTCCATGTTTTTTTTTTGAAAGGAGAGAGATGCTCCATGTTGAGTGAACGAGTGGTAGTAGATAGAGTTTTTTTTTGGCTTCATCCCGCTAAGTGTATCACCGGTGTGGGAGTGGACACCATTTTTTTTTGGCTTCATCTCAATTTTTTGGGCACCACCCACGCTACAGCACCACGTGCCCCTCTCCCTTTCCCATCCTGACACGCGGCCCCACCACCACCACCGCCGCCGCTTCCCACACCCGGCCGCGTGATCGCGCCGCAAAAAGCCGACCAGCCCGTATACTACAAGACCGGTCCACCCCGCTCGCCGCCTCGCCCGCATCGAGCGGCCTGCATCGAGCGCGCAAAAGCTTGGGTGGGCCCACACCTGCCGCTCTGCTCTCCCACTACCCCCTCCTTCACCCACCCAACGCACCCCTCAACCCGCTCACACTTCCACGCCGGGCCCGCCTCCAACGTACCCCACCCGCCGGCCGACCCGGGCCTATCTCCCTCTCCGGTCCACCCCGCCTCGCCGCATGGAGCGCGCAAAAGCCCGGTGGGCCTACACCTCGCCGCGCCGCTCTCCCACTACCACCCAAACCCCAGTCTAGTCTTGTGCATGGAGACGGGACTTCTCTCTGACGCCCACTTCTTTCGCGTCGCCCAACGCCAGCCACATGGTGACGCCCACATCTTTCCAAATTTAGGGCTCTTTTGGTTCACACAGGTGAATCAAAGGCCACTAAAAAACTCGTGATCTACAAGCATCTTTGTCCGATTCATAAAATGTTTAGCCTAACGTTCAACAGGACGGGGGACATGCTTAGAGAGTAAATAGGGTACCATAGCATTGCTAATTAAAAAATACTTAGTAAAATTCCCACTAAATTCCAATATGAAAAATGCTTAATAAAATACTTTGTTATTTCTTTGTTCTATATATATATAAATAATCCCGATTTGGGCAATATTTAGACTAGAACCAAGCTTTCCTATTTGGGGTGGAAAAGTTACTTCTTCTAGAACCAGGTTTTTTTTTGAAAAAGACTTGCCTTGCAGTAAAGTTTCCTTTCCTGTCCTTTGGTTCCTAGAAAAACGAAGGAAATATTTTCCATGAAGTCGGACTTCATGCTTTCTTTCCTGTCCCAGGCCCAAGCCATGGAGGCACCTTCGAGGCACGGAGAACCGAGGACTGCAGCGGAGCCCCTCGGGGCCTCGCCATGTCTCCCCTCCGCTTTGAGTGTGACGACGACTGCATTGCGATGTGTGGAGTGTGTGATGCAACGGACAAAAGAGGTTGGGGGATTGGTGACAGGAGGTGCAGTGGACAGTGGTGGAGAGGACAGTGGGCAATGGTGACAGGAGGTGCAGTGGTGGACGGGCAGTTCGTGACGAGAGGAGAGAGAGGAAGAGAATGCGTGGGCAGACTTTTCTCTCCAAGGGAGATCTGTAGCTCTCGCTCCCCTCTCGCCGACTTTTGGGAGTGATTCTTGTTCTCGTGGTATGGAGCCCACCGAGATGGATTTTGAGCACCATTACACTGCAAAAGCCTTATAGCTAGGAATTTCCAAGGAAAATTCCAGGTTAGGCTCTTGTCCTATTTGTAATCCATTCAAAATCTCCTGAGATTTTATAAAGAATTTCCAAGGAAAATTCCCGGTTAGGCTCTGTCCTATTTGTAATCCATTCAAAATTTTGGGTATATTCTCCCGAGATTTTTTAACTTTGAATATAAAAATTATTGAAAAGACATTAATCTAGGTAAAAGAACTAGTAAATTGATTGGGCCTATACTTCAAATATGTTCTTTTCAATTATTATATTCTAGAGCTGAAAAATCATTATGTGATTCTTTCTATAACGGTTTTTATATATGATTATATATGTTCTAGGGACCTATGTTCTAACTCCTTGACGCCTTTTGCACATAGAACTCAAGCCCACAGACATGATACACATGGATCACAATGCAACAAGATGTTCAAAGGATACACAAGAAATGCTAAAAGAAAATACATGGTACACAAGACATGATACACAGACATGGCCTGGCGATACAAAGACATCTAATAGGCCACACTAGCGGCCTGGTGATACAAAGACATCTAATAAGCCTTCACTAGCGGCCTCTAACTCGTACTGCTTGGTGATACACAGACATCTAATTGGCCTGGCGATACAAAGACATCTAATAGGCCACACAAGCGGCCTGGTGATACAAAGACATCTAATAGGCCTTCACTAGCGGCCTCTAACTCGTACTGCTTGGCGATACACAGACATCTAATAGGCCTTCACTAGGGGCCCCTAACGATATACGTAGGCCTTCACTATCTAACGATACGTACATCTAATGGCAAGGCCTTCACTAGCTGCCTTCTTATCGCCGGCGGCTAAATCTTGAAGGTAGCCCCTCCCGTCACCCGGCGCAACTCCTCGAACACAAAGGAGCAAAGGTGATGCATTCCCGGATGACACCATGCCATCCACAACTTCCATCAAAGGATCACCTACGTAGATATCAGCCTCATTGGCCAGAGCGTAGAACTGATCCTTCAATAGATCGCGGGGCGTGCCGTCGGTGCTCTTCGTGCGTTTGCCGCTGTCGGAGCCCACAACTCTGGAGCAGCAAGACATGATCGAAAAGCCCTTTCTTTTGGGCCTTCTCCTTTACAAAATGAATTTATAGTTCTCATATGATCATCCCAGTCTCTTTAGATTGAGTTGAGAATACCTCTCTTTAGATTGAGTTATTAATACCTGCTGGTGGTGGCCCATAGGCGGGCCATTATTCCCGGGGTGGACGGCGCCCATAGCAAACGGGGCCATGGGTCCACCGTTGGGGAGCTGGAGGGGCTGCTCCTCCGTTGGGTTGTCCACGACCATTGGGTCATGGACAACGCCAAAGAACGCGGGGTCATGAGAAGCACTCCGAGAAGCGGAGGCTTCATGGTTGTTGGCCATGGCGGAGGGAGGAGAGGAGGGTGAGCCGGGAGAGGAGGGAGCGAGCCGGAGCCCGGGGAGAGTGGAGTGAAAGAGGAGTGCACGTGCCTTGAGCCTAGAAGAGTATGGACCCTCCCTTTAAAAAGAGTTGTTTTGGAGATTCACAAGACCAGGTTCTGTTTGCATGCAAGTTCTGTCCCATGCCACGGAGACCAAGGGCTGCTAGCTGGCATGCAATCTCTGTTTAAGTAAAGATCCCTCTCTCGCATGGCTAGAGGGACACCAAAGTAAATCCCTCTCTCGCATGGCTAGAGGGAACAGATGTATGTGAGGAGCAAGCCGAGCCCCGTGTGCGCATAGCATGCAAGCAGTCCACTGTTGGTGTGGAGGGATGTTTGGGGGCATGGAGAGAGAAGTAGGGGTCCCATGCTGTGCACCATTATAGCCCGGCCAAAAAAAGACCATACTACTAGTTAATAGCACAAGATGAGTAAGTACCAGCCTTTCCACAGGGATGGCAGATTGGCAGCGTTGCAGGTAGGAGCGCCGGCCCGTCCGGTGTTGTGTTTGACTATAAAAACAGGATCTCTATTTTTTCCTCTTTTCACCACACATAGAGCCAACAAAAAAGTTGGGACCCACAACTAAAGGAGCTCCTCAAATGTTGCGTTGTTGCAGCAGCCTCAAATGTCGGCTAGCTCCACTAGTGATGGGACCCGTGTGCTCACCATGTAACTTGGTACTCATGGGGTGTGTTTGGATTGCGGGTCGAACCGGGATGACCCGGTTGGACCCGAGATGACCCCGTTTGGTTTGTGGGTTGGGTTGAAGTGGGATGAACCTAGATGCAATATTCGGCCTAGATGCGGGTTCGATGGATTTCTCACAATCAAGTGGAAGACCCAGTTCGTCCCTCGTGTGCGTCGTCCTCGCTCTATCTTCGTCGCGCCCCTGTCCATAGGGCTTGCAGCCCCGTCGTCAGCGTCCGCACCGGCCTGGCCCCGTCCCCGGCGTCCGCGAAGGCCCCAGCTTCGTGTGCGGAACCAGATCGACACGAGGCGGCGGCGTCTTCGCCAGCTCACGGCGCCCCAAGGCCACCTGGGTGTGGAAGTGCGCTGCTCCTGCCGACCAGCAGAGTCGTCCTCCCCATCGGTGCCGGGGACCCTCCTCCCTACGTCGTCCCCCATGACCGTCCTCGACAGTGGTCGCAGGGGTGGCTCTCTGTTCCGACCCCAACGGCGGCTGCGCTGACCTGGAGGTCATCACCCATCCATACGGGGCCAGGCGCAATGCGAGTCCGGGCCATGAGTGCGAGCGCCGCCGGGACGGGGTCGGGGCCACAGCGAGCACCGCTGAAATAGGCATGGGGCCGCCGCAAGCGCCACTAGGACGAGGTCGGGGCCGCCGCGAGCCAGAGCCCCCCAACCCGGCGGCTTATCCTCTCCCTGATTTCAGCTTTAACCATTAACTCTCTCGGTGTTTGTTTAATAGGGGACAGGGATGAAAAATATGTACCATCACCGCCAAGTTATTGATGATCAAAGTCATCAGGGGTAGATTCATCGATAAGGTTTCAATGGTTCAGCAAGGAATGGATAACAAATCAGCCAATTTTAGAGACAGCAAAACTCACCAGTATAGAAGTGTCCATCGCATTAGGACTTAGGAAGCTAGCGTACCTCAAGGTCTCCCTGCTCAATAAGATTCCCATTGGACAATAATACCGGATATAAAGTTTTATCAGCTTCAATGCGGCAAGTATATTTTGCCATAACATCCGGGCGATCCTGTGATAACATTCAACATTTCCAAATACATAAATTGTATTATTCAAATATCAACACCTTGTGGAAGATCATATTATAGAGAGAACATAATATTTGTGTCATATATCAAAAGCTGTTTCCATTAGGATATGGACAAAAACGTGGAGATGACATTGGATTTGACTTGATATTGATTTTGCAGGTGACGCCATAACATCATACTTTCTCTGAAATACCATGACATAAATACAATTTAAAATAATTTCAAAGTTTTCAAGTTAATTGGCTTAAGGCAACTAAAATTGCACATTCAATTTAATGATTCAGACAGATTTTTGACAACCCCAAGCACAAAAAATCTTTGACTGGACCAAATACTGCAAATAAATATGCAAACATCAAGCCCTCCCACTAACCTAATTGTCACAGGTCAACTATTGTAGCTGCAGAGGACCAACATGCCTCACACGTCGCATGTAGGCACTATCTGTGCTCTTGGACATTCAAGTAGATTGTAGTGCTAAAAGCAAATAAGAACACTCTAATAGTGCTAGAAGCAAGTAAGGGCATTTTAAGTCAGTATCTTGAAGTCCTTATTCCTTAAATAGAATGCAATTTATACTACCATACTAGAGCTGCACTTTCACGGCAATAACAAGATAGTGGGTAAAGAAGGAATGCTAGAACTCAAACTTTCAGGGAATAAGCAAAGATCATATTACCTAGGTGGAAGCATATCAGAACCTCCAAAATGGTTTAGAAGACATCTCATGTTTAGTGGATGAAGTGCTGGCCATCTGACACCTGCAACAATATTTAAGCCATCGGAAACTCTGAATATGTGAAACCACAACTTGGAAAATTTATCTCAAAAGCTGAAAATCTAAAACAGGCAAACCTGGTAAAATGTGTATGGGTCATGTTCATTTGAATCAATGGTGGTGGTACATTCCTCGTTTACTTTAGACATTGTTCCTTTACCAGAGCTTTTACTCAACTCAGGAGACATGGAGAGTTCTGAAATACCATTGGCCATCTCTCTTTCTGAAACAGAAGAGATCTTGTGCTCACTGATCTGGTTAGAAGTATTCACATCAAAGGAGTTCCTTTGATGGAGGGCTACCACCATAATTTCTGTACTCAATCCAATATTTCATCCTTTCTTCCAGTTGCTCCAAAGCAGCAGAAACATATGGAAGTTTCTCCAAGTCATCAACAAGGCCTAAATCAGCCATATGCAACCAATTACTAAGATCCAATTTTGCCTCTCGAACAGACAACTCCACGTCCGATGTCAAAATAAACTTTGAGAAAACATTATATGGATCTTCATCTGCTGCATGACTTTCACTGGAGGAGATTTTAATGGAAGGAGTGAGCGAATTTCTTGACCGGCTCGAAGTGTAAATGTGGCGACATCACCAGCACAGAAATTCTAGACTTGATTTGACATGTTCACAAGGCCCTGCATTACACAAAGATCCCAGTAGCATGTCAGTGAAACCAATAATCACAAAACCTATTATGGTTCACATAGTAAATACTTCTAGTGTCAATTGGAAACAACTCAAGAAGGCATTAACGGAAATAGCTTTTTCAGAAAATAGGAAGTTTCCTTTCTAAATAATCATGCTGGGGCGGAGAGAAAAGAAACTAGTAGCTGGGCGCGCATCCGCGCGCCCGTGTGCCCACAAATTCGAGAAGGGTTCAGACTGATGATTAATGAGTGTATTGGTGGAGACAGTTCGACTGATTTTACATGGATAGATAAGGTTCACAAATGGATCATAGAAACAACGCTAAAGAACAGATTCTGTAGCAGCCTTTTAATGTACACTAGTACATTGGCGCGCGCTTTCGCGCGCCCCGGTAGTTTTTCTTTGAGGTTTGGATTCTTGTTCTCTATTAATAAAGGTTGAACTTAGTTGATTTTTAGTGATTTAGTATGATTGTTTGTATTGGTAGTTATCCTTTATTGGAAGTACAGTTTGAATGGTACAATTGATGCTGGTTGAGAGGGCAGGAATTAGGCAACAATTGTTTCAAGATGCTTACATATTACATGTACAATGATGATTTTTTTCCCCCTTCAAATTGCTGCGTTGAAGAGAATATGTTGCAACTCATTGGGGTTCGACTGCGTCCATCCAGTCCCAACGATCGCTTCCTAGGTTGGGAGGATCTGTAGTAAGCCTTGTCATTCTGAACATTGCCTGTAATATGAAGAGCAATATTGTTAGTTACATGGAACGAAGAGGTGGTGAGCTTCCTCTCATTTGATTTCCGATTGAGAAACAATGCAGCTAATGCCAGATGACAGTTAATGTGTAAACAGAAGGACAATATTACAGTCTAGATATCCAAGTGAACAACTAATTGTAAAGAGCTTTTAAAGAACAAAAAAATGCAGATTACATTGAATCCGCTCCCAAAGAAATTTGATGTGAGGTCAAACTATCATGTAGTGCACCCCCAAATAAAACAATTGCATTGTACACACCGTGATGTACAATTATGTCAAAGCTCCCCAATACAACACCATCTTGTTTTTTCTAGACTTTGACTGAGAAACTGAACAATTATGTCAAAGCAAGAGATAACTATAACTCTAGAAGTTCTAGTAAATGAATAGAGTACAAAACCCTCTGGTTGTGTCAAGGTTGCAATTCACAATTCCATGGCAACAAATCTGGCATGGAAGCATGGCGTGTAATAGTTTTATCAAGTATCTTGCCCTTTTAACAGTGATACAAAAGGACCACAATATATAACGCTTTCTTTAATTGTAAAAAAATCAGGTTGTAAACTTCTACTAATGGAGAACAGGTAATCCCAAACTCGAATAGCACAAAAAGGTAATCCTTTCATGAACCCCATGGTATTAGCAGGGCAAACTGATATCCAAAGTAAGACTTACATATCAATAAGCATGGTCAATAGTGAGCAACTTCTTAGGCACCAAGGAGCAACTTTTTAGGCACCAAGAAGACATGATGGAAACCTGACAACAAAGGAACATGGTGCTTATATTAGAGGCCACCATTTAAACATCATGGGAGGGAGGAGGAGGAGGGGCTTGTGCTAAATAAAATCGAAGCACAATGAGGCCAGGGTGCTAATAAGAACATCACTAAATGAACACAACATTACTTGGAACCAACAGTAATGTTTATATACCTCACAATAGAAGCAAGAAAAAAATGCAGCTCTCATCTCAAACTTTGGGTAGAACCTATGCAGTGTATATTCCACAGCAAGGATGGTATCCAAAATTTCAAATAAAAAATGTAACAAAGGAAATGGAAATATTAGGGTAAGACCAGCCATGGGAAATGCTTTGGTTGCTAATACCCTAAAATCAAGATTCAGTTGGGATTGTAGTAAAATTAGTTTTCCTGCAACACCACAGAAGTTATTACCTTCAAAAGTCCAGAGCAGTAGGAAACAAAGATAGATCCTTTCTTCCACCTAAAGGCAGCCTGGAAATCAAATATCACAGATTGTGAGAAAGGAAATTGAGAAAAGGCAACTAACGCATCTAATTTAGACGATGCTCTTAACAAACAAAAGATGTCAAGGCTAACTAATATCATCTAGCTAAGATCTAACAAACAAAAGATGGTAAAGTCTAACTAATATCATTTAGCTAAATCTCCCAAAACATCGCCCTTTAATATTGCATAAACCGTAATGCAAACAGCAAATTTGGATAATGAGTTAGAAAATTAGGAAGCCTACATACCGACGGTGGATACCTGGCAGCACTTTTTCAGTATACTTATTCTAAATGGAACCTTCACTTAACAAAATAAAACCAGAATGATCGTAGAATGCAACACGTTTCATTTTAGGATTCACACTTCACTACTGGCAAACCATACACTATAATCTTATTTTCCAGAATCAGAGGCCAAATTTGCTTTAGCCCCAAACAACTAAAGGAGGTCATAGTCCACTGATTTGAATACAGTCCCAAATCAATTAATTGCATAATCAGGCCAAATACTATATTTTGTTTTTTAATAAAAATTAACTTCCTGCTAACCCGATCGCCAAACGTAGTTTTAGAAAACTTTAAACGTTGGTACAATTGTTTATTTAGTTCCACCTGAGTATGTATGGACGTTGGTACATTTGTTGGGTCCACATGGGAGTAGGGAGAACATTTTGGCAAGGTTTTTTTTCTGCAAATCAGCATAGGAAAGCATATAGTGTTGTAAGAAAAAAATGAAACTGGAAACCACATCAAAATTAATCTAAACATATCTAATTTGCGACACTCATCAGTTTTCAAATCCTCCTGACACAAGGAATACATGAACACCTTTAGTTTTTAGCCTGCCATCAAAAAGAGACATTCCAGGAGAAATTATAAACATATCAAATTCACGACACTCGTCGATGGCTCGAAATGCAGTAGCAGTTGGAACTTGATCATAAAGCATACCATTTCTCCCTAGTCTTCCTAGAAACTACTCCAAATCACAGAATAGCAACAAACTGCAACTTACCAAAGGTGCTGCCTCTGAAGCGGCTTGTCCAGGACACCTCAATGAATTGACAAACCATCTAGCTATCCAACAAAGGTCCTAAACATATGAAATAGTATCAGTTTTATTGGCATGATAATGCAGTGAAAAAATAACCCTTTCATTCTTTGGAAAGGCAAAATTATTTATTACATGTTTTGCACTGACTAACACACAATTTTCCATGTTCTTGAGGCCATTGTTTTGTACTAAAAAATATAGGCACAACTTAAGATAAGAACGGAGGCATAATATCAAATAACTAAAAACCAACAGAGACGTTGTTGTAGTTGGAGCTATACAGACACATAGATGGGCATCTGAATCCATGAAGCTATAAACACATGAAAGGAAGTTTCCTTATCCCAAAATCCTCAGTCAAAAGGCATGGAACTGAGATACTTTAGTGGCACCAATGCACCATGTGACTTTTTAAAAAAATCTAGGATATCTTAGAGACCTCTACCTACCAGCCTAGTCTAGATGTCCTTGTTAAACCCAGCTTCAGATGCAGGAGTAACTTAGGTACAGTTTTCATGGACACCAAAATGCAAGCTTCTCAATTCAATTCTTGAATTCGTAAATAACATGTACATGTCCTTGTTAAAACCAGAGAGCTTCGTACGCACGAGCAACTTAGGTATAGTTTTCATGGACACCTAAATGCAAGCTTCTCAATTCAATTTTTGAATTAGGAAAATAACATGGCCAATTTGCCTGTACGGCAATTCAATGGAAGCAATTTTAGCCCTACAAACATTCTCCATGCATGGTCATGGAAAACAGAATGAACCATGCTAATGAATCAGTCTCTTTTTAACAGGCTTTTAGCATCAAGAACAATAACAATAGAAGATTGGCAGTGCGAAAATTGGGAATAGTAAATTGCAACTGACACTGAATGATTAGAGTGAATATATCTAACTATAGTGTAAACCGTGGTCTCCAACTCTCCATCTTTAGAAGAATAAATTTAGCTTGATAGGTAAACTTATAAAAGGCCAGCACTATATTGAATTTGCAACTGCACAAAAAGAAGTTGTACGTACCTACAGGATGGAGCATGAGTCCAATATGTGGTTTCATAGCTGAACCATCAATAAAGGCGAAATGAAACGTCTGCAAAAGGAGGTCATCACAATATGTCAGTAAGATCAAGCGATATAAGAAATATCAATATAGCATAGGCCTCAATAAGCAAAAAAATTGTACAGAGCCAGGACAATATGAATATCTACCATTCATTTTAAGTTCCTGGAGTAGAAAGAAAAGACATACATACACAAATTGAAGCGACCTTGATAAGGCAGTGAAACAATGATGCGAGATGTACTTCACTATCTGATTCTAAAAACAAATTGTACCACTGGACTATCGATTACAAAGAAACTACCAATCATGTACCGGTACCGCGAAGATTGGGAGAGCAGGGTGAGGGCAGGCACCGCCACCGCGACGCAGCAGCGTCTGCCATACCCAAACCCTGACCCTAATACCGCCACCGCGCCGCAGCAGCGTCCGCCATACCCTAACCCTAACCCTAGGGCACAGGACGAAATCACATGCCAGGATCTGAGAGACGGAGGGAGAGGAAGAAGGGAGGAGCCCACCTGCGCCAGATCCAGCGCCGACGTGCCGCCCGCTGCCGCTGCCCGTGCCCGCTAGCCCACCCAGCCGGGAGCCGCGCGCCGCGGGCCGGGCCGGGCAGCCCCGCCGCGCCCGCTGGAGCCGCGCCGCCTCGGCGGGCCGGGCGCGCTGCCCCGCCGCGCCACGGAGCCGCGGCCGCCGCCACCGTGCTCGCCCGCCCACCTGCGCCGCCGCCGCCCGCTCCGCCGAGCCGCACGCCGCCGGCCACGCCGGCCCCGCTCCTCTGGCCGCGCCCGCCCGGGAGCTCCGCGCGCCCGGCCGTGCTCGCCCCGGCCCGCTACTGGCGCGCCCGCTCCGCCGCGCCGCCCGGCCACGCCGCCCCGTCCTCGGCCGCGCCGCACGGAGCTCCGCCGCCACCGCCGGGCGGCGCGCGGCGGCGTCGTCGAAGGGGAGGAGGAGACGAGAGAGGTCGGGAGGAGGAGAGGAAGAGATTATGTTTTTTTTTAGAGTTGGGAGGAGCTGGAGCTGGGTGCACACGGGTCCGTGTACTCCGGCCCCGGGACCGCGGCCGGGACCCGCAGGTGGGACCGGGCCCACCGGTCCGCTGCCCCCGAACGGGCGGACGCGGTGGCCATCGGCGGGCTTCGCCGCCGGTGGTGGCGCTCGCGAGCGCCAAGGGCACGGCTGGTCCCGAGACACGGCGCATCCGGCGGACCCCGGCGCACGGGCCCTAGCGGCTCAGGTCGGCGGCGGCGGCGCTAATGGCGACGCGGTGGCGGCGGTGCCCGAGGCGGAGGGGGACGGGGCCTCGGCGGCGCCCATCTTCAATCGGACGGGGCTCACCTCGGTCCCGCGGACGAGGGGCGCCTACAAGCTAACGACAACGACAACGAACGAGACGGCGGTGCCCCGCCGAAGTGGCTGCGGCGAGTTC
The DNA here is from genome assembly GCA_018135685.1 of Themeda triandra. NCBI lineage: Eukaryota > Viridiplantae > Streptophyta > Magnoliopsida > Poales > Poaceae > Themeda > Themeda triandra. The sequence goes on along the minus strand of JAENPR010000438.1, from coordinate 262,648 downwards.
GCCGGCGTTGCGCACACGCGGCCCTAGCGGCCCCGAGCTTCCCACTAGGTCGGGCCGAAGCATCTACGTCCGCACGCGACCCTAACCCGCGCAAGAAGACGCGGCGTCGCGACGAGAGAAGAGGGCAAGGGCTCGCCGGAGTTCGACGGTCGCCATGCCCGGTGGGAGAGAGAGAAAGGGAGAATGCGGTGCTACCTCACCGTATCTCGGCGCGTGAAGGGTGGCGATGGTGAAGCGGAGGGTGGCGCGTCGTTTGCCGCCCTCGGCGTCGAGTTTCGCCAGTGGGAAGTGGAGCTAGGCGGCAGCGGGTGCGGCGGCCATGGCGGGGTGGACGGAGGAGAGAGGGAGGAGGAAGAAAGAGGGAGACAGGGCGTTAATGGGACGGGACGGGAGTCCCTCCCCTTTCCCGTTTGGGCAGGGCGACGCCCGCGCGGCATGTGGCGGCGTGTGGCGGCCACGGTGGCTGACAGGCGGGCCCCGGCGGGGCGCGTGGCGCGCAGGCGATCCGTGTGGCCCGGTGTGTGGCCAGTCGCAGAGGATCCACGGCAGAACACGAAACACCGGATCCGGCCAATAGAAATGTGCCACGTCGCCTTGTTTCAAATTTGAATTTCAAATCGCTCTAACTCTGAAACGATTCGAATTAGACAAAACTTTCAACATGAAAGTTTCTCCAAATTGGAAGATTAATATTTCATTCAACTACCACTTTGGCTAATTCAGCCCAGACAAATAGATCTACAATTAGTTTTGAAAATGGAGTATAAATAATACTTTTAAAATTCCCCTAAGACTGTTTTTAGCTATTTTTAAAGCCCTTAAACCCATTTTCACAATTTAGTCAAAACACAAAGTTTTCATAAAATATTTTTCTGCACATTTCTTCCCAAAACACCAAATTCAAACAAGCATCTTATCTGGCACTTCTAGTTATATCTAGTCTAGCACAGCAAATTAATCAATCAAATCATGCAAATGGTGCTTATGCAAATGATGACATGCTTAGAGATAATTAATTAATGCTTAACACTAGAGGTGTTACAAAGCACCTGCTGCACCCTCGTCTTCAGTCAGTGATGAAGACCATGAAGGTGCCCTTTTGGCAGTGACTGGGTCACTCTATACTAAGTAGTGTTGAAGTGCCTTGTTTAGGTGATGCTTTAGGTGCTTGGTGGTGCTGTCTTCTGTGTAAGATATGGTGGTGAACAATGCTAAGTAGTAGTAGTGATGGTTAAGCTAAGTAGAAGTGGTAATGGTTGGCCTTGTTGGTGAACAATGCTTGGAGCAAAACCTGCTGTCTGGTGACTGCCATCTGTTGGCGATTTTTGGTTGCCCATCTGTTCGGTGCAACAATTGTGTATAAAGCTACTAGTTTGGTAATGATGAAGTTGCCCATCTTTAATGGTTGCGCCACCCATGTCCTAAACATCATCGACCAAACCCTAAAGCTCAGCCAAAAGAACATCACGGATCCGACCAAGAACAATTGAACAAGATGATCCATCGGCACCAACAAACCAGCCGTCCAAGGTAGGTGTAGGGAAGAAGGGGCGGGAGAGATGTACTGGGCTGCCTTACCAGAGTAGGGGGGCCGCCGGGCGTGGCCGCCAGCCGCCGGAGAGAGGAAGGAGAGGCGAGGGCGCGAGTGGAGAGAGAGGCGAGAGTGCGAGAGCGGCGGCGAGCGAGTGAACAGTAGCTAGGGAATTAAACCCTAGCCGGGCGGTGACTCCCTGCTTATATACGGTGGCCAACGCGGGGCGCACGGGCCCACGAGCGGGAGCGCGAGTGGAGTTGGCGCAACCTGGCTTAGCGTGAACGGCCAATTTGGCCGTTCGAGGATAGCCATGCCAGCCAGTACGGCTGGCCAGCCTTAGCCTGGCTACAGGCCTGGGCCAGGCAACCAAACAATGGAAAATGGGCTCCAGGGAAGCCTGGTTGGGGTTGGCCACCCAACCAAACACACCCTATGCTTCTCTGATCCTTTTCCTGCATTCACACTGGTAGGGTCGTCGTAGCTGCACTGTAGGCCGCACTACGCGCTGTCGACCAAGGGGAAAAAATCCGATCATCATCCCCATCGCAGCCTCACTCACACACCACAGGAAAAAAATCCCACCCTCATCCCCAACCCCGCCGGCCTTATCCCCAACCTAGGCTGCTGTTCCTCCGGTGGATCCGCAATCTCGCCATCGCGGCCGCCCTCCAGCGACTCCCCGCCACTAACATGGACTAGCGCCGGGCCACGGAGAATTTTCCCTGTATGTCATTACAAAAGATGGATCAGTCCTCTCCATGCCCTTAGAAAGTTTGTTTGAGCATGTGCACCCAACATCATCTTTGTTTTTCTCTCCATGCCATTCTGTCCGTGTTCTATCAACATTTGGCTGTTTAGGCGCTCGAGGCATGGGGCCGGGCCGGCAAATTGTCCATCCCGCCCTCTCTCGCTACCACAAAAAAAAAAAAAACCGGGCTTCTCCACTTCTCGCTATTCCCCTCCCGACCGGATTGGGATCGGTCTCCTCGGTCTCTCTCGCTCCCCCACCGGAACCCTGGCACCGAGATCCGCCGACCACGCCCCGACCTTGACCACCCCCGCACCGCGCCCCGCCCTGCTCCCACCGAGCGTCGGCCCTGCACCGCGCCCTGCACCGCGGCCCGCGCTGCTCCCGCGGCGGACCGAGGCCGCCCTGCACCGCGGCCGGCACTAGGCGGAACCGGAGCGCCGGTGGTGACCGCCTCCACATCCCCGACCATGGCCTAGGGAGCTTCGATCCAGAGGATCGGTGGCGCATGGTGGGGAAAGACTTCACCATGGCATCGGATACAGTAGGGTGAGTCCAGAGCTCCTCCTCCCTCTGGTTGCATTGAGAGATATCTTGGATTGAGTGGTTGTAGTTGATTTATCGATTGATTGCCTTGTTCTTAGTTTTGATTGAGCGACCCCCACCACCACCCAGTGACATTTGAGACCTTTTTGATGCAAGCTGTTTTTCAATGCCCTCTATCCAAGAAGATAGCTTGTTCCTTTTGCGGTGAAACATTTACAATGGCCCTAGGTAGCCAAGGATATGTTATTTTGTTAGCTTGTTCTTCTCCATAGTCTTTGGCATTATTCAGTGGCTATTGTAAGTTAATTAAACATTTTTAATTTGTGTTAAAAATGTTAGCAACAAATACCCTATCTATAAAGGATGTGGCTAATGCCCGCACGGCATGCATTTGCCTTGTGGCATGCACGTCCAAAAATAGAAAAACCACCAAACCCGCACTTTCTATTCTAGTACGCGCGCTCACGTGCTTCCTGGGCAAAGGCCCATCAGATGCCAAGCCCATGCCCCCACCTGGAAGCTTCGTCACATCTCCCATTTTTTGCTTTTCTCATTATACAGCAAGCAAAACAGAGGTGTGTTCTAGGACGCAAAAACACCATGTACATATAGTTAATTAGCTTCTTCTTAGGCACCAGAATTACACAAATTCCTTTTGATTAACAAGATTGCCTTCTTGTGGTGTAGGTGATCCTTTGATGGCAGGCGGCAAGGTGCCACATGGAGGTATCGGTGATCCCTAGCGCACGCTTCGTCAAGGCACGGCGCCGTGTGGTACAGCCCAACCCTAGCGCGTGGGCGTGGCTTGCTGCTCCGAACTCACGGTCCTCTCTTCCCGGCGGTTCGGCTGCATTGGTGCTTCGGCCGCGCCGTCCTCCGCCCCCGGGCATCCCTCCCCCTAGTGTCGTTGGTGTCCTCTTCACACGGTTGCACGCCCCCGCCTCCGCTTCTCATCTTCGGGTAATCAAGTTTTTTTGGCGCCCTCCTCTGCTCTATTTTTTCCTCCTGTGCACTCTGCTTTCAGTATGTGTCTCTCCGGTGTAGTACTGTTTCTAGGATCAGTTTTAAGGTTTTTTAATGGACAAAGTGTGCTATGTACTACAATTTGGATGGATTTGTGTTTTGATCCGTGAACATCTGCTAGTTTGACTTTTAGGTTGTTCAGTTATTGATTATTGTAAATTTCGTTTGAAAACGCGACCCCTGCATTCAGTAAACTGTTAGCTTCCTCATTCATAGAAAAGTAGTTTCCTCTTTTTTACAATATTTAGAGAAATGTGATTTTCATTCAGAGAAATGTAGTTCTGTAGTATGGGAGATATCTAGGTTTAGGGGGGAGGTAGCTAGTTATCAATTTCAGTTTTTAATCTTCAATTTCAGGTTTACTGCAAGTAAAGCCTGATACAAGGTACATTGACCTTCTATACAAGGATAGGAGCAATTGGGCTGTCCACATGCTGTTGCTTGTTTAGCACGAGCATTAGCCGTATGGTTTAGTGAGTCTGTGCAGTCTTGATCGCTTCTAGTACAATAAGCAATCCGTAGCAGAATTAGAATGTTGATTTTTTTGACCCACAATTTGTTTGTGGTTAATCGTTTTCAGTTTTTGGATGCTTTTCTTTTGGGAGCTTGTACTGATCTGAGAGCTCCCACCAGAACACGTTTTTAACTTACAGAGCAGGGGGGTAGAGAGAGAGGAAACATGCATATCTGACAGTCACCAGGCAGTTGAAATCCCCCTAATTAGACTGAGTAATTTTGTGATTATGTGCTCTGGCCACAAGATCGCAAAACCTTTCTTCTTTTGAATTTGTGCTATGCCTGAACCGATGAATTTGTGCTATGCCTGAACCGATGATTTTGGGTATTTTCTGTTTTAGTTAACATTTGTTTCAAGTTACCAGGCTTGCTATAGCTTATTTTACCCATCGCTTGGAATCTTCTGTAGCAATTTTAGTTTTCTAATATCAGACCAGCTGTTGTACTCCTATTTAATGTGTGCTTTGGGGCATCAACACCTTTTTTAAATCTAAATGTGCAATCTAAACGTGCAATCTAAAATGGCCCCCATCACCCCGTGTTTTGATTTTTGTATTGAACTGTTTTTCCAAATTTATTGAATTGGCTTTCTAATAGTATTGAACTGCTTCTCTAAAATCATTGACTTAGCTATATTTATGTGAAATGAGTTTGCTCCACCGGTCAGGAGTAAATCTAGTCCTTTCATTTTTAAATGATTAGTTTGTTGTGGGTGCAATTGTTTGGGTGTACTTAGAAAAGATTAGGAGAGATAATGACTGTGGGGGTAATTTGTTGTGTGGCTTTAGTGATGTTTTTTGGTGCATTATATGTAGTAGAGTTGTAGCGATGGATTTAGCAGCATAAGGATCTAACCTGTTCACATGCAACATGAAATTTAGTCTCCCGAAAGTGATTAGAGATAGATAAAAACATTTGTTGTCCTGGTTGAGAAATGTAGTTTAACGTGTTCACATGCACCTTGGCTTTCTTGCTGTCTTGGTTGATTCTTCTATTTTTAGCTACCAAATTCTTTAACCTGAATAACCTACAGGCTATGCGTACTAGACGAAGCCACTAAATTGAGTAATAATTTGTTCTATTTAATCTGTCCTAGCCCCCAAATTGCATGGTACATATGCCCTATGTATCTTGTGAACTGAGTACTAAAACTAATTTCTCCATGACCTATGTACATATATGATTTCAATTATCCAATTGGCCCCTCCTATATAACGTCGTTTTCTGTCTCCATCACTGCTTCTCATGCCAACTTTTTATCCTATGTTTGTGTTACAGCAATGGGATGGATGAAGCGCAATGGCAAGAAGGCAACGAAGGTTACAATCAGGGATTTAGGGGGACATGATAATCCCGACGTGCAGTCAGACGCTGACACCTCTGAGCCGGAGGAGGCGTACGAGGCCCCACCAAGGAAGAAATCAGCCCCGTGTCCCCGTGGTACTAATGCTCGCAGCCGGATTGAGAAGCCTGCTGTGTCCCGCCTTGGCAGCAATAAGTTTCCTCGTAAGAAAACTGCTGGTCGCCCTCCCAAAATTCCTCTTCAGACAGCCCCTGATATTGACTTGCCAAATGAGGGTTTTGAGTTTGAGGTGGTCCCTAACCCGCTCTATATGCGTATTGCTGTGATAACTGAAGAAAGTCAATTTACCTTGGGTCGTAAAGGAGTCGACTATGCACATAATGATCAGTCAAAGGTTAGGTCTCTCCGTAGCCAAGATCCTTTTCAGTTTGAAAAGTGTTGCTCGGATCACAGATTTCACAGCTTGTTTCAGTGTGATTTCTACAACTCGTCATTTATCCTAAGAAGAACAGTGTGTTGCGTCGAAATGGATTCATTGGTCTTATTGCTCGGTATCCCCGATCCTGATTTTAAGAGAGCTCTTGCATCCATCGAGAAGCTCAATCTTAAGGATATTATGCGTTTCGCTATGATTGGAGTGAGGAAGTTATAGCTCAATTCTTTGCAACACTTTGGCATGAGCCGCCCGAGTTCAGTTATATCCGCAGCTGATACATTTCATGATTGAAGGACAGCAATATGAAGTCTCTCTTGAAAGGTTTGCGAAGATTCTTGGGTTTGATCTTAGCGACTTGGACAAATTCCGTATTCATGATTGCTCCTTCCTGTCTTTCGAGGATTTGAGGTTCATGTACAGTGAGTCAGTTGATACTATTGGCTCAACTCACCACCTGCTCAACTATTACAAGTACATCAATTTGCTTGCTCGAAACACTGTCGTTCCTAAGGGAGGCAATGCCACCAACATCTGCAGCTCCTTGAGCTCTCTCATGTATCATCTCAAGGATGGCGGAGGTAGAGAGTTTAGCGTGGCACACTTTCGTGGTGTGAGATTTTGACCACCTCTTGGGACCCTAAGCGCTCTTGCTCTCATGCACCTTATCTCGATGAAAGTGATCGAGACAAGTGACCAAAAAGAGCTTTGTTAAGGAAGTCGGGCATCAGCCATATCATCCGGTGGCTTTAAACGAGGACGGCCCTAAGAGAGGCCGGCGTCCCGCTGCAGCCCGTCCCTCTTCTCGAGCCCCCTTCCTCTGGTTCTCCTGAGCTGCACCCTTCTTCCTCTCGTGCAGCCGCTCCAGCTTGTTCTAGTACCATGGTTGCGAAGGGCATTCGTTCTATCTTTGGGATGTGCATGCACAGTATCAAGGCACAACACGAGCATGAGCAGTATGTGCGTGAGAGGCTGCATCGGATTGAAACTACACAGCAGAGGCTGGCACAGGCAGCCAACTTGCAGCCACCTTTGTCTCCACCACGGGAGTTGTCACCCCAGCGTCCCGCTCCCCGTTTCTTTTACCCGCAGATGTTTGAGCAGCAGCAGCAGCAGTCCGTGCCTCAGCCGCACCATCCTGGCGAGGGGTTGTCTCAGGACCCCTTTGGCGCCGATCCCTCTCACCAGCCTGCAGCCTGGGTGTCCGAGATTCTTGAGATGGCTCATTACTACTTTGCTCCAGCAGGCACACAAGAGTCTTCCTTCCACGAGGACGTCGCGGAGCAGGCCGCCAATGACGCTACCGACGACGACGAGTGACTTTGTTTCTTCGAACCGAGCTCTTCTTTTTTGGTGCTTGACGCCAAAGGTGGAGGGATATCTATTGTCGCTTCACTATGGCGTATCTTTATCATGCTATTATCTATATGATGTGAGAACCTCTATATTATGGACTTAGTGAGACATTTGGGTTATGTAATGTGTGAACCATGTGTTGTGTAGGTTATGTAATGTGTGAACCATGTGTTATGTAAGGCTAGACGTTGGACATCTATTTACATATATGTATGGCTGCTTTGCTAGATTGGCATTTCTTAATACGTGATAATGTTATCGCTCTAAATTTCTCTCATTTTTTTGGTTCACATGTCATATTATTGTGTCATGGTTGTTTAATTCATGGTCTAATTAAGCTACGGCGCAAAAGGCTCAATGGTGGTGTTAGATTCCAACTTCGGTTTTCTGGCAGGAAATATCCAAAGAAAATTCATCTAGAGGCTCTCGGTTTCGTTGCCTTGAGACCCGAGAGGCTCTCTAGGAAAATCCTTGGAAATTAATATCCAAAGAAAATTCCTCTAAAGGCTCTCGGTTTCGTTGCCTTGAGACCAGAGAGGCTCGCAAGGATTTTTCCTTGGAAATTAATATCCAAAGCAAATTCCTCTAGAGGCTCTCGGTTTTTTTTTTTTTTTTTTTTGATCGAGAGGCTCTCGGTTTCGTTGCCTTGAGACCCGAGAGGCTCGCTAGATTTTTCTTTGGAAATTCCTGCAGACATATGAATATGAATATGTTTCTTATATGTCTTTGTGTGAACGAGAGAGGTACTATTATTCTGTATTACATTAAACTTTCAAAATTATAATTCCAAATATAACTTTTTGCCTCTCTTTGCAGATGCGATTCTGGAGTTTAATTATGTCATGGTGGTTGTTGATAATTTTAATGGGGAGAATGGGCAGGAACTTAAGAACATAACAAGAGTATGATAAGTGTTTAGTTTTTACATATTCATTCACTTGTTTCTCATCAAATAACATTTATAAATGTATGATAGTCTTTTTTGTTATTCTTGGTGACTGAACTTGATGGTTTCGTAGGGTCATTGCACATAGGATCGTCCACCATCCAAAACAAAACGGTTTTGAATCGTACGAAATATGGAAGCATGATACTATAGTTTGATAGACTTATGGATTTAAATCTATGAAATATCTAAGCAGGAGACTGTAGTTGGATATACTTTCAACTTGCTTTAGGTTTTTGTTGAAATATTTCAACAAGAACTATGAAATATTCAAGCAACAGTCTATGTAGTATTTATTTTCTAGGAGCCTATGTAGTATATATATGGTACTTGTGTGATGTTGGATGATATATTTTCACTTTGTTGGAACAAGTTTGAAATTATGTAACTTTTTGGTCAATTATACACTTTGTTTTTATCACAAATATATAGTTAGTGTTAAAACACAGAACATCGCTAGGATTGGAAGATACTATACCTTTTCAAATGAGGTGCCGGTAATATAAGCATTTGTATCTATCCTAAGGTACCAAAGTGGACATTTTTTTAAAAAAAAAAAAGGTACCAAAGGTGGACTTAATAAGAAACAGAATTGAAGCGCAAAAGAAATAAACACTAGTATAAAAGAATATTAACGGGCTACGATTTGCTCGGTTTGAACTCAAACCCACATACACTTCTGGACATTATTAGCTCCAGACAGGCCCAACTCGATCAAACCCAGTCTCAAAATAAATTTCAGAAGGCCCAGCAGTAACAATGCAAGGCCCAACAGGTACATGGGCCGAAGTATTGTACAGACACTTCTTCAAAGACGCGTCTGAAATATCACTAATACTACAGACGCCTCTCCAAACGCGGGTCTGTAATTCAACGGATGTTAACGCGCGTTTGTGTTACAGCTTATTACAGACGTGTGTTTATCGCGCGTCTGTGTTACAGCTTATTAGAGACGTGTCTTTATCCGAACACCTTGCAAACCTTGTTACAGACGCTTGTGACACAACAATCGTCTGTGTTAGTGCTTATTACAGACGCATGTTGAACTGATCTTATACATGACATGTGAAAATAAGCTTTTTTCACATAGTGAGAATTTACCCTATTCAGCCACTTGCAGTTGCCCCTCTATCTCTATACCACCTATGGACTCAATCTACCACCACCACTGACTCTCTAGCCACTGACATCCCCACCATAGCACCCTTGATCCACCCTAACCAATAACGTCGTCCTCTCTCTCATTGCTACCAATCATCCTTACCCTCGAGCTCTCCTGCTATCATGGTCTCTCTCAAACCCCTATTATAGTTGGGGGTAGGGTTACAGATAGAGTCTTAATTGGTTTACAAGTCAATTGCAACCTAACTAAGAATCCAGATATATGGCCTCAATGAGGATACCTGGGGCCCGTGTACTCATTAGTGTAATACAATTAATCAATGGAGTGGTTTCTAAGGCCGCACTTGTTAGCTTTTCGTCCAATCTACCTATTGCGATTAAGAACATAGAGGTACATCTCATGAATTTCAATGGTATTTGTGTATTTGTGTCGTTTTTCAAATTGTTGGCCCTCCATAATTAACATATGTCCCATTAGAATGCATGTTGAGTGGTACTATATATGGCATAGTTGATGGATATTTAGTAACATCATTGCTTAACTTATTGTCAAAATTAGGTATTAAATGATTAGTAGTAATTGACATGATCAATTAGTAATACTAGTGCTAATAAGTAATAAGTAAATTTGCAGTACGTGTGATGATAGAATTAATTAAGCTATGCTTGTTATGATGATGATGTAATAATAACCGGTTAAAGCCATGCCAATAAGTTATTTATGCATAAATTTAATTCCTGTTATGATGATGCACTTGTTTGTTATAAATGGCACATGCATTTTTGTCCAATTTCTTGCATATAGTTTGTTTCTCAAATTTATATTTACTTATTACATAGGCGATCGATTGTGTGACTTTTCATGTTTTAGACAACAAATGATTAGATGGTGATCAGGACTGATTTGAATTTCTTACCACTAACGATAATCAAGAGATGTTTTCATATCTTCAAAATGAATGTGTTTGTGTTTTTTATCTGGATGATTTGTGGCTCCAAAGGTTCTCGAAATCATTTTCTTAGGTTCACACATCTTGTCCCTTGTGATCCTTGGCCATGGCCACAAGAATTAAAGTGTAAAAGTAAGAAAAAGGAAGACGATTAGAACATATTCCTTAGTAAACAGAGAAACAATGTGTTTTTGTTGTTTGATACACTGGTTTGATCTTTTTAGATGAATATTATTGTTCTAAAGATAGTAACGATGCCAACATGTAATAAGCTTGGAAGATATACTCAACTATGCGTACTTAACTGTAATTAGTGCACACATGAATACACTAATATCTATACTACACCAGCACATATAGTTAGATTTATTGATTCAAATAATACACCTTTTGTATTTTTACAAGTCGCACTAGGTCTGTCTTAAGTCAAACATTCTTAACTTTAACTAGCATTTTTTTTAAAAAAAATCCATGAAGTATTACAACCTATGAATTATATATTACAAAAGTATTTTCATATTGTCAACCTATGGAAATCTTATAAATATTAATGGAAAAAATTAAGCTATTTTACTTAGTTTAAAGCTAATAAACATATTAAAAAGGGATTTGCTAAATCCCAGTCGCCTAGGTTTTAAAAAAAAAAACCTAGGCAACGTCGGCGGAACATCGCCGTACACAGGCCAGAACATCGCCGTACAACTGGACGGCTCACATAAGCTGTTGCATCTAACAAAATAGAAGTGTTTGTAGTAGCTCTCTTCTGGGTTGACCCGTATATTATTTTTAGTATTAATTATCTACTAGATCGAACGACATGGAACATGAGGTCTGGGGCGGGTCAACGCGAAACAGAGCATCTAATCTAATATGTTCATGAATCGGACCCAAAGAGCACTTACTTTCTTCTCCTGCATACCAAATACTATGTCATGTACTAATTCCCAAGAAACCTATGTGTCAACGCTGAAAGCAGTCCAGAACATTGAGCACTGTTCACGGAACATAGAGCATTGGTGCGCCGGACACGGCCCAGGACATCGAGTGAGTGTCGCAGAGAGAAAAAAACCAGAGCATCAGCGGAACATCGTCGGACACACAGTAGAACATCACCGTGAGCAGGCCAGAACATCGCCTGAGTTTTTCCAAAAACCAAGGCGACTGGGATTTAGGAGAAGTGTATTAAAAAACATAGTGAGTATATATAATAGCAATACAAAAATCTATGTCGGCATCGCAAACCAATTGAACCTGGTCCCTGTTGTTTGTATTGCTTTTGCTTACCACTCCTGGTTCGATATACTCCTTTCGTCCTCGAATAGATCAATTCTAGATTTGTCTTAAGTTACTCTTTTTATGTTTAACCAAATTTATAGAAAAAAGTACAAATATTTATCAAAACAATTGAGCATATTATAAAAAAAATATTTTACGATATATCTAATGATACTAGCTAGTTTGGTGTCAGAAATTTTGGTGTTCTCTTTTCTATAAATTTACTCCAATTAAAGCTCTGATTTAAGACTATACAGCAGAGAGGGGTTTACGACGGTTGCACATAATAGCAACTGCTCAATCCCATTCCCATGGAACGCGTGTGTGCAGGTAGCAATTAGGCACATCAAGAACCTCACGAGCCGGCACTGCACATGGCGGGAAGGAACACATAGACAGCCGTCCCTCTGTCGTCGTCCTCGTCGCCATAATACCGTGCCTCACTAGCAGCTTGCTGGTTGATTAAGAAGTCTCTTATCGCTAACAAAACCATTTAATTAATGGCCCGGCCGGGAGACGCGAGAGAGACGAAGGGTCAATCAGAGAGACAGGCAACCACCCCCAGCTGACAGTTCCATGGATCATATCCAACAGTGCAGCCAGCCAGCCGGCCGGCCGGCCATGCATGATTATTAGGGCAGGCTGGCTGGGATTATTGGGTGATGATGCATGGACACATATGTGTAATCAAAACGCATCTGATAAATAAATATACTATTAATAAGCTAGAGAGACCTGTTGTGGTGCTGCAGCTAACTAGCTAGCTAGCTACACCTACGTGTGCCATGCTATGCTTAATTTATAGCTTGCAATATTGCTAGCTTGACGTGTGCATGTCCTGCACTCAAAAATCTTTGTATATGACGTGCAGGAAACTCTATTCAGATTGTTTAACATTTTAAATTTTCTCCCCGGAGAAATATCGTCATGTCTAATCGACGTCGGTAGGGTTCGTACGTCCTTTCTTCTAGAAAGATTGAAACCCGGCCTATTCAGATTTCATAAATCCATTCACGTCCATCAAGCAAAGACAGGGCACTTTTATTTTTGTGAAAGGCGGGACGCTTTTATATGGTACGCGCAAAGAGTACGTGAAGACACCAAAAAGCTAGCCTACTTGTTCACGCAATCAGTATGGTGATGATGATGATGATGATGATTGTGCTATGCTACGTTCATGTATGTACAGTTGCATGATTTAAACAGTAGTATAATACTAGACTAGACCATGAAAGTTCCATGGGAATAATCTAACTATGTATTGACATGGTTTCCATACAATAAAAAACATTGAGAAAAGATATATGCATGCATCTCGGTCTTTAATTTGGTGAACTCAACCGTAGTAGATTATCACTAAACTCACATGGCTACTAGCTACGTCCTATTCGCTGGATCGTTCATGGCTGTTGAATGGCTGGTAGATTCGGCTGATAAGCTCAAGCAAACAAGGTAAAACAATCGTAATGCTAGTCTTTGCAGGTAATGATGATATGGATCAAGAGAATCCTAGCTTCACACACCTTTGTGCGCTTCGATGATACTGGAGCCAGGCGCCACTACATATAAATATAAATCTAATTTCTTGTTTTTTTCTTCCTTTTGATCCATGAGTGGTTGCTTTAGCTCTTGAGAGATAGCAACTTTTTAGATTTCAGCCGGCAGGTTCATTGCTTCCTACTGTCGGTGCACAAGTACAATATATGCAACCACGACGAAGTTTCAACAGGGATCATATTCCACTGTATGTACTACGTTGACTTGCATTACATTTTGCTCCTTCGTCCTGACACGAAATCATATAATGTACGATCAAGTTTTGCTTAGCTTTTTTAGTTGGTCTCCTTTCGTAGTGAATTCACATGACAAATTTATAGTTTTTTCTTTCTCAAATTTAGGTGAGATTCCTAAAAACTTAACTAGCACACAAAGATTTTTTAGAGGACGTCAAAATCGATTCTTAGAGCTGGTTATCAAAATCATTGCTATGTCATTGATTATAGAAATTAGACATTTTCAGGGATGATCGTAAAACCGCTCTCAAAAATCAATTTTTAGGGGTGGTTTTGTTAAGTTAACCTCCTAGACCCAATCGCAAAATGACGAGATTTTCTCAAATATGAATATGCACCTTATATAAATAAATGAAGGAATAGAAAAGGAATAAAGAATATACAAACAAAGAATATGCTCGATCAAGATGGCAGTGACGGATACATATTTTAAGGTGTTTGTCACTTGTCACCGGACCGACAGCCCTGGCCGGCGCCGGTCTGTTTGTGAGCAAATATTCTGATGATTATGCCATACCAAATCGAATCATGCATTGTTGTTATAATATTGTATATTTGCGCCGGCGCGTTGATCAAATCGAGACATATATCCAAACCATACATGAGATATGGTTTTATAACGTCAACTGTAGTGTACGTTACCAAACACTAGTTCGGTGCCGCTACATGATGATTGACTCCACCACATGCAAGTCGTCCTTGGTTCCTTTTTCAGTTTCCCCCGACCTTTTGTAGGTCTAATCATATTATATATCTCCATTTTAAACTGTAGACACTTTTGAAAAAGAATTAGAAGATACAACTTCTCTGATTGACAAAGGCGGGCACTTCTAAGGACTGTCTTTGTACATAGTTATACCGACTTTAGCCAACAAACACACTCATCTCTGTTAATTATTTTTAGAGGCAAGCATTCTAAGGTGATTAATCCCTCCGTTCATTTTTACATTATTGTAGTAGCTTTGTCATAAGCCAAATATTTGCACTCTGACAATCAATTTTAGGAAACTTATATAGTTTCACAACATGTAAATTATATATTATATTAAAGTATTTTTGCACAGTGAATCTAACAACTCAAATTGCATATTTAATATTTACATACTTTTTTGAAATGGACGGTCAAAGTTAGAAATGTTTGGTGTATGACAAAGCTAATATGACGTGAAAAAAATAATGAAGGGAGCATAGGTGAGCATGGCCTCTATTAATCGAGTAAGAGCATCTCCAAGTGTTTGCTACTTTTAACTTGGCAAATCTTGTGATTTACCAACTTTTAAAAAATTTACCAAGCTAAAAAAAGTATCTCTCTCCAAGAGTTTGCTATCTTTAACTTGCCAAATTGAAAAAATAAGGCCGCAAACTATTCTTTTCTACCTGCATGCAACTTGGCTTTGTGCGCGCTGGAGATGCAGTCGCGACCGCAGAAATCCGGATGGCCACAATAGGACGCGCGCGCATATATATGCGCGCGGAGCCGAGGGATGGCAAGTGGCAGCAGATGGCAAACAAATTTAGCAAACTGTTGGAGAAGGGTTTTTTTGCATGTTTTACCAAATTCTGAAGGATGACAAGTCATATAGCAAACTGTTGGAGATGCTCTATAGGGTGGACATCTTAAGATGGCCACCTCTGAAAAAGAATATTAGTATTAGATGAACGTTCTAATCGCCCCACCCCTATAAATCGATTAATAGAGGCAGACCTCGAGGTTCATCTCAAGAAATAGTTGCCTCAATAAATAATTCGCATATGAAGTTCGATGAAGACGCATTTACATTCAATTTCTTTTAGCTCTCGATACATACAACTTTGTAGTCCCAAAATATTGTTTTAAGTTCTCGGTTGCTCAAATTTAAAACTTTTATTTAAAAAATCAAATAACCATGAATGTTATGTTATACCAAAGCTCTTGTTCTCGATGGAGTCTACAACCTTTTAGTTGAAAAGTTTTTGATATGAAGTTGCTTAGAATCATAAATATGTGTATTTAGGTTCTTATATTTTGAAAAATAAAATGTAAAAATTCCAAAGGACCGCCGTAAATGTCCACTTAGTTATATTAAATTTGTAGTGGTTGGCCTGATCCATATGTTTGTTGCTGATAAGTTGTTGATTTGATCTTGTTTTAGAGTCTTAGATATTTGTTTTTAAATAAGCATATTTTGAGACTAAAACGTTTAAAAATTCCAAACAAGGTTGGAACTAGAGAGCAATATAAAAAAAAAACTACTACACAAAACTAGAGGACATTCTAGAAAAATTATATCTACAGACGAGCTCGCTTTAATAGGAAATCATTTTTGAAGGCAAACTTTGATAGAACCGTTTTGCTAAATAATAGAGATTTTTTTAAAACAAAATCGTAGTAGTTGATTCTGGAATATATAAATAAAAATATGAGCATTCTTATCAAGTCAAGATCTTGAATCCGGTTAATTAGACAACAAATTTCACTATAAGAAACCCAACAAGGTGAGCTACGCTCAATTCCAGAAAAAGAAAAAAAACATGCATGTCTCCATTCCATATTTACCCAGAGCAAAAGTTAGCTCGCAAACAATATCATCCCTCGGGCACAAACATATACGTAGCACTAGGTACAAAACCGAGAGCGACACAGTTTAGCACCGTTTTTGCAGATGCATTCACGTGACCACATACGTACGGCGAGCGTCGTAGCGTACGTACAAGCGAACGCCAGCACGTAGCGTTCGCACAGTAGCGCAAGTGCGCACAAGCGGCTGTTGTCTGATCGGCCGGTACGGTTGTTGATAGCCGCTAGCTGGCCGTTCCTTGACGACGACGACGACGACGACAAGCGTACGGTCGCCATTAGCGCGCGTACGTACGTACGTGGGTAACCGACGCGTGGCATCCGACGGCACCAACGAATACGGCAAATTAAGCGTACGGCCGTACCGTGGCGTTACCTGCGCGTGCATCGCCGATATATGCACACCACGGGATTCTAGTTTGGGACTTAGAATTCCTCCAACTCCAAATGAAACTTCACGTGCTGCGACACGCATGAAACCAAACATGATGTACTCCTTCTTATCTCTAATTCACGTGCTAGTTATATTAGTAAAACAGCCAGGACTATCATGTCATTAAAAAGGTATTTTGTTTTATAGCAGACTTAAATCTGACGTAGAAAATGGTACCAAACTAAGGGCATGTTTCTTGTTTGACAACCAAAAGTCAGTGGCATAGCTACTTGCAAATCAACCCTTGTGCACTGTAATTTGCACAATTATCCTAAAATACATGGTAAAAACAAGACTATTAAAGGGCAAAACAA
The DNA here is from genome assembly GCA_018135685.1 of Themeda triandra. Lineage (NCBI taxonomy): Eukaryota > Viridiplantae > Streptophyta > Magnoliopsida > Poales > Poaceae > Themeda > Themeda triandra. Next base: position 245,799 of record JAENPR010000438.1, on the reverse strand, counting down.
AAATACCCTGGTGCATGTGCACCAAGTAAATTGAACGTGGCGTCGCCACTGTCAAAAGTTGTCATGCCAAAGATTCAAAGATTTGTGAAAAAAAAAAAAAAATACCAAAACAAGGGCAACATTTGTTGCCATTTAATTGACAAATGCTAATTGCGAGTAAGTGTTAACAAATTTTGGCAGCCATTTGATTTGCAAATCCAATATTTCGCAAAAAAAAATTGCAAATCCAATGGCTGCCAAAATTTTGGCCTATCTCTAAGTCTTGGAAATCAAAATTTGGAGGCAGTTTTGCTACAAAAAAAAAAAATGGAGGCAGCTACCCAATCAGGCTCCAAAGTCTTCATCATACCATCTCTAAAGAAGGATTACATATTCAGTTGGGTTGGGTCGTATCTTACCATCATTCGACAGCATGAGGAAAGGAGGGACGACGTCGAATTGATTGAATGCATCGAAAGCAACGACGAACGCTTTTGGAGGCAGCTACGTCTCTATGTACGTACGTTCGTGACCACCTCGCTCGTATAGCTACATCTGACCTTCCAAGATTCAGTTTATATATATATTCATCATCAGATTCTCTCTCTTTTAGTTATATTTCATTTGGTTGCATCTGCAGAGAAGTTGGACATCGACTGACACGTCCACCTCTATACGCTACGCCACGGATAAGTACGTAGCCACTCATCACTGCATCTCAGCTTATTTTGAAGCTGCCTAACGTAGGGAGCTCCACATACGTACGTGGTATATCATCATGTACAGTATTGAAGCGGAATTGACATCAAATTAATGATTTGGCTGGTTCATTTTTTTTAAAAAAAAAAACAGGCATAAATAATCACATTCAGAAAAGTGTGCTCAATTGTTCATATGGATTTCTTGGAAGCATGTTTCCTAACGTAGGGAGCTCCACATACGTACGTGGTATATCATCATGTACAGTATTGAAGCGGAATTGACATCAAATTAATGATTTGGCTGGTTCATTTTTTTTAAAAAAAAACAGGCATAAATAATCACATTCAGAAAAGTGTGCTCAATTGTTCATATGGATTTCTTGGAAGCATGTTTCAATTGTTTATGATTAATATTCTCCTCAGGCCTTGTAGTTTTTGGAATACTTTCACTAGATGTATAAGTCGAGGCTCTCAGTTTTTGTTTCGATCGGAATAATTATTCGAGCCTTATTCCGAATACAATCGTTTTCAACCAATCAGACACAAGAGCTGCTGACTATATCAAAAATAAGAAAACCACAACAGCAATAAAAACCCTCCAAAGAGTCAAGTAACCACAACAAAGAGACCCAATGCAATCCTGTATTTCCATTGCCATATGCTCCACAAATAATATATTGACCCTTTATATGATCATATTTCCTTGGAATTCATCATAAATATAAGCTAAATATAAGTTGTTTTAGGATGTCGACATAGTTTACAAGCTAGGTGAAACTTTGTGACCGGTAATTTATCTCTATAGAAACATGTGATATCTACAAACTAGAAAAGGATCGTACACGTTTTTTTTCGCGAACAAGCCAAGTGTTTGGTTTCCATAGCAAGCATATACTGACATCGACTGTACATATTATAAATCCATGTTTTATATACACATAAATAGGCGGTCAAAGTTAAAAAAAAACTCTTGATAATGACAACAATCATAAAACGACCGTACACAAATGAAAGTCATGCTAATAAGTAGCTATTATCACACAGTAGCGTACCATACGTGTGCTGTGGTGCATATGACCAAGGAACGCTAAGACAAACGGCGAACTATGTGGCATAGTTGACACACGAGGACCAGCGCTGGCTATTGCTGTTGCCGCCGTGTCAAGCAAGCACCGACTCACGCTCATCATCGATCTTATTAAGAACGAGAGTCCTCCAGTGCACACTGCACATTTGAGCAGCTAAAGCGGATTACACACAGAAATAATTGTGTTCCCTACCTTCCTGGAGGCACATGTGCGAGGTATTTGCACCTGTTGCGACTCATCTCATCAATAGTTTCTACTTTCTAGCATATACGGTTGTCGTGTCGTCTCCTCTCATCAACTGTTTCTCTCTAGCAATCTAGCACACGGTCGTCGTCGTCTCTCCTTGCAAATAAGCTTCATGACAAACAACAGGCAGGTGCATATGCATATACAGTTGCACCGCATTTGCAATAATCTGCAACAAGAATGTACATGTATTATTACTCTAGTACCTGACTGCTTCATATATGATTCTCATGTATCTACAAAAAGTTTGTGCGTTTTCACGTGATAGCTAGACCCCGGGCCGGGTCTATCACATTCACACCGTACCACATACGTACCCCACAGAAACAAGCACGTAAGCTAGCTTCCAATACATGATGCTCCATCGTCTAGCTAGCTAATTCCAAGCAAGCGACTATTTATGTAACAGCATTACAGGCCACACGTTTCCGCGTAATAGCCCTACATGAGCCCTGCGTCGAGGGTCAGCCAGATCGACCATTGCAGTTGGACCATTTTGCATCATCCGTTTAATTATCGTGCAGCATTGCGACAAGCAAAAGTAACGCATGACACGTACTGAAGTACATAGACGACTCTTTCACTGTGCGTGCACGTACTTACGCGTACGTGTAGATCGGGCAACGACGACTGGGCACTGGCCAGCTACGAGTGCCCAGTCGGCCTAGTAGTCTAGTACGATGTAAAATTCATATGAAATTCTTGATGAAAGCATGGATTCATGTAAAATTCGTCTGAAATTCATACCATCGGTCCTGTGTTTCAGTAGCTTGCACACTGCGCATACATAAATGGTGATGTGACGGGGGACCATAGAGAAGGAACGAACAAAAGGAGCACTACTGGAGAGTACGTGCAGTGGCCAAGTCGTCAGTAGTGACTCCTAGTACAGGGATCTCGGTACGTATACCTGTTACGGCCACTATGTAAACAGCAATGACCCCGCTCATGCTGCACTGCATTGCAATTGCAAATGCAAATATGGTGCAGTGGATGCATACATGGACACACGGGGCCGGGGACCATGGCCAGACCAGAGCTTGCAGGAAGGTGCGACTTCACCATCGTAGGGACGGGGATTAATTAGCAGTCGTGTTATGTGCGTGGATTGGACCCCCCTCTATCTCGTTCACTCCTTTGATTAATTGATTGCCCGTCAACTCTAGCTACGCATAATCCCAACCATAAAATTAAGCTAGCGCGCCATCAACTTAATTCATTTGATCGGCAGATAATTCATCGCGCCGCGCCCATTTTTGTGTGGTTCATATCCAACAGATTCTTGCACCGGTTCCGTGCGATGCATCGTCCATCTCGCCGTTTGCATTATTTAGCCTTGATTTGTTTGCTAATAACGAAGGGGGTCGAGGAAAGTGATGCTAGCGTGCAAATGGAGCCCAATCTGATAATATAGTGCATGCCCCCTCCCTCTAATACTCCCATATCCTTGCTCTGTCCTCTAGCTAATATGCCACATATATACAAGTGGCCTTTAATTTGATTTTATTTTATTTGGGGTCTAAGTTGTGCCGACAAAAAATTACCAGTGTACTTTAGTACTATATTATTAAGCATATGCATGTGAAACTGTTACATATGTGTTTGTTTACATGCACCTGAAAATGAACGGTATGGTATGTTCCTATACATATATAAAGTTTCAGTAGGTTTAATGAATGCAAGAAACATTAGCAGTACAAAAATATTTTAGCAAACATCAACTACCTAAATTAAGTGACAGGCAACGTGACCACGTACTAAGAACAAGTCAAAAAAGAGACGGGTGTAACACTGCAATCCAGTAGAACTATAATTAACTAACTAATCATTGCCTGCTCTTTTCTGCACAATTTATATAACTAAGTAGTAATCATTGCCTGTTTTCTCCGCCCAATTTATATAGAAAACTATCCTAACTTAAGTTGAGTTGGACCCAGGTACATTTGTATTACATGGAAAGAAAGGAAAATCTGTCGGCAAGCTTCAGTATCAAAGTTCATAGAGGGACGGATAGCTTGTTTGACCCAAAAAAAAAACTAGTCCACAAAATCGTCTTCTTCGTTGTTATATACAACTGGCGGTGTGTACTATACAGTCCTAATGCAATAAACATAATGCATGACACACGACACGCCACACTGGCTAATTAGGCAGCTCATTATTACATACCTGATTCTACCAGGCATTGTTTTTGTAGCTCTTTCAAATCAGCGTTTTGCAACTTGCTGATGGGTTTCTTGTGATTATATATATACAGATAGACAGATTAGACGTGCATGGCTACATGTATATAGGGTTAAGAATCGACCGACGTGGCATTTATGGTTTGGATGTTGGACTGATCAGTGAAAGAAGAGAATCAACAAGAGAGATACAGGACAAAGCCAGCAGCTTTCGCGCTTTCTTTGATATATAAAAGCTTTCGCGCTACATGAGAATATACACACGCTGGAGAAAGTGATGTCGCATGAAAGCAGGTTCATACAGCCTGCATTTCTTTGCGTCGAAAAGGGAGGTCGAGAGCACAGCACGGCGGCACCTATATATCGACATCATCGTGGCTCACAGGGGCAGAGCCAGAAATTATACATAGAGGGGCAAGTTACACTGACAAAAAGAATTTGGGAGACAGACGTCTTGATAACAGAAGAGGGCACAAATGGGTGCCAACGTCTTGATTAACAGAGGGCTGTTAATGGCCGAGACTCCAAGGAGAGAAATGTTCGCCTCTATTAATCATTAACAGGAGATGGGTATCTTAAGGCATCTGTCTCTGTTAATGCTAAGAAACAAAGGCGGGCATAATGGTAACATCTAGAAAAATGATCGATCACTAGTGACCATTTACCAGAGGCGAACTTTGTGTCTGCGTGTGGAAATCCATTCTAACTGTCTTTGAAAATGCTTCCTATAGTAGTGTCAAAAAGATCCTAACTCACTTGTCAGTTAATAATAATATATGTCGTCCTTTTTCACCCTTTGAAGTTGTCAATGAATTTAAAAAAGAAACACCCTCAATTAAATATGTAACACAATATACACATAACTTTCAAAACTAAAAGAAATATCTCCTTGATCATTTCTGAAAAGTTTCTTAGATGATTTTGGTAACATGGTAGTATGGACCCCATTGATATCTCTTATATAAAAAAAAAAACTATAATCTTTTCATATAAAGTCAGTATCTCTTATATAAAAAAGTTATAACTTTTTTATATAAAGTTGAATGAAAGCAAACTTTATATAAAAATTCTTCAACAAGAAATTTAATTAGGGGGCAAAACAAAAATGCTTTCTAAAATCGCCATGATGCATAATACTTTATGACAATTGTAGGAAAGGTAAAGGACATAGCTAAATAGTTGGGAAATCACTTGGTGTGATCTGGCACGTATGCTAAGCTAGTTGAGTACCCATTTTTTTTCCAAGGTCTATTTGCTGAAAAGGGTCTTTCAAGGTGTCCTTTGAGCATTAATTTCTAGTACAATATGTTGTCAATTACTATAAACCAACATACACTGCTAAAAGACATGTGAAGTACGTATTTATTAATGTATTTTTGTTCAAACATATATTTGTGAACAATTGACGTCAAAACTTACAATGTTTGGCTTTTCTGAATTTCAATATACATATACGCTCTACATTTTGAAACAGAGAGGATTCGTCGTCACTGATGTGAAATACTCATGAATATATATATCATTGGAAAGAAAATAAACTCTCGGGCACAAATTCATCAATATAAGCAAATAACAGTTTATTCATTTTTCCTTTTTCAGATATAAACAAATAACAGCTAACGCAGGGAAGAAATGAGAGTAATCCTTACCTGCTGCAAAACTCCCTCCACAATTTGGTGTTCCAATTTTCCAGAGGAGGGGTCAGGGGGCAGGGCATCCATGAACTGCACCTCCAACGCTTTAGCCAATCAAGCATCGACACACAAAAATGAGCCACAAGTATTATTAAATTATTACACCAGGATGATTTCGTGGGGATGAGCTGTTGAAATTAGTGGCCCGGAAATTAACACGAGATGGATAGATGCATGTATATATTTCCGATATATATAATTAAATCTCGATGGGAACATACTCCGTATCTAGTTGGGCCCCTAGTGCTGTAGTGCATGGCCTATGGACGTAGGATGCCTGCGCACGCGCGTACACGTCCGCAGCTCAGACAGCTAGCAACGGGAGGAGAAAACAAAAGGTGTGACAAGGACAAAGGCGACTCGCAGGGATATTCCTGAGAGTCCAAGACCCCTGAAAAACTAAGCAAATGATCGATAAACGTTAAATATACATACATGTGCATATAAATCAGAACGTATACATGCATATGTAATAAGTCCTGATGAGGTTATTAATTGTTACATGTAGTATAGCATATCACCATCACACACAAAAACACACATTTATATATGTGCATGTGTGTCGTGGATAGATAGATAGATAGATAGATAAATAGATGAAAGAAATTTGTATTACAAGCTATAATGACTTAGCGCGCTAGTGCGCGTCTAGTTGGTTGGCACACGGACGGGGGCATGGGCGTGGTCCCTTCGCTTTCGCCTCCCCCTCTCCTTGCTCGATCCATTCTCCTTTGATAGGCGTCTATGCTACAAGGGAAGATTGGATTGGGATTGGATGGTGCCCTACCATTCCATTCCAAGGCCAGGGACGGCCGGCCCCATTGTCCTACGCTACACCCCCACTCTCTTTCTCTCTCACAAAGGCAGCACAAAGCTGCGTACTGTAAGCTTCCATGGGCCTACCCCCGCGTACTATGGACGACGATGCCGTCCTGTTCCGATCTTTCATCCCTCTAGATTCCCGGCTGTACCGATCATTCGTTCATCATCACCAGCCTGGGCCATCACAAATTTAACACACATCTCTCTCTCAATAACGCTGAGTGACCCCTATTATCATTGTCATTACTGTAATAAACAAATAAATAAATATTAAGAAATGGACGGATATTGTGAAGTAAATCACTCACCATGCATCATCGTGTGTACCATAGGGATTAGTGAGGGGGTGGGCCTATATATGCTTCCCCTGGGGACCCCAGAAAAGATGCCCCCGTTGTCAAACTTGCCTTCCCCGTGATCTTCTAGCGCCAGCCTTGCTAATTGCCATGCTCTGCTGCCGCCGCCCACCTTCCCTTCTCTCATCAAAACAATGCCACACCTCTGTCCATCCATCAATATTATATAACAATCACCTTTTGGCAAAGGAAAAAGAAGCACACGACTATGCGTGATAGATTTAGCCTTTACTATATAGAACCAGTGATTTTGTACCACTGCACACAGGTTAACTACATCCAAAGTTACCTGTAGGGTCACGCTCACCCAGTCCAGATTCTGGAGTGGACAAATGAGCACTTCTTCCCTGGGGCCAAAAAAAGGAAGTGAGCACTAGCAGTTACAGTCAAAAAGGTAGGTAGGTAGTTACCTGACAGTCCTTTTTCCTGGCTCAACTGCAAGTCCTGCATGGAGGGAGGAAGAACAGATGGTGACATTGATTCTAAGAGCATCTATTGGTTTGTTGAATTCAAACAACGACAGTTGATAACTAGCATATAAAATCTCCAGAACAAGTAATATATGTACATTTTTTTTAGATAAGGAGTAATATATGTACATACAATCTTCAGAAATAATAATATAGATATGACACGCGATACGCAACAGACAACGCAAGGCTCCAGAACGGATGAGATCCGTTGCATGGGGAATCAAAGGACAAAATGATCAGCTGGAAACTGGACTATAAAATTCACCAATCAAAGCCTTTTGATTCGTGCCGCGTTTGTTTAATTGGCGACGAGTATCCGCCGTCACATGGGCACAGACGGGTGCCATTACTACAATCCTAATCATGTAATCATGGATAAAAACACTCGTTCTTTAGACAAGCAAAAGATACCAGCAATAATACGCCCATTGACTAGCCCGTTCCCAATACATTACTCAAGAGAAATTTGTCTCCTCCGGTGGGCCCTTTTTGTATGCAAAGTTTCATGAAAGAAATTCACAAGCGCTGAGCTCCCTCCACTCCCCTCGCAGTGATCAGTGCCTCCATTGACACTTGTGACAGTCAATCGGACAAATCATTATACTCATACCTGCACAATTATCTTTGCAATTATAGGAAGCTTGATTCTTGACAGACATTCAGCCCCTGCAATGTGCTTCCTGATGTTGGACTGGAGCAGTAACGATTTGTGATTAGAATTGCTAGACAGCCTGCTAGCTGCCGGAGATAAACAAAAGGGAAGATGCTCTCTGTCCTGGAATACGAACATCTGCTGACATAGCTTTTTCCCCACGATCCCAACTGTGATGATTGACCAAGGCTTTTCCCCCAGAGAGAAGTGACCCAGTGAGTTACCTGAAAAGCAAGAAGGAAAAAGGACAACACTTAGGTCTGACGCATAAAATCTTGCAGGTGAGAAGAAAATGAGGTGCACATGCACGCACGAAACGAACAGCAGCTAACACAACGAGTCTTAATTAGCAACAGATGAAAGGTAGACAACGCCTCTTCCCAACTGTGTCCCCTGCCGTGCATGGAGCACCCGTGACACAGAAGCAGCTGCAGAAAAGAAAGAAATAAAAAAACTGGCTGCGAAAGGTCACAGTCATTCACCATGGCAGCAAGAGCATCAATCCGTGTCCTAATAATGAGAACTCTGATAGACACGTTTCACTTCCACTGTCTTGTGCCGGAAGAAACACACCAGGCATGGGAATTGGGATGAAAGGAAATGGAGGGTGGTCTAATGTAACAGTTTCTTGCACAAAGGTCACGACAATTAAAATATCGGTGGAGGTGGCTGCAGGACTACCCCACCGGTTTTGGCACCAGACATAGATTCTTAGGAGATGATGAGACAGACGCCCACACATAGCCAGAAGCAAACCAAGTGAAGGTCTAAACCATGGCACAAGGCCACAACCACCTCCACCACCACCTTTAAAAGAAGGTGCTAAAGGGCTGTCCTGCAAAGAAAAGGAGAGGAGTGCCCCTAACCTTTCCTTGCTCTCCACTGAAATCTCCTATCTGCAACCATGCAGTTGCTCAATTCTGGCCTCAGCTGAAGCCAAATCATTCATTGGTATATAAGTGGCTACACCCTTTGCAATTTCCCACTCCTTCAGCCATCATAGATCATTGAAGAAGCTTCGTGCTACTGGAGAAGGTGTTCGCCGTGCATAATAGCAGGCTATATACATTCCACAGGCCTGTAAGCTCTGTGAATTTGGAGCTGCCAGGTTCTGCATTGCATTGAGATGGGGAGGCATTCTTGCTGCTACAAGCAAAAGTTGAGAAAGGGGCTCTGGTCCCCTGAGGAGGACGAGAAACTTATGAATCACATAACAAAGCATGGCCATGGCTGCTGGAGTTCTGTTCCCAAACTCGCTGGTATGTACAACGATTTTTCTTCCCTTGGTCCTCAGTTATCAACTCTCAACTCTCAATTCTCCCCTTCTCTTTCCTCTGCATTTTTCTGGTTCCAGTTGCCAACTGAAATCTCTCGTCTCTCAGAAACCTCTTGGTCAGTTCAATTATCTAAATTTGAGAAGACGAATTGTTGCAGGGCTCCAAAGGTGTGGAAAGAGTTGTAGGCTGAGGTGGATAAACTATCTGAGGCCAGACCTCAAGAGAGGGCATTCTCCCAGGATGAAGAAGACCTCATCATTGAGCTGCATGCTGTCCTCGGAAACAGGTAAATTTAAGCCTAAGAAGTAGTATCAGAATTCAAGACTGCATATGTGCAAAGCAGCAGTTGGTAATTTTTAGCTGATATTAGCACTTCACTTTTCCATGAGAAGGTGGTCTCAAATTGCGGCACAGCTGCCAGGGAGGACTGATAATGAGATCAAGAATCTATGGAACTCGTGCATCAAGAAGAAACTGAGACAGAAAGGCATTGATCCCAACACCCACAAGCCCCTTACTGAGGCTGATCGCAGCGGAGCAGCTCCCACCATCAGCACCGAGAGAACCTCAGGGTCCAGCGACGTCAACCCATCAAGCGCTGGTGCTCTGGGGAACTTGAGCCACCTCCTCAGCGAGACGGCTCAATCATCAATGCTGATGCCCGTGTATGACAAGAATCGCACTGAAACTCCAAACTTGGCACGCCCTAAGGTGACACCAAAGGAGTTGTTCCTGGAGCAGCTTACTGCTGGACACGAGAGTCCATCAACCTGCCGCTCATCAGGCCAAACTCTCTATTTCCCTTTCCAACAGCCTTTAGGCTACAACAGTGAGAGTGGCAGTGGCGATGGGGCGAATATGAATTCACTCTGGTTCAACCAGAGTGACTTCAACTGCAGCACAATTTCTACAGTGATGCCACCAGTTTCACCATCGGCCCTCTCTACATCAATGGGGCTGAATCTTCCACCTGATAATCCTCGACATGGAGGAACTGGCATTGGAAGTACCACAGTAGATTCATTCTACTGGGATGGTACTAATCCTAGCAGCAGTAGCAGTACTGGGAGCAGAGGAAGCAACAGTATGGGATTTGAACCACAGAGCACGAGCTCAATTCTGGAGAACAGTGTCTTCCCATGGACAGACATCGGACAAGAAAAAGATACAAGGGCTCACCTAGTAGAGGAACTTAAGTGGCCTGAATTACTCCATGGAACCTTTGCCGAGACGACCACAGCCATGCAGAACCAGAGCCAAACGCTCTATGATGACGTCATCAAGGCAGAGAGCCAATTCAGCATGGAAGGGATATGTGCTTCTTGGTTCCAGAATCAGCAGCCACAGCAATAGCTGCAGGCCGCACCAGACATGTATGGCAAGGACTTGCAAAGAATGCAACTGTCTTTTGAGAATATCTTGGCATTATGTTCCACCACATGGAATAGAGCAGATCAGCAGAAGCCGAAACGTGTAATTTTCAGAGATTTGTGGGCAGAACTGTGCTGAATTGCTTACATAGATACAGTAAGTTGATACAGAAATCATCCTCCACAGCTGTTCCTCAGTTGAAGACCTGGCAATATCAAAGAAAGGACAGCCCTGGCATTAGAAGTGGCAGCAGAATGCATAGAAAAGTACGTTCTAGAGTCTCCTTTTTCTTCTCTTGAAACTTGATGTTTCCTTCTGTACACGACGACTCAACTTTTGCATATTTGAGTTTTTGTTCACTCTCTGGTGGAAATTAAATAAATATAGACAGCCATGGGCAAAACTGCATGTGTCGGTAGCTCTCACCATGCAAGCAGCCCCAAACTTTTCAACTGCTGCCATGCACGTCCATGCAAATTAATTATTGCATGTTGTATTTTTCATTTCTTTTGATAAGTTGCCGACAAACGGCAGTTGTATATTTGTAAAGGAAGAAATTTGGAATATTGACCTGAGAGCTTTTTTCTTCCCCTTTCACTTTCCTGTTTCTGTCATAAACTTTTCTGTGTGGAGAACCCAAGCTACTTGATAGCTTTCTGCTTGAATACAGGAACGGAAAAGGATTGGTGGATTTGATAGGGTCCAAAGGAGCAATCATCCTCAAGAAGAAGTAAACACATTCAGGAAAGAAAAAGGAAGAAACTATTCATGAATATCTACCTACCATGTAGATTGGGTAATATATGAAGCCTCAATGTGGTGAGACTCAATATATGCTCCATTGAGTTTATGGATCATTGTTTATGTGACATAGCCATGATGTGTTCTGTAGATTTAGCCTGCAAAATCTGTTAAAGCTTTGCACTTTGGCTATGAGCCTATGAGTTAATATTCAGCTGTCATGACTCATGGGGGCTGACGCGTTTCCTGGGTGTCTGGGTCTATTACTCATTGTTTGTGCAACAGTCTAGGTCGAATTTTGTTTTCGTAAAATGTTGTATCACTCGTCAAGCTAGCTATGATTGAAGAATCCCAAAAGAGTTAAAGAACTTGGTTTTCCAACATCCTTATTAAGAGGTACATTGCCTGGATTTGAGAAGCCTTACTCGTACACCTCCCTGCGTTTTTTTTTATTTTTCTTATATTGATTATTCCAGGTCTCCATGATGTGACTTTGGAAATTACTATAGTAGGAGATATTAAATAACAATAGTATTTCCAAATCATTTTTGAACTCCAAATATAATGATACAATTTTCACAGGACTGATCGATGGTCTAAAACTCTAAATATATATTGAGTTAGTTAAGAAAGTTTGGTTGCATGATAGTACAGGAGATACAATGCTAAATCAAGAAATTGAGTTAACAAAGAAGAAAAAGAAGGGAAAAGATGGTGTTGCTCCTGCTGATGTATAATTTAAGGGCATGTCATTAGCTATTTGGGTTAGCTAGATTGTTAACAGATTTGGCTTGGCCTTTCTGGTGGGTTCCTTTCCTTGTGAGTAGTCATGAATAAACCAATATCAATATGAATTTATTTCCTGCATTGCAATATTCCCAAATAAAGCTAGTCCAATTTGGTTCCGAAGAAAAGAGGTTCACTTTAGAATTAACAACTATCGTTTTATGTCGTACAATTAATGGGGCATGGCCATGTGCGGCATAAAGTGACTGGTCGTTGGATTTTTCACAAATGCAATGAGACCAATAATGCTGATAAGGACCATTAGCACTAAAAAGCAATTTTAGAGAAGCCTAACAACTATGAAATCTACCAATCAGCCAATAAGAAAAACTATAAGCAAAAGATATATACTAGCAAAGAGCGTGATTCCGTACCATGATGTTTCAGCTTATGGCCATATGCACTTTAAATGTGCTGCATTATTCAGAAGAATCCTGTATCTACTCTGACGTATGTGCTGCTTTATTGGACGTATCTGCATGTTTCAAAAATGAATACATCAGTTGAAAAGAAAGCAAAAAATGAAGTGTAAAAGAGAAGTAGAAGTAGTAAGACATCCAAATGGCAACTGAGAAGTGACAGTGTTCCTCCAGATGAAAAAAAGACATCTAAGTTATATTGTAATATGCAGTCTCAACATTGCCAACAACAGTATATTGCTGTCCACCAAACATCATCATTAGCAAGTGGAAGATAACAAAGGAACAATATTAAAAAAATCAAACCATATAAATAAAGTAGGGTTACAACTTACAACCTGGGGTACCAAAGTTTCATGTTATTCAGTGATCTAATGGAATAAAGAATATGCAAAACAAATAGTTTTCTGATTCCATCTGACACAATACATACGACAACTGAAAGCACTGTATTTTTTTATTTTTAATTAAAAAACCTGTTTAGTTAAAATGGCTATAGTTTGCTGAAAATGTGAATGTCAGGAAAAGAGACCAATTCAAACTCATAAGAGATCCTTTTTATCCTCTTATTGAACAAAATCAAATAATATACAGTTGTACCAGGAAAACACAAAGACAAGACAAAGAAAAAGATATATTCCTGCTTGATCACATGCTGAAAGGCTCTTGCCTCTATATGACATCAGCATGATGATAAACATATGAAAGCATACTGGGAAAGCCTTGTAACTAACATAGTACTCCGTTGGGCCTGCAGCTATCAAGTTATGTTCAGTTACTTTTTTGCCCTCAATGAAAAAAAATGTTCTCTTTCAACACTCATAACAGCCCCTGTTAGTCATTTACACTTTTAAGAGACAAGCCATATGCATGAGCTGTGACTATAAATAGTTCCATCAATTATATTGTTGGACTGTGACCACACATATGTGCCAACAGTGTCGAGGCTCGTAGAAATATTTGTATTCTGGTAACCTTTGAACAGCTAGGAAAATCAGCAGCCATGCAAAAAAACAAAAACAAAACTAAAACAGAACAAAGAAAACCAAAGCAAAACCCTCGACCCAAGGGGAGAGAGCGAGAGACATACAAAAGCTGGCTTTTTACCATAAAGGGACACTGTTGCGCAAGCTGGGTCTTCACCGATACTTTTCGGGAACGCGCAGCAAGGAGGCACTTTCTTTTTTGCGAGAACCAGGGTCTGAGCCCTGGTTAGTAGCCTCACAAGTCATAACTAGACAACTTAACACCGTGCTACAAGCATGTCCTTTCCATAGTGCATAGGTCACATGAATCACAGTGATAACCAGATCAAATAGAAGCAAACAATTTACAGAGCTAAAGCCATGTTATTGCAAAGGTCACATGAAATTTGCAGTTAGGTACAGTAAACAAAAAGGAATGGCCTAAAATCATAAGACAGAATTAAGGAGCAAAGGAAGGAGGTAATAAAGTTGGAAGAACTCTCAAAAAATGCTGAGTACCAATGAAATGCAAGGTACAGAGTTACAGATACAGGAAAACATGCTGATTTTTTAAGACTAATCGTTTTATTGATGTATGATACCCTACCAGACTAACTATGAAAGCTTCTACATGATAATCCCAAATAGGATTGCCAGATCAAAAAATAATATTAAGATCATGTATCTGTTTTGCATTTTTTCTAGAGTATGATCAGAGGTGCAATCACAAATATAGAGTTTGTTGAGGCACTAATATCATGCATTTGAAGCCACATCATAGTCCATTATGCAAAGAATAGTGTTTGTGACGTGTAGGTCGAATCCTTTTCTATGGAGGTTGGATACAGAATGGAAATAACTCTGCACTAACAAAAATGAGTTTCACAGGAAACAGCACACTAGCACAGTGTTGTGTTTTATCAAGGGCTTTGGATAATTATAACTGAAATACAAGATCATCCTTGACCTTGAGCACAAAATTTGCAATATATACTATATAGTGGGAACTCGATAAATTAAAAATTCATTGAGGAAGTGTTCTTATGAAGCAGGCATCAAACATTGACAATTTATAAACAATGTGAGCATCCATAAAAATGATTTACCAAGTAAGCTTCAGAGGTTAGACTCAGAGAAAGAGGGATACCCATAATCAAGCCAGGCAGTTTCTAGTCACACCATGTATTCGAAACAAGATCAGTAGTACGGGCAGAAACAGAGGCTAGTGAAGTTCTGTTTTGCCGATTTCTGTTTTGGGCCAGGCTCTGAGCAGAAGCTTGGCAGAGTAAGCCCTGTGTTCTGCACCTGTTTGGCAGGATTGAATTTCCAAGGGGAACACAACTTATAACTTACCTATAGCACCAATTTGGTTTGTTGTTCAGAGATGTTACAGGGGCTAATGTTTTGAATAATGGTCTGGAACAAAAAAATTACATACTGAATGTGTGGAGACAGAGCGAGTTCTACAGAATGTGACACAGATTGCTTGCTAACTGCAATTCAGTCAAAAGGATATCACGGGGCGACTGTACAATGTTTCTATTAGAATTTAGAATAGTACAAACATGCAAATGGCCACATCTCCTCCGTGAAAACAAAATCCACCCATCACTCTTCAGATACACCATCATTAAGTTTTGACTTCGCAAGGAGCATTCCATTTCCATACCGAGTGTTCAATTTCCACAAGGAGCGTTTGATGTTTCTGCCTGTCCCAGTCCGCAGATAGCGCTGTCTAAAAAGTGTACCTACGAGCTGCTGAGAGCTCAGCAACAAAGCCTTGCTTTGCAGCGATTAGTGGTGCCGACAGAGGCGCAGAGCAGTGCTGTCATTAGACCTACATGCTACGGCACTGCAAGCTGGGTTCGTTTCATTTCAAAAACTGAACAGGCATACAGGTATTAAAGTCCAGTGGCGAAGCTTTCAGGTTTTGATCAGTGAGTAAACTTGAGCCAAACGTGTTCCACACAAATCACTGTGCTATCGTTGTATGCAATCTAACAGAGCAGCTCAATCGAGGGCGACGTAGCGATCCCTGGTGTGAATCGAGCACACCTATATTCCCACCACCACCAATAGGATCCAATCTAAGCGTGCGTGACTGCAATCTAACAAACCACCTGAAATGAGGGCGACGCAGAGATCAATAGGTCTAGTGTGAACCCAGCACACCCACCAATCTCCACACCAACACGGCAACACCAGTAGGATCCAATCTACATTGACTTCACCCGGCGCCACCGTTACCCCCATTCCCCCAACCAATGGACGCTTCGCCGGTAAGCGTCAATGCAGCAATGCGGACTCAATCACACAACCCCGCCCACAAACACGGGCGAGCGGGCCGGCCACCGGCACAACGCTCGCCACGGCGCCACCACCGGCACCGAATCTCTAGCCGCGTCCACGACGAATCAACGACACAACGGCACGCGAACAGCAGAGAAGGGCAGGGAGCATACCTGACAGGCAGGCAGGCAGGCAACCGCTCGCTCAGGCCGAGTTCGGCGACGGCGGGGGAGGGAGGTGGGCGGCGCGGCGGCGCGGCGGCGATCGTGCGTTCCCGCTTCGCTTTTACTGCGGCGCGGTGGTGGCGGTGGTGCGTTGCGCGCGTGCGGCGGTGGGGACCGGGAGCGTCGGGTCGGGTGCGCTTGTCTCCTTTGGGCGGAGCAGAGCAGGCGCTGGAAGCAGCGCGGAGGGCCATGGGCCGTTGTTATTGTTTGAGCCGTGTGCGTCGCAGCCCATGGGCTATCCTTTACTTGACAACGAATTGCTGGGGATTTGAGGCCGTGTACATCCTCCATGGAGTCAAGATGTGCCCTTTTCGGGCCCAGTTTACTTGTATGTGGGCTACAGCCTACAGGTTCTCTACTTGTGTTGGGCTTCGATAGAACCCAGTTTTTTTCGTGATTTCTATGAAATATATATCTGCGAGTTGGACGCTACCCACCAGGGTTCAAATCTTGGTGCTCACACCTTTTTCTGGGATTCTTCTCAGAATTTATCGGCGTTATGCGTTAAGTGGTAAGCAACGTTTCCGTCGACAATGAGGCGCCAATGATGACTTCGGGAATCTCCAGATCTGTCGGCTTTCATAGGGTTGGGGTAGGTTTACGTACGTCTATTCATAGAGTGAGTGTGCATGTGTATTATGAGCGTATGCGTGATGAAATATATATCCTTTCTATTTAATTTAATTTTAGATGAATGAATATTACTATTGTAGATATGAATGGGAGCTCAGCCCTCCTACACTCATGGCCCCAGTATTTGTCGTTTGAAGCCTCCTGAGGTTCTCTATAAATTTTGTAGATATGAATCAAGAATTTGCCTATCAAGAAGAGGAAGGTGAAAGGAGAAAGAAGACTATAAAGAGTAGAGAGAGGAAGAAAAGAGAGAATACGTGCCTCCCTCCCACAAGTCCCTCTCTGTATAGGATACGACTCACAACTTGATCACACTCCTGTGAGCTAGTAATATCCACCAGCACAATACGAAAAAAAGAGACATAGCTGAGTACGTACTTCATAGCACTCCACATGTGTGGTACACTCTCACTAAGCCTAACACCTCTATTTCCATGCTTTCCTGGATGGGTCGATGTGCGATCAAGAGGGCCATAGGAGTACTCATATCTGTCATATCCTTTGGGTTCATTGTGCCTCCTCCGTTCATCTTTCGTCCATCCCCACCAGTCCACCACCACGGGTGCTATCGGTGGCCTTTCTGTGATTCTGTCCATCCCTGTCAGGCTCTGTACAAAAATAATTTGGCCCAGTAGGCCTCTCAACCAGCAAGTCATCGTGGGCCGTAGGTGGGCCTCTCGCCTATGCAGAAAAGCAATCGATGGGCCGGCCTGCCCGTTCAAAAACGCCACGACATGAAGCGCAATCAAGAATCAGGAGGAACACCTGCTGTATGGGATCCACTCCACTGACGCCGACATCGTTGACTGCCAGCCCGCATTACCATCAGCGTCAAAAAAAAAAAAAAAAAAAAAAAAAACAGCGTCGTCACCTCCAGCTTTTGCTTGGAAATTCCGTTTGAATGCAAGAATTCCTTGCGTTGGCGATGTTCAACGGATCCGTGGCCACTGCACATGCGGCTCTGGTTTGCGTTGCCAATGCTCCCCCGGTCCCCGCAGCGCCACCATCCCTGTAGATGACGCGACGACGCCGGTGAGGAGCGGCGTCCATCCGCCGCACGGCGGTTCAGGACATCTGGACAATGGCGCATGGACGGCGTCTCACTTGAGTCAGAGCGGCGGCAGTTAGCAGAGCAAAGCAGAGGTGCAGCGGCCTTTCTTCGAAAAGGCAGCCAGGAATTGAAGACGAGGCAGGAACAGAGCGCAGAGGAGCGGTCGGCGGGGCCGGTGATGAGGGGAGTGATGGCCGCCGCTGATCCGCCATTCCGTCCCTCGACAGCATCCACTGTCCGGCTTACAGTATCCTCTTGCGCTGTCAGATTGCTCACTGTTCTGGCCTCAGGGTCACAGTTACTGCTGCCGCCTGCCCCAGTGTGTGTGAATGTGATCCGTCTGTCTTGGCACTTTGGCCGGGAGGAACTCGGATGATCAGCTCATCATCATCACGAGTTGGATTTGGAGGACGACGCAAGCAGAGCGAGGAGTACTGCATCCGCATCTCACCGTAGCTAGCATGATACATACTAGCCTGTACAGTAATAACAGTATGGGTACACGAATCAGTAGAGTACATGCATCGTGTATGAGCCCATCCAGTCATCGGCGGCGGCCGGCGCCGGGCCAGCCTCGCCGTCCGGAGGTGCCCACCCCCCCCCCCCACCACTCTACATCGACGACGCCGGGCGCCCGGCGGTCGGGGTTGGGCGGTCGGGGGCGGGCAGTCCGGTCCCCCAGTGCTGTCTCCCCACGGCGGCGACCCTCCCTCGGACGGACGGCGGCGGTTGGGTGGGCGGCCCTGCGGCGGGGGGGTCAGGCCCGAGATCCGCCTCCGTTCCCCCGGCCACCCCTCCCACGACGCGGCGGCGCCCTCGGCTGCGCCAGGGCCTTCCCCCCTCCCTCTAGCTGGGGGCAGGTCCCCACCACGACGCAGCGGCGACCCTCCTTCCCTTGCCTATCTCGACGCCGGCGGGGGCCGGCGGTCGAGGAGGGTGACCTTGGTTGATGGCGGCGGTGCCGGCCGTGTTGGCCCGCCCCTCCCCTACTCCCGCCGTGCGGCATCCCCGGCCATCTCCCCTTGCCCCGACGTACATCTACTATGGGTCGAGGTGGCCGGGCGCGCCACCGTCTTGCTCGTTGGCCCCGGCGATGGCGCGGGCGCCTCGGCCGGCGGCGCGGGTGCTTGCTCCCTCCCCCCAACTCCACCACATCCCCGCCCTCCGTGGCCGGCGGTGCTGGTGGCCGCCTCGGGCTTGACCCAGCGTCGGCGGCCCCCGGCTGCCTAGGCTAGGGGGGAGGGCGGAGCGCGCGTGGGCCGTCTCCGAGCCTCCGCCTTGCGCGCGCCCGCGCCCGCTGCACCTCCGGCCTCGAGCCAGGGGCCTCGGCTGGGGTCGCTGCGGCGGGGATGCCACCGTCTTCAACTCTGGTGTTAGCAAGACAGTTCTTGGCGACGCGAGGGTCCTCGCGCGTGCCGCCACCTTCCTCTGCCAGCGGCGGCAGCGGGGTACGCCGGCTTGCTCTGGCCTACACGCGCCGTGGCGCCAGCCCCATCGTGCTTCACTCTAGTTCACCGGCGCACCTCTCCGGCCCGGCCTTGAGGTCAGGGGACTTCGGCCGGGGGTGGGGGGTGCCTGGCGATGTATGGGGCTGGGCGGTCGGGCGGGCCAGCGCGCGCGCCAACTCCTTCTATGGGGCCCGTCCTCCCCACCGGGTGGTGGGTCGATGGCCGGCCGCCCCGCGGCGCGCCCACACCTACTCTAGCGAAGACGTCAACGGCTTCTCTTCGGGCGGCTATTCCCTTAGACGACGGCAATGGTGAAAACCAATTCTCTTCGGGCTCCCCGGGAGAGGCGACGGTGGCGTTCTCGTCATCCCCTTCCTGAAGGCGTCGTCGGCTCGTCGTACGTCTAGGGTGGCTGGCGGGCTCAGGAACGAAGGTTCCGGCGGATCACCTCCGGAGTTGGCGCCCGAGGACGTCATTCCCTTCTTGAAGGCTCCGATGAGGCCGCCATGAGCTCCCACCTCTTCTGCCGCCCCGGTGCTTCCCGTGTTTCGGCGCCGTCGGCACGCTCGGTTGCTAGTGTAGTGTCTTCGCGTGAGCTTCGCTCCGCAGGATGTTTGTTGTGCCGGGATGTGGCTTTTCTTTCTTTTATTTCGTGTTGGTTTACCGGTGGTGGCAGAGCTTGTTTCAAATCATGTCTCCACCCCGGTTACGTTGTATTGCATTGCATCTTGCATTCTTCTACTTAATGAAAAAAAAGCACAAAGCTTTTGCGTTTTCGAGAAAAAAAAAAAGCCCATCCAGTCATACTCACAGTTGAGCACTTGATGGCTGCTCCCGTTCTGCCCCTGCCTGGATCATTAGTCTTTTTTAATAGGTGCGAGTGGTTGGCAAGAAGCTAATAGCAGCCTCTGATCCTGTTCCAAACTGATCAAAGGCGAGTCATGCAGAGTTCATCTCTTATGGCCAGCTTCTGTTCAGGGGACGACGGCGTTTTCTCTGCTCATGAAACCTCACAAAAAACCGCCTCTCGCGTGAAACAAAACGCTCCTTGCCCTCTATACATTCTCTCCAATCTACGAGTACAGTACAAGCAAGCTACAGCAGGCACGGTACAAAAAAAGGTCTGCTCAGATCAGACTTCAGAACTCGAAGAGCCTGCCGATTTGCATGACACGGCTGCGTCAGCATCACTGCATCTGCACGCATTGCGCTTCGTCAGAGTCGACGGAGATGCAGCAGCCACATTCAGATCAGATTCTCAGAGCGGCAGATTCTCAGAGCGGCATGCATGGTGTCAACTGTCATGGCGACGACGTCTGGTCTCACACCGGCAACCACGAGGGAAATGACACCGGCAACTCTCTCTATGCGCGCAGCATGCATGTTAGCAGGGGTAGGTGACCAGTGATACAGCAGGCAGCGCGGGAGCGCATGGCGCTGACCTCGGGCCAGCATGCACTCAGGCAGCAGCGGGCCTGCTTTAATACAGCAGACTGCTACAGTACATCGGCGCCACAACGCCGGCGCCATGATATATGGCGCCGAGAGGTGTTACCTCGGCGCCACAGGTCACGGTGCCGAGAAAAGGGTCCAAAGATGGATTTTTGACATCTAGGGGGCTAAATGTAAATTTTTAATAGAAAAAAGGCTAAATAGTAAAAAGTAGACTGTATCCTCGCCTCCAAGGAGTCCAGATTCCCTTCCTTTCTGGGCCCAAAATTCCCTTGGCCGTTCGGCTAGCTTCGCTACGAATGCCCAGCTAGATGGCTATGCAGCGCGAGCATGGACAGGACAGGCAAAGGAAGGCCCCACCCATGGCGAAGAGCACGTCGCCACGGTGGGCTGAAGTAGAAAGGCGAGGACCTTGCGATGCTGTCCCTGGCGGCGAATGTGTTGGTATTCAATTCGTGGCATCTGGACTGCCTGCTAGATGGACGGATCCGGAGCACCGAAGGCAATTTCTTCATGGACTGACGGAGGAGTGAGGAGTCACGGCATCAGGTGCCAACGTGACGGAATAATGCTACATTAAGTTCACCTTTAGATTTTTCAATGGTATTTTGCGATTCTCGTGATCTTTCAATATGCTACCGAACCAATTCTCCCTATCTTCTTCTTGGTCCTCCGCCTCCACTCCGCCTTCCCTGCGTTGCGTCGGTCCTCCGCCTCCACTCCGCGCCTTCTTGCTTTGCGTCTTGAGAGACTGAGAGAGAAGTGGGAGACCTGCGAGGGGCTGCCGTGTAGGGACTAGGGACCGTAGAGTCAGCGACTGCGGATAAGGAGAGGAAGAGGGGATGGCCGGGATCGGGCCGATCAGGCAGGACTGGGAGCCGGTGGTGGTGTGGAAGAAGGCACCCACCGCCGCCGCCAAGAAGGATGAGAAGGTCGTCAACGCCGCGCGCCGTGTTGGCGCGGAGATCGAGACCGCGAAGAAGTGTAATAAGTGGTTTCGTAGTCGTAGCTTTCGTTTGGTGTTCTTTTTTTTCCCTTATCTATCTCGATGTGGGGGTCTTTGCGTTTCGGGTTTCGATTTCATCCGTTTTGCGGCCCAGCCGTGTTTGCTGTTCGGTTGATGGGTTCGACGAATAGGGTTTCGTTCTTTTTTTATTCGTTGACTATGATGTTTCTTTTGTTCACTTTGGGGATTTTTCTTGCTTTTGCCTGGTAGGGTTTGAGGAAGAGTTGATCTCTTGCTCTTGTGGCTTCTAATAGATTTCTTTGCTGCTGTTTTTTTTTTTTTTGGCTAGTTCCTTTTCTCTGATTGTGCTTGATCTGTGTTTGTCTACGGACAACGCTGGTACGAACAAGGCGGCGTCCAGCGGCACATCCCTCAACACCAAGCGCCTCGACGATGACACCGAAAACCTCGCCCGTGAGCAATCATCTATCTCGAACCATTTTTCTCATGAACAATTCGATGGATGCTTGTTTGCTTAGGATCCCAATACAATACATAAATTCTGGCACTTGTCCACCGTGGATGTGATAAATGATTTAGGACTTATACCATCTGCAGCGGCGTACTCAACCGCTTCCTGCAGGAACCTTTTGCGGAAGAAACAGCTGCAGCGGGTTACGCAAACACTTCCGCAACGCTTGCGTTCGGCCGTCGGTCCGGTGTGTTTGCAGTTCGTAGGATCACACGCAAAAGGACGTGTGGGGCCCATCTGAGGGGAGAGAGAGGGAAAGGCGGGGAGCAAGGACGCCAACGCCGGAGGAGCTATGGCCGCCGGGAGCGAGGGGAGGAGTTCGCCGGCCGAGCTCGCGTGCGAGGACGGACGCGGCCACCTCCGTCGCGCGAGGGCGCTGCCGGACGGGAAGATGGCCGGCGACCTCGCCCTTGGCCGGCGGTGAAGAAGATGGCCCGCGGTGAAGAAGATGGCCCTTGACCTCGCCCTTGGCCGTCCGCCCGCCATGGAGGAGGAGGAAGGCCGCCGGCGTCGGAGGAGAGAGCCACCTCCGCCGGGCCGCCGCGACAGAGCAGGGGGCGGAAGGCCACCTCTTCCGAGCTCCACCGCCGTGGGGAGGGGGGCTCGCCGGCGGGCCTTCTTCCGCGCCGCCGCCGCTGCTCCTCGCGGGCAGAGGCACCATGGCCGGCTGGGGCCGCGCGCCGGAGAAGGCCTCGCTCGCGGGGGAAGGCGGAGGCCTCGGCGCGATGGAGGACGGGCGGCTCCGGCGAGAAGGAGCGAGAGGAGGAGCCGACTCCGGGCGCCGCCGGGAGGAGCGAGAGGAGAGAGAATGGGGAGGGAGAGGCCGGGCTCGGCGGACGGCTCCATGGCCGCCGCGGTGGGAGCGGCCGGGCGAGCCACCGGAGGAAGGGGCGGGGGTGGCGCCGGGGCTGTGGAGCGAGGGCCGCTCCGCGCCGCCCGCAAGCTCCCGCCATGGCCGCGCGCCGCTGGTCGAGTCGGGGGCTGCGAATGGATAAGGTAGGGGAGGGGAAAAGAAAGGGAAGAAGAAAAGGAGGAAAAAAGAAAAAAGAAAAGAAAATTGAAAAGTGGGTCCCACATTGGTATTGAGTAAACTGTAAAGAATTGATGAGTGCGGAAGAAAGTTGTATAGAGGAGAGAATCTTGCTGACCAGGACGGAATATTCCTTTAGAGGAATGAATATAGAGTTTGATAAGTGCGGGTAGTCTTAGGGCGTCCTCAACAGCTTGTACAAATCGCTAGCTAAGGTGGATGCTAGAGACAATTAAAAAACAGAACACTAGCACAACAGCAGTTATGTCAGTGACCCAGCAAGTTTCGAGAGGCGTGCGAGCTAACCGCTTGTGCAAGCGCTAGCGAGGAAAATTTGCTTCTTCTCTCTCCGTTTGATTGGACGAGTATTCCTCCGAGCTAGCACTTAGAACGGCGCCGTTTGGGACGCCCTTAGATGTCCATGTTCATGTTCGCATGTCTAGTAGTTGAGGTTTTCTCTTCTTAAGATGGGATTCGACACCTAGTGCTTCAAGCCTCCCACTTTATTAGCAACACTGGCCAAAGCTTCTCTTCTTAAGATTAATATGGGAAAGTAATATCTCTTATGTGTGCACAACTGTTAAATTGCCATCGTGCATCCATTGTTTCTTTGTTTCCGGTCATTACATTAAATTATGGCAAAGCATGGATGTTTTATAAAATGATGCTTCCTTGGTTGGCCATTTGTTCTGACACAGTCTGTGCATAAGTTATATTTTTTTACGACATTGATTTGGTTAGGGGAGTAAGTTTTGAAATATTGCAGTATTTGTGTGTTCATAACAATTTTGCTTGTTGCATCAATCAACCTTGATAACATTTAGTACTATCAACCAATGAGCCATTTGAACCATTATATAATATGTTTGTTCATGTTAGCTGTTGAGTTTCTATTGAAAATAAATAACTAAGTGGACATACCTTGAATAAGTGTCTTGGTGAATTCATTGAGGCTTCAGTGGCAAAATATTTGTTGTATAAGCGTCTTGTATGAAACTCTTTGTGGCTTGTTAGTGCACATGATAATTTTGTGATAAGTACTAGATATATGTCTGATGTGAAGTCGTTCCATCCTCTACAACCTGCATAGCATGATTCTCCTATGCATCTGAAATATTACTGTAACTGAAATTCATAGAGCAGATCAAAAACATGCCACATTTGCACTCAGTGTACCCTGATTACGCATGGCAAGTAAAGAGGGTACTGCTGAACCATGGTCCTTTGCCCATTAGTGTGCAAACGAAGCACCCTTTGCCCTTGTTATGGTGGGTCGCGTCTATCAGCGCCGCAAGCGGAGCCGTGGCTGAACAGGTCCGACAGGCGAAGCGCACAGCACGCACTGCTCGCGTGGTGACCACGAACGAGCGGCTCCAGTTCCTTACGTCTGGGATCTCAGATTTGCATGTTAAGTTTGTTAGTCAGTTAGCAATTCGTGGTAGCAGTTTGTGGTAGAATTGGCTATATAGCCTAAACATTTGAATAATAAAGAATTCAGCTGGAGATTGATTCAATCTCTCCCGCTCCCCTGTTCTCTGCGCTCTGCTGGTTTCGACGCCGCTCGCCAGAACGGCGTCGCAGCCTCGCCGCCGCTGTGAACCCAAACGCCGGCCTCGAGCGTCCCACGACTACTTCCTGAGAGGCACTACGAGCGATCCTAACAGCCCTATTCCTATTGTCAACAGTCACGTGTGTCTGAGGTTCACTTGAGACTAGGACGGTCCTCCATAAGTCTCTAATTTCATTACTCTGGTGTGAGTGCTTGCTTCACAATGGTTGTTGCCTCTGCTTTTGTCTGTGATGTGATGCTGGTGTTGGAGGTAGAAAGAAGTTTCTGGCCAGGGCAAGGTGCACCATTTTGGTGATCACCTTGTTATGCCTGTACCATGTAGTCCGATGCTAATGACCATGGCCTCATTTTAGTCGCAAGGATATAAAAAATTACTACAGATTAAATTTGGTTTTTCTCTATATGGATTTCAAAATGGTGGAACTATTGAACCTGCGAATGGAAGTAAACATGATTTGAGTCATATGCAGACGATTGCACTAAGCTTTCTGCATGATATCCTTTTCATGATAATAATAATAATAACTCGGGCTCTCCTCACTTAATGCTAGATGAGCGAGTTCCAAGTGACCTGAAGAAAAATCTCATGCAAGCAAGGCTTGATAAGAAGCTGACCCAGGCACAGCTTGCTCAGGTACTTTCTGGAATCATTAGATTTCAGAACTTCAATAGTTCCATTCTTAGCTGAGAACCTTGATCCTTGTCTGGCCACTTATTGAGATGAGGATACGGTGTTTATTGTAGATGATCAATGAGAAGCCACGGGTGATCCAGGAGTATGAGTCGGGCAAGGCAATACCCAACCAGCAGATTATTGGTAAGCTCGAGAGGGCCCTGGGAACGAAGCTGCGTGGAAAGAAATGCTCCCTCCGTCCAGTAAAAACAGTTCACGTTTCCCAAGTTTCTAGTAGTTGCGTGTCGAAAAAAAAAGTTCACGTTGATCAAGTTTGTAGTGGTTGCGCGCAGGCGCAAGAAAAAATAGTTCACGTTAGCCAACTTTTTCGTTGCGCGCCAGAAAAAGGAGTTCACGTTAACCAACTGTGTAGTCGTTGCCGGCAAGAAAAAATAGTTCACGTTAGCCAAATTTGTAATAGTTGCGCGGGACTCGCTATCAGCGTGATGAGGAGGCCAATGACGTTCTCTCGGAGATGAGCAAGAAATTAGAGATGATTGCTTTAAATAACAAACCGGGTGGAAACATTTATACCGTCTGTTTTAGCTCCTAGGCTTTTTGTAGCCTAAAGACTTTTGGCTTCCTTTCTTTTGCTCTTTGTAAGACACTATAATAATTGGTGTGTACATCCTTTGGATGTAGAGGCCGGATGTTTCATCCTTTATCTAAAAAAATAATATAATTCTTCTTTCGTCGCAAAAAAAAAAAGAGTTCACATTAACTAAGTTTGTAGTGGTTACGTGCTAGAAAAAAGTTAACATTAACCAAGTTTATAGTAGTCGTGCGCTAGCAAAAGTAGTTCACGTTCCAACTTTCTATGGATAGTATTCATATTTGTTGCTCCAAATCAATTTATATAAAAAAATATATTTTGTAATTAATCTAATGGTATTAATTTGACGTCATAAATATTGATACTTTTTTATCTATAATTGGTCAAACTCAAGATACTAAAAGGTGACACTGTGCTAAAATTGTGACGGAGGGAGCGGCTTTGGTACGAGTTATGTGTCTATGTTTGGTATCTCAAATCATGCGGATTGTTTCTGTTGGTACAAAAGTGAATAACTGTGTTCTCAGACTGTAAAGCTTGCTACTTGTCATATGAGTACATGGCCTAGCTCTAAAAAAATGTTTTTTTTCTAGAATGTGCATAGCCGTATTTCATTAAGAAAAAGTTTGGAAACATACATGCCCTACATCACATCACAGCGAAATGCCATTAGTAATAAGGGTAAACACAAACAGAAAGCACCACAGGGCGGTGGAACACACACTATTTTGCTTAAACTAAGAAACTAATTGTGCGACCTCAGTGCTGCCCGCTGCAATCAGTGTGACACGTGCAACACTCTCCTTGAGCATGTACCAGCCATCGGGTACAGCTCACGTAAGGCGGCTCGCTTGGAGGCGGAAGGCGGCTCGGCAAACATTTCATGGAACCTCACCGCAATAGCCGGATCTGGTATCTGTGACACGCTCGCCGGCTCGCGTGTCCACTTGCTGAGAAGGACACGCTTCACCTGCCTCTCTGGGTTGGGGTCGCGGTAGATGGACTTGGCAGCTAACCTGACACTGCGCCTTGGGACGAACACAGAGTCGTCAAAACGCTAAACAAATTGGATAGGGGAAGGTGTGAGCAACGGTTCCTCCAGCGGCAGCATCATGGAAGAGACAAAGCTCTCCAAGGACACCACAGGCACTGTAGGCGATCCGACAATTGCCATCGCTGCTGGCTGGGCGCTTGGGGGCAGCATCCCAGCGTCCCTAGCAAGGGCCGGAGGAGAAGTGACGTCGTCGTTCGTCTGCCGGTCCCGTGTCGGCGTGGAGGTAGGAGACCGATCCGCTCCATCCATCCCCGGCGCCTCAACATCCGCGAAGCTGAGCTGGACCATCTGAGGTGGCAAACGTGCCTCAGCCTCTACCTCTAGAGCAGCAGCTGTCGGAGTAGACGGGCACTGCACTGTTGAGTGACTCACGACTAGGGAGGCAGCAAGCTCATCGAGCATCGGATCGACCCAAACGGGAGGCCCAGCACCCACACACAGCACCACCGCCAGCCAGTCCGACTGTGCGGTACAGGAAGTAACGACGTTGTTGGCAAAGTTCTCTCCGACATCCAGGATCTCGCGGCTCAACTCTCCAGCAGCAACGGGAGGAGGCCACATGAAGCCTCCACCAACCGGGGCCCACCATAGCCCATCATCAGCAATAAGCAGCGTTGGTGTAGGCGCCCCATGCTTTGCAGCGGAGGCTCCTCCCGTGGCGGCGGTGACGTGGATGGGGCCGGGTCAACCGGTGGCTGTGGTACGGACGGCACACAGCAGCATAGCATAGACGGCGACCAGCCGGTGGAGGCGGAGGTGCCGGACACCGTGCCGGTGGCCGGACCGGCGCGGTGCCCGGAGGCACCGTCCCGGTGAGAACAACTTGTGCGGGCGGTGGCCCGTGAGGGCGAGCAACCACGCTTGGCCCGGACCTCCGGCACTCGCAGTGGGCAGTGGCGCGCCCGATGCACCTCGCAATGGCAGATGCGGCAACGCGACACGAACCTGCAATCCGCCTTGACGTGCCCCTCCCGGAGGCAACTGAAGCAAAGACCAACAAGGTCCTTTGGCACTAGTCACGGCGAATGCGGGCCTCGAAGCCGCCGACGCCGGCGCGGCGGCGACGTGTGAACCTCCCGAAACCCATCCGCGTCGGGCTTAGTGGAGAGGCACGCCGGGTGTACGACACGGCAGCAGCAACATAGCACGATCGTGATGAGTGGGAGACCTCATCCGTGGCCGAGGACCCGCCCGGAGGAACCCCGGCGACGATGACGCGGCCGGCGGCGGGCACGTTTGGCCGACGAACCCTAGGGTTTGTTACTCTTGGAGCTTGCTCCTAGACGGCTAGGCATCGCCCTCGAGTTGCCAACTCGTGTGGCAACCTTGGGAGGTTTGTAACCTCACCCTGCAGCTAGTGAAATCACCCTCTCACCTCAAGAGTTAACTCTCTTGACTTGAGATCGAGGGAAGGACCAACCTTTGTGGTGACGTCCAATCCTTTTGTGGATACCTCAACAATGTGGACTTAGGCAAGCCTGGCGAGCTGAACCACGGTATAAACAGCTTGTCTTGCGTGCTTCAGTTTTATCTACTGCTGTTTCGTGTTGTTGAGTAGTTGCTAGGGTTGTTTTACTCGATCTTCAAGTTTCTGCACTTTCTGTGGGAGCCAGTCTTTGAGCTGAACTTGAGGCTAGTTTTCTGTCAGTAGATTACAGTTAGTGTATAGTTTCTATTAGTCAAGTTTCAGCTTCAGCAGGTTTATATCTGTCAGGCGACAGTGTCGCCCGTCCTGAGCGACAGTGTCGCCCGAGCTTCTGATATCTGCTCGAGTTGATTTTTGACAGGCCTATTCACCCCCTCCTCTAGGCCATTTACCCTTCCAAAAATCCTACAAGTGGTATCAGAGCCAGGTTGCTTCGTATACGTTTAACTGCGTGAAGTTTGGAAGGTGCCGCGGGGGCATCCAAGCCGAAGCGTGTCGATGTGCATACTTCGGACACTAGCAGTGAGTTATCAGTGTCATCTGCTGGGTATGCCACTGGCAAGAACACAGATCTGGAGTTGAATGACTCCGAGAGAAGAAGAAGGAAGAAGGAAAGAAGAGAAGCAATAAAGAAGAAAAGAGCACTCGATGAGAAGAAGAGCGAGAAAGAAGCTAGAAGACTCGTTAGAGAGCAAAGAGAAGAAAGAAGAAAAGCAAATGCACTTGCCAAGGAAGAGAAGAAGAAGAAGAAAGAAGAAGAACACATATCGTCATCTAGTGAGCTCTCTAGTAGCTCAGACGATGGCGATGATGATGTGTCATATCACTTCTCCAGCAAGAGCAAGAGCAAGAAGGAGGACAACAAGAAGAAGGACAGCAGCAACAATAAGAAGAAATACTCCGTTGTATCCTTTAATTATTCTTATTTGTCTAACCGTGACCGCAAGTCTTTCATCAATGTTCCCGCGGGGAAGTTGCCTCATTTCGATGGGACCAACTATGCCAAGTGGAAGCATATGATGAGGGCATATCTTGGTGGTATTCATCCAGTCTTTGGGATGTTGTGGAGCATGGTTTTGAACAGCCCGAAGATCCCAAGCAAACAACAAATGAAGAGCTAATGGCTACTCAACTCAACAACCAAGCAACAAGCATCCTTCTCGGTGCACTTGATGGTAATGAGTACAACCGAGTGATGAATGTCAATGTGGCCAAGCGATTTGGGACACCTTGGTCCTTGCTCATGGGGGTGTGGACAAGGTGAGGAAGGCCAAGATTGAGATCTTGATGGCAAAGCTCAACCAGTTTGTGATACATGAAGGAGAAGGGGCACAAGAAATGTTTGATAGGTTGTTGGTGTTGGTTGGCAAGATAAGAGGACTTGGTGACAGTGAGCTTGATGATCACAAGGTAGTCGACCGTGGTCACCTTGATTAGAGACAAGAAGAAGTTTGAGCACTTCACTCCAAATGATGTGCTTGGACGGCTTCTAACCTTTGATATGCAAAGAGAAGAAGCAAATGAAAGAAAGAGAGTTGGAGAGCTGCAAACCAAGCTTGATGGGTTGAAGATCAAGGAGGTAGCACTCAAGGCAAACAAGTCAAACAAGGCAACAAGCAACGGCAAGCAAAAGGGCAGCAAGCAAGCATCAACAAGTCAGCCCAAGGAGGACAAGCAAACACATCTACACTATGATTCAAGTACCTCCTCAAGTGAAGATGAAGATGATGGGGCTGATTACAAGAAGATTGATGATATGGCCTTATTCCTGAAGGACTATCATAAGGGGCTGAAAAGAAATGGCTATAAGATTGTTCAGAGAAAGCTTTCCAATAAGAAAAAGAGAACTTGTTTTGAATGTGGCAGCACCGAGCACTTTGTTGCAAAGTGTCCAATCAAGAACAAGAAAGAGAAGAATGATGGCAAGCATGAGCACAAGAGAAGATACAAGCAAATAGGAGAAGCACACATTGGGCATGAGTGGGACTCAACTAAAGAGTCAAGTGATGAGGATGAGAAAATGACAACCATTGTAATACAAGCATCATCCCCCACACCTAGACTCTTCAACAACTTGTCCGATGATGATGATTCTCCACCTCATCTTTGCCTTATGGGAAAGCATGAGAAGGTAAAGAAATCAAAGAAACCATCTCCTCCTCCTAGTGATGCTTCTAGTAGTGATCTAAGCGATAGCTCTAGTGAGGAAGAGTCAAGTAGTGTTAAAGAATGTGCTAGACTTTCAAAAAACTTAGATTCTAAGACAAAAATCTTTATCACTAAAACTTTGGAAGAATTAGATAGTGTCAAAGCCGAGCTAGCCGAAATGGAAGAAACTCTTGAAGAAACTAAAGAGTTATATAAAGGCTGCAAGGACGCTCTTGAACTAAAAGATAGTGAGATGGACTCTTTGAACAAAACCTTGCAAAAGGCTCAAAGAGAACTAGCTCTTGCAAGGATGGCAAATGTTGCACTCAATGAAAAGTATTGTGTCTTAAGTGAAAAGCACAACAAACTTGAGGAGCAATATAGTCTTCTTTGGGAGAGCACCTCAACATCTTCTAGCTCAAATGACACTACTAAAGCTTCAGCAAGCAAGGGGGTTGGTAAGTGTCAAAATGATGCAAATATTTGTTCCACTAACCTTGCTAGCTTGGAAGTGTTGAAAAAGGAGAATGGTCGGCTCAATGCTTTGCTGCAAATCAGATCCAAAAAGGGTAAGAAATCTGTTGGAAAGAGAACTGAACAAGCAAAGAAGCCCAAGTACATTGATGGCAGAAATCCAAGAATCAAGGATGCGCTTGGACTCACTCATGGAGGTAAAACTATGGGAGAAAGGTAATAAATGGATATGAGTGTGTTCAGTTCATGAGTAAGGGCCTGGCAAGTATAGGAAGGTCTGCACAGAAGGTGACACAAAGCCTGCCCCGAGCAGCACAGCCACCCTCGGGCGGCAGTGCCGCTGGGAAGGGCGGCAGTGTCGCCCCCCACAGAAAAGGGAAGACCACCTCAAGTTTCCCTGCTCAGAACCAGCCTAAGAAGAAGATGTATCAGGCACAGCAGGTCAGCCAGAAGAAGAAGAAGAAAACAGTAGAGGCCAATCCAAAGCAAAAGACCAACCACTCCAATGCCAAAACAAATGATTTTATGATGAACTCTAACTTTGTTTTGCAGCAAAATGGCAAAGGTGGTGTGGTTGCAAAGTTTATTGGAAATGGCGAAATATTTATAGAAATACTATTATTTGGGTTCCCAAAGTTCTTGTTGCTTCATTGCAAGGCCCCAAGAACTTAGAGGGGCCTAAATGCAGGAACTAATTCTGTTTTGCGAGACATACTCCTCCAAAGTGGGTCAAGTTGGGCGCTTGACGGTGGCCGTACAAATCATATGACCGGAGCAAAGAGTATGTTCATGTCTTACTCCCCAACAACAGATCATACTGACAACATCATCTTTGGTGACAACTCTACAGGGGGAGTAGTTGGTCTTGGTAAAGTTGCTATTTCACATAAGCATTCACTTTCCAATGTCTTACATGTTGATGCAGTGCAGTATAATTTGTTGTCTGTTTTTCAGTTATGTGAGATGGGCTACAATTGTCTCTTCACTGATGTTGGTGTGGAAGTCTTTAAGAGGGAGGATTCCTCTATTGTCTTTACGGGCCAACTCAAGAATAAGCTTTACTTAGTTGATTCCAACAAAAGTGATGCTAAGCTTGAGACCCGTTTAGTGGCAAAATCCAAAGATGGGTTGGTTATGGCACCGCCGGCTAGCTCATGTTGGGATGAGGAACTTGGCCAAACTACTAAAAGACAACCACATTCTTGGACTAACAAATGTTCAATTTGAGAAAGACAAGATATGCAGCGCTTGCCAAGCTGGAAAGCAAGTAGGTGTACCTCACCCACCAAAGAGCATCATGACTACCACTCAACCTTTGGAGTTGATTCATATGGATCTCTTTGGACCGGTTGCCTACTTGAGTCTCGAGGGTAACAAATATGGTTTAGTTATTGTTGATGATTATTCCCGTTTTACTTGGGTATTCCTTGTCTATGATAAGTACCGGTACAAGACAAAGTGAAGACCTTTATTAGAAGGGCACAAAGAGAATTTGGTCTCCCCATCAAGAAGATTAGAAGTGACAATGGGAATGAATTCAAAAATACCCAAGTTGAAGAATTTCTTGATGAAGAGGGCATCAAGCATGAGTTTTCAACTCCATACACCCCTCAACAAAATGGTGTAGTAGAGAGGAAGAACAGGACACTCATTGACATGGCAAGGACAATGCTTGATGAGTACAAGACTTCGGACCTCTTTTGGGATGAAGCAATCAAGACCGCTTGTCATGCCATCAACCGTCTCTACCTACACAAGAAGTACAAGAAGACATCATATGAACTTCTAACCGGTAACAAACCAAAGGTGTCATATTTTAGAGTGTTTGGCTGCAAGTGTTTCATACTTAACAAGAGGGCCAAAGTCTCTAAATTTGCACCTAAAGTTGATGAAGGTGTTCTTCTTGGTTATGGATCAAATGAGCACGCCTACCGTGTCTTCAATAAAGCCATGGGCGGAATTGAGGTCACGGTGGATGTGACATTTGATGAATCTAATGGCTCTCAAGTAGACAAGTTGATGCAAGTGTTGTAGGTAAAGAGGATCCACCTTGTAAGGCAATCAAGGACATGGCAATTGGAGATGTGAGGCCACAAGAGAATGTAGCCTCAGATGATGAAGATTCTCAAGCTATAGCTGCACCAATTTCCGCTGACAAACTCTACAAAGAAGGGCAGCACACCCCTGTTGTGAAACAGCAGGGCGGCAGTGCCGCCCCCTCTACCTCAGCGGCAGCACCTCCAGCCTCCGCATCAACACTTCAAGGGATGAACTTAGATCCTATTCTTGAACAAGAAGCAAGTGAAGGTCCAGAAGATGATCAAGAAGATGTTGAGCATCCAAGACTTCGCCAAACGATTCAAAGAGACCATCCGGTGGACAATATTCTTGGGAGTATTCGAAGGGGAGTGGTAACACGTTCACATCTTGTAAATTTTTGTGAAAATTACTCGTTTGTCTCCTCTTTGGAACCTCTTAAGGTAGAGCAAGCACTCAAGGATCCGGATTGGGTCATGGCAATGCAAGAAGAACTCAACAACTTTGAAAGAAATGAAGTATGGACCTTGGTGGAAAGGCCCAAGACCAATGTCATTGGCACCAAGTGGGTCTTCCGCAACAAGCAAGATGAAAATAGAGTAGTGACAAGGAACAAGGCAAGATTGATGGCAAAAGGCTTCACTCAAGTAGAGGGATTGGACTTTGAAGAAACATTTGCACCTATGGCAAGGCTTGAAGCAATTCGGATTCTTTTAGCCTTTGCTGCCCATCATGATTTCAAGCTACACCAAATGGATGTGAAGAGTGCATTTCTCAATGGCCCAATACAAGAGGAAGTATATGTCGAGCAACCACCGGGTTTTGATGATCCCAAGCTCCCTAACTATGTCTACAAACTCCAAAAGGCGCTCTATGGGCTGAAACAAGCACCAAGAGCATGGTATGAATGCCTTAAAGAATTCCCGCTCTTTGAAACAAGACTTTGAGATAGGCAAAGCTGATCCTACTCTCTTTACACATAAGGTTAAAAATGATATATTTGTGTGCCAAATATATGTTGATGACATAATATTTGGTAGTACAAACCATGTGTATATTGAGGAATTTAGTAGGACAATGACCAACAGATTTGAGATGTCCATGATGGGTGAGCTGAAATTCTTCCTTGGTTTTCAAATCAAGCAAGTGAAGGAAGGTACTTTTATCACCAAACCAAGTACACCCATGATATGTTGAAGAAGTTTGGCATGGTGCATGCAAAGCCAATCAATACGCCATGCCAACCAATGGACATCTTGATCTTGACACCAAAGGGAAAGCCGTGGACATCAAGGTATATCGTTCCATGATTGGTTCTCTACTTTACTTGTGTGCATCTAGGCCTGATATTATGCTTAGCGTGTGCATGTGTGCTAGATTTCAAGCCAACCCGAAAGAGAGTCATTTGATGGCTGTCAAAAGAATCTTGAGATATCTAGTTCACACACCAAATCTTGGCTTATGGTATCCTAAGGGTTCCAAGTTCACTCTACTTGGCTATTCAGATTCTGATTATGCCGGTTGCAAAGTAGAGAGAAAAAGCACTTCGGGGACATGTCAATTTCTTGGACGGTCTCTAGTGTCTTGGAGCTCTAAAAAGCAAAATTGTGTATCCATATCCACCGCTGAAGCCGAGTATGTTGCAGCCGGCGCTTGTTGTGCTCAACTTCTTTGGATGAAGCAGACCCTTCAAGATTTCGGATGTCATTTTACCAAAATCCCACTTTTGTGTGACAATGAAAGTGCCATAAAGCTTTCAAATAACCCTGTAGACCATTCAAGAATAAAGCACATAGACATCCGACATCACTTTTTGAGAGACCACGAAGCCAAAGGAGATATCGAATTGCGCTATGTGAGAACCGAAAAACAACTAGCCGATATCTTCACTAAGCCTTTAAGTGAGTCAAGATTTTGTGAGCTTCGTGGTGAACTGAATATTCTCGATTCTAGTGACTTGGCTTGAAGTTCAAGATGCCTCTGTTTGAGATACTAGCATGTTAGGAAAATATTTGAAAAATTTTCAGTTTCAAGTCTTTAAAAATGCTTTTGAAAACCTCTACTAAGGGTCATGACCATAGTCCGAAATGTTGTATGTTTACTTGGTCATGAAACTTGGTGGAATACTTGTGCAAATGTGAATAAAACTATAGGAGAAAGATTGAGCTGTAACTCTGCTTTCTGGGTAGGGCGATAGTGTCGCCTATTATGGGCGACAGTGTCGCCCAGCGATCGGGTGTCCGAACGTGCCTAGATTTTTCTGGCGCGTGGGTCTTTTCTCTCTCTTCCTTATCTTCCTCTGACCCGCGCTGCCACCCCTTCTCTCCTCAGTTTCCCTTCTCAAGTTGGTTCTTTTCCTTCTCCACCTCTCATCCTCTTGGAGAAGAAGAAGGGCCGGCGCCCCACTGCCGCCATTGAAGGCCAGCAGTGCTGCTCCACCTCGGCAACCTCCTCCATGACCGATTTGGAGCTCCTCCCCTTGGGCAAGGGGCTTGCTTCCCTCTCCTCATTCCACGAGGTGCTCTCAAGGTGAAACCCTAACCTCTTCTTGATCTATGCAATGTGCTTTGCTAGGCCACGGATTCTTGCTGCAATGATGAGATTGGGTGAATTAGAATTGAGTTTAGAGGATGAGTTGTGTTGATTCTAGGGTTCACCATTTGAATGACTTAGGGGAGGATGAAGCATCCTCTTTGGGGCCGTTTTGAAGGTCCCGAAGTGGATTCCAACAACCGCCCTAGGTGTGTTCAATTGATGAAAAACAAATCAATTCGATTCACCAACTAGATTTGATTCAAAATCATACTTCACTCTCTAGCCACTTGAACCATGTCTAGATTTATGCACATTTATTTTTGGACTTGGATTCTGGAATAGTGGTGATGCATAGAGATGGATGAGAACTAGATTTAACTGTCGAACCTGGTTTGAACTCAAAACTGCAGAGGAGCCTTGGGCGACAGTGTCGCCCAGGCAGGGTGGCAGTGCCGCTCACCAATGCTGAATTCTTTTTTTAGTAAACTTTATAGTTCTGGTTTCAACTTAGCTTCTACAATTAAGTCTTGTTAGCATCTCTCTCTGTAAGCTCACTATTATGACAGTTTCTAAATAAGACAAGTTTGATTTGCATAGATGGAGCAAGGAGATGGAGGTGATGTTTGCGAGGCAAGAGAAAGTAGGCGGCAAGAAAGGCAAGACCAAAGAGAGGCGAGAGGACATGGAGGTTATGTTGGTGATAGAGAACAAGGTGATGTGGAAATCAAGCTACATGATATACAATCGGGTTTCCTCCGAGAAATTCTGAGATGCTTGGTTCTTTTGAGACTCACAAGCTGAGAAAAGAAACAAATGAGTATTGGATGAGGAAGCCACACAATCCCAGTGGAAGAAAAGCCCTTATCTATTTGAATCAAACAAGGGCTGTAGAAGAAGCAAGAAGAGAAAATGTGTATGAATTATCTCAAGAAGATGGTCTTGATTATAGATTCTGGACAGCTTTTCAGGCTGATTACTATGAGACTGCCATACTCCCAAAGGGGTCAAAAGGGAAGATTTGCAAGATGCAATACATTGACTTTGGTGAGTTGTAGAGCAGGGATGATTCAAATTTCAATGCAGTCATTGAGACATGCTACAACTTTGAGCTAGCTCAAATCATGGGTTTCAGTTATGACTGGAACAGGGAAATTCTTGCTTAGTTCCATGCTACATACTTTTGTGACACTGTGAAAGATGAAATTCATTGGATGACAGATGATAAGCATTGGAAGATAGACTATCCCACTTTTCATAGGTTGTTAGGATTCAGTGAGGAACACCTTGGGTATGAGAGAATCCATGGTGAGAATGTCAGGAGACTTGCTCCTTTTGAAGTGAGCTTCATGTGGGAAACTCAGGGTGTCACTTTGCGCGATTGGACTAGGACACACCCGAAGAGCTATTACTATATTATGAACAACATGTTTGTCACCACTCTCAACCTCAAGGACAATGCAACAGATCTGAATGGCAGAATCACAAATGTGTTGTCAAGGTTTCCTAGTGGCTCAGTGTTCAATGTTCCTAGATGGATTTGGGATGAGCTGAGGGTTGCTATTCATGATGGCAGGAGGAAATTACCCTATGCACCTTATTTTATGTATATGATTGAGAGGGTCACTGGTATCCAATATCCCAAAGACTGTGTGCACACTCCCTACAATATTCGAAGAAGAAGGGAGGTTTGGGAGGTAGTGAGAGAGGCGAGGGCAGCAATCGAGGAGCCAAAGACATGATGATATACCACGCAGCCAGCGTAGCAGCATGGTCCACCTCCCACGGTGAAAGGAGAAAGAAGATTGACAAAAGATGGTCTAAGATGACAGTTTTTTCGAAGGGCATGTTTACACACTTTGTACCTATCGTCCAAGATGGCCTATGAGGACGAATGGAGAGGAGACGAGGAGAGGAGAGCGCAGCTAGAGAGGCGGCGGGACTTCCACCTTTGCCACCTATTCGATCACCTCCTAGAGTTGACCTTCCTCACATGTCCGACACTTCCTCGAGGATGAAGAACGAGAGACGAAGGGCTCGGCATCCTTATCGCGCGAGGGCGACGATATCGGGGGTATGCATACTATGATCCATCCACATATTTCGGCTATCCCCCTCAGAGTTCCACTCAGGCTCCACAGTTCCCCACAATCAGTACTGAGATACCAGCTAGGGAACAGGATCCAGATGTTTAGGCAGCCCAGTTTCTCTACCATCACACCTACAGCAGGAGAGCACTAGCAGATATCCCGGGTTCATCTTCTCGGCCGCAGGGACAGGACAGCGACGACGAGTGACTTTGCCTTCTTTTCTTCTCTTTTTGGCGCTTGATGCCAAAGGGGAGAAAATTTGGGGGGGGTCAATCGTTTTTCGACGGCCTTCCACATCGCCACTGTGCTTCGGTTTCAGATCCGATGAGAGTAGTTTTAGGTTGTGTGAGGAACACCGAAAAACTAATTTAAGTTGTAATAAGTTTAATCTTTCGACTTAAGTTTCCTTCGGATTTGAACTTGTATTAGAGGTTACTTGTTTAAGCTTGTCATACTGTGTTTAAGTTGCTTTAGTTGCATATTAAGTCTTTGTGGAAATTTGGCTTTGTTTTGCTTTGAGGTTGCTTTGGGCGGCGTTGTCGCTTTGCATGGACGACGTGTCACCCATAGCTCCGTAAGTCAAATTTTGCTCGTTTTGACCGACATGTTGCTTGTGATAATATTAGTTCATATTTTTAGTTTCATGTTCGTCTCCCATAGCTGGCATGGATGCAGGGGGAGGCTCCATATTTTATCTAAAATTGTGAAACTTGACTTTAAAGTCAAATCGAGAATTCAAATCTCTATTCACAATTTCGGGGAGGCTTCTACATCCATGTGTCAAAAATCTTAGTCATTTATATTCTTTTTGAAAACTCTAATTTGGTTGCCATCAATCACCAAAAAGGGGAGATTGTAAGTGCAATCAAGCCACTTTGTGGGTTTTGGTGTTGATGATCACCGAATTAGGGAACTAATGAGATTTATCGAGATGACAAGTAGAGAATGGAAAAGGATGTTGGTGAACAGTGTTGCGGAACCCCTCGGTTCTTGAAGGATGGCTTACTGGACTCGGGAGGTTTAATGTCGTTTTACTTTTGAATCTTGAGTTTAGGAAAAGCCGTACTATTAAGGGGGATTCTAGGATAGTTGGTCAAGTGTGCAACTAGATGCTCAAATCCATACCAAACACATCCTTACACCCAACCAAAGCAGCTAGCCAAAATTCAGATCTTTTTGAGCTGTTTTGGTAGGGGCGACAGTGTCGCCCTTAATGGGCGACAGTGTCGCCCACTGTTGACTGTTGGGATCGGGCCAGTATTTATACAGCGGCCTTCTCTCACAACGGTCATCTTCTTCCCCTGGCCATTCATTCGAATTCTAAACAGACCAAAGGCTCTCCCTCTCTCCTCCATTGGAGCTCCCACCTTTCTCAAGCCGATCTGCAATCTCCATCAGCAAATCTTGAGGAAAAAGGCAGCAAACTCCAATCAAAGTGTAGATCCACTGCTTCCCAAAGTTTGAGAGCATTTGGTGCACGTTTGGCCGACGAACCTTAGGGTTTGTTACTCTTGGAGTTTGCTCCTAGACGGCTAGGCGTCGCCCTCGAGTTGCCAACTCGTGTGGCAACCTTGGGAGGTTTGTAACCTCACCCTACGGCTAGTGAAATCACCCTCACCTCAAGAGTTAACTCTCTTGACTTGAGATCGAGGAAGGACCAACCTTTGTGGTGACGTCCAATCCTTTTGTGGATACCTCAACAACGTCGACTTAGGCAAGCCTTTTGTGGCGAGCTGAACCACGGGATAAACAGCTTGTCTTGCGTGCTTCAGTTTTATCTACTGCTGTTTCGTGTTGTTGAGTAGTTGCTAGGGTTGTTTTACTCGATCTACAAGTTTCTTCACTTTCTGTGGGAGCCAGTCTTCGAGCTGGACTTGAGGCTAGTTTTTTGTCAGTAGATCACTGCTAGTGTGTAGTTTCTGTCAGTCAAGTTTCAGCTAGGTTTATATCTGTCAGGCGACAGTGTCGCCCGTCCTGAGCGACAGTGTCGTCCGAGCTTCTGACATCTGCTCGAGTTGATTTTTGACAGGCCTATTCACCCCCCGGGCCATTTACCCTTCCAGAGATCATACAACGTGAATTAAGTATCATTAGATTCTTCATCAATTATATTTTTATAGTATATTTATTTGATGTCAATAAACTTTATAATTTTGGTTAAACTTGAGATATTTTGACTTTCCAAGATTTTTAAAATGACTAATTGGAATGGAAAGAGTACATCGGTAGACAGAACTACCGGCCCAGTTCCACACAAGCCAGCAAGGGATCGGCAAAGCAGACAACAAGTAATGCTTTACCTCCTGTATATTATTATCGGCATGACAATAAAATCAAATACCTATGGAGACGTTTCCTTGTAATAATAAAATTTGGCATGCTGTCAGTTGTACAGTTTTTTTAACCTATGGCGACGTTTCCATGGAAAGGAAGTTGGCAATGCTAATAATTGTACTGCTTTTTTTTTTGGCTTAATTTTTTTTTATTATAAACTGGTTCTCTACTTGTGTGAACTAATATCGACCAGCCCCAACAAAACACATTCCCCTTCCCCTAAAAAAACAGAATTTCTATTAACAAGAACATTTCCCTCCATATGATTCTTTTTCTATTTGATTGCAAATACAAAAAAAAAAAGACATAGTACCTCCGTCTGTGAAATAATGTAATTATAGGATACGTGCGGTGAAAATTGTTCAAATTTGACCAAGTTTATATTAAAAAATATTATTAGCATTTATGTCTCTAAATAATTTTTTTATAAAACACTACAAAGAATGGTGCTTTACATGACGATCACTTTTGTCACAAACAGTTAAAAATACGTCACAGTTAACTTACCATGACGATCGAAAAATCCGTCATGTATCTCACGTCATACATTTGCTGAACCTAATTGAGCCGTCATAGATTGCAATTTGTGAGCGTCATGCATTAGTTGTGTATCTTCTATAACCAGCCCATATCCAAGCCCAGATCCAAACCATAGTGACGAAAAAGGATAACACAAATTGTTGCCAAATTTTCATAGCATTGTTATAATTTGTTTTTATATCACAAATTTATGCCAAATCATCACAACATTGATACAAGACATTGTTCATTATTTTCATTGATACATCAACATTTGTTTTTGTACAAATTTTCACACGAATATTAGAGCAACAACCAAGCTACACTCAAGTTCCTACAAAACTAAGATGTTGGCTTGTACAGCACTAACTCATCATTTGCAAACAAAATCTTTCGAAAAGAGCCGGTGAGCACTACGATCCTCTTGCTGCACCACACTATCTCTAGCTCGTTCTGACCTGAAAACAGAAACACAACCTGCAGCTTTTAGGAAACGCAGTCCTGTGACATATGAAAATGTAGCAGAATTAAATAAGAAACTCCTAAATTACTTATACCTATATTACGTCTTTAGAAGATACCAATCGCCTCGCAGAATATATTTTAAAATATATTCTATAAGTAATTATAACTAATCTAGTGGTATTTATTTTGTATCATGAATGTTTGTACTTTTTTATATATAGTTTTAATCAAAATTTAAGTTGCTTGATTTCTTGAAAAAGCGAGAATTACACTCTTTCGTCGAGGGAGGAAGTAGTTCTTGCTTTGCTAGTGCTCCTGACACCTCTATATTTCCATACTTGCCTGGATGGGTCGATGTACGATCAAGGCCCATACTCTAGATCAATGGCCCACATTACACTTTAATAGGTGCACTGGTCAGTCATATCTTTGCCTTGGGTCATTGTGCCACGCTCCTCCATTCATCTTGCGCTCCCCACCAGTCCACCACTCGTGCTATCGGGGCGCCTCTGTCTCGTTGATGATGCTTACCCTTTTTTTTTAAGCCTCTTAATTGGTGCAGCTGTAGTATCTAAACAGTAGAAATGTTCACGGCGTTGCCGCTTATGGCCAGTGTGTGCGCTCAGTAATTAATTTTTTGATCAAATTATCCCCAAGTGAGAGTATATATATTTAAGATGAAGGATCATGGAGTTAAGGGAGCTGCTATCCATCAAGCAAGCATGGACAACTGGTCTTTCATCTTCTGTGACGCGCGAGGAGTAATACCAGCAAGATTACCATTGTTGGTTGCCAAAAGAGTCGATACTCAGATACATAAACAAGTATCATTGAAAATTGGTAATTATTCAACAACCAGGATAGTAATTTAGCAGCTAAGGTGATAGTAATTTAGCAGCTAAGGTTTTGTTCCTTAACCACGCAGCGTTGCCGCGCCCTAGCCTGTGTAGCCACGTTTTCCTTTTTCTTTTTACGGCAACACAATTGCTTATATCCGAGTTTATAAGGTACTATTGTGTACATGAGTATTTTTTTTTAAAAAAAATACCTGGTATCTTTAGTATTTTTAGCTATAGAATATTTGAGCTTTGACAAATTCCTAGTAGCTGAAATAATTTACATCGGACCTGGTAAATTTAAAGGATCTATACTCTCATATTAGGTCTTAACTCTGAACAATCAGAAGAGACGGACAAACTTAATTGAAGTGAAAGAAGATGTCTCTGCACATGACATATCTTGACTTCATGATCAAAAGGAGACGAAACTTTCTAGTTACACCATAGGCCTTAAAGAAGTGGATCATGTGCACATTATCCCTTAAAGAGCGCAAGTGGATTCAGGATTATCACAAGCATGGACGTTGGTTTGGTCACTATTGTCGAAATTCCTCTACGCAATGCTTGAACCGCCATGCTTCTGAATATTGGTTAGTATCATCACTGTCTTCCATATTGTCATATCTAATGATGGTGCCCTTGATTTTATAGGCAGCACAACATGTTGTACAGAGATTTGTTAGCAACAATGGTCATGGATGCTACTTTCTAGGTCTTGTTAAGATAAAAAATCAATGCAAACAAAACATATTGTAGCTTCTGCAAAGAGACATTCTGGGAACATAGAAAGGAAGTTCAGAGTAGAGTGAGAAAAAAATCCCTTTGGGCCATCTTGATGCATGGTGTCGACTATCACGTTCCCTACATTGTAGTAGATGCCAGCCTCCAAAGTGCAAATACCTCACAAGTGATATGGAGTAGAATCCCTAGGACTGTGCAGCATAAGGAAGCCATTGATTGTACCTACGGGACAAAAGGCATGTCATCATGAAATTTCACAAAGCACAACAATTATTACAGGGTTGTTAATTGTTGCCTCTATCCTGTTTCACATGCCATTTGCAGCCCTTTTGGATCACTATATGACAATATCAGTTGGCATCTATGTTTTCACGGCGGTCAGGCGATCTACGGCTTTGGACCACCTTCCGGAGAGTCCGGACGCCTAGGCGCTTAAGGCGCTAGGCGAGGCGACGCCATACTAACATCTTAATATATAATACCACTGGAAATTTGAAGCATATCATACCATATAACTAGCCAGAACCCCGCGGCAATTGCCGCGGGCTAGGTATTGCATGATGCATAACTCGTGTTTTTTTAATCAGAAATTTACATTGTTTGGTGGCACTTGATCGAACAGGTTGAGTGCATGTAGGCACGAATGCATTTGGAGGCCGCTACAACCTCGCTATCTGAACATTAGAAGCTCTATTTCGTTAGCTCATTGTATACAGAACAGCACAGCAGATTATTCTTTTTTTGGATTTGAGTAAAATATGTAAAGGTTAATTATTGGAAATACAAACGTGGAGGAATCAATCTCCAACACTCAGATCGAAACTCTAATTTGTACTAAATTTGGCCTTGGGAATCTTACTTTGGTGCTGGCAGGCAGCATCGCTATCGTCGTCATCAACTCTGACCCGGCGGCCGTCTTCATGCAGCGGGCAGCCAGCGCG
Organism: Themeda triandra; assembly: GCA_018135685.1. NCBI lineage: Eukaryota > Viridiplantae > Streptophyta > Magnoliopsida > Poales > Poaceae > Themeda > Themeda triandra. Next base: position 202,045 of record JAENPR010000438.1, on the reverse strand, counting down.
CGGGTCGCTGGAGCAACACGGACCGGCGGCGGTGGTGCAGTGCCACGCTGCGTGGCTGGCGGAGAGCGCAGGGGACCGTGTCGCTGTTGACGGAGGTGGACGGTGGGGCGCTGCTCCGGCAGGACCGCGTCGCCGTGCGGACGACAGGCCGTGTTGCCGGGCTGCGAGCCGTCGTGCGGAGCCGACGCCACGCCGTGCTGGCCGCGCGTGGCCGGGCAACGCCATGCCGTGTTAGCCGCCGGCGCGGGAGTTGGGGAAGGGGAGGGGCCGCCGGGATCCGCCCTGCGCGCAGTAGGCACCGTCTCTTGACGCCCGCTGCCGCCGCCTCGAGAGGAAGCGTGTTGGCTGCCCGTGCGGGAGTTGGGGAAGGGGAGGGGCCGCCGGGAGCGGCGCGCGCCGGCGTGCAGTAGGCGCCGTCGCCTCACGGCCGCTGCCGCCGCCTCGGGAGGAAGCAGCGAGAGGAAGAGTTTTTTTTTTTTTTTTTTTTTTTTTTTTTTTTTTTTTTTTTGTGTGGGCGGTGGGCACAGGATAAGGGGCGAGCGGAGGAAGCAGTAAGCTTCTCGGGCAACACGGTGACTGAGAATGGACGACGGGATGGAGCACTGTAAAGCGGATCGGACGGACGGGAAACGCTACGGACACTGTAGGACTGTAGCTCGTGGACACTGTCGCTAAGCCTGCAGAGAAACATATATACTAGTATGATATCATAACAAATAGTGGTACTCGGCACAATATAAAGTAGCAAAATAGTAAATCTGAAATCTCACATCTCTCAGTAAGAGCAAATTAAACTCTAGGGACATAACATAACTTAATCACTGGTGATGCAAGAGCAAGTATAGCAGTAGAACAGAGCAAGTATAGCAGTAGAACAGAGGAAGCAGAGGTGATTAAAACAGAGCTGCATGGGTACGAAGGGAAATCGGAAGGGGAAGAGGATAGGGAAGCACGAATCAGGGGCGGCTCCTCGTACCTATGTGGCACGGCCTCTCCTTCCTTCCCCCTACGAGGACAGGACAGGGGAATCGAGGACGAGCGGACCCGTGAGGACAGGGCGGGAGCCGCGGCAGGATTCGCAGGCGGATCCGATGGGGACTGGGGCGGCGACCGATGTGGACGGGAAGACGGCGCCGGCGGCTTTCAGGTGCTCGCTCCCGTCGCCTTCTTCTCTTCCCCTTTCTCCTCTCCCTATGATTATCTTCTAGGCGCGCGACGGGAGAGGACGAGCAGCGGGCGCGATTTCAGTACGCGCGGGGGCGACGGCGATTTCCCTCTCCAGCGCGCAGATCCCGCCTTTCCCGCGCAGGCGCGATTTCCCCTCTCCAGCGCGCGCAAACCCGACTTTCCTGCGCGCTATCCCTGTCTTCCCCCCTGCCCGCGCGATTTTCCCACCCCGCGCGCGGATTTCCTCCTGCACTCGCGTGCGCGCGGCGTCCGCCTGGAGGAAGTCGACGCCTTGGCGACGACTTGGGGTGCAAGGCGACGCCATACGCGAGGATCTCGTGGCGAGCCCGACGCCGTGGTTCAAAAAACGCCCGGACGACAAGGCGTCGCCTAGGCGACGCCGTGAAAACATAGGTTGGCATGCTGACCAAAAAGCCCAAAGTTTTATTGCTTTATATTTTGTGTTGTATGAAACACCTGTTCAAGCATCTAGGTTCATTTGCAGAGGTCATTTTAAAGTCTCCACATATTAGCTTCTGAAGATTGTATCAAGGTTCTATCTCAGCAATTCTAGGTCAGTTGTCAAGGTTAGCGCTATTTTATAGTTTTAAACTTTTAATATGCAAACTATTTTAGGGTGAAAATTTCATATACTGCTGCAGTAAGTCTAAAATATTTTAGGTGGAAATTTGCAGCCATGGGACGTTATATTACTGCAGTACTCCTTGCACAAAATCTGTCCTCTCTTTTTTTTTTAAAAAAAAAAAAAACTTCATTCTCTACAGAAAAGGAACTTTTGTTGCGTAGGCTGGGGCCGACCTATAAATCGCAACATAATTTTTCAAAACTTTTTATTGGTAATAATAGAACTTTTCTAGTTATCTGCTTCCTGGAACACTGGTCACAAATTTGTGATGTTCTGCAAGGCCTCAACTACAAATCTTTAACATGCTTATATGGCTACTTGACCAATGTCCAACCAAAACCAACCTATCTTAACTTATGAAAGTTATTGATGTTGATTCATGATGGGCAATTATATCTTTTACAAAGGAAAAGTCTCAAGATGGGATGCTATACATACAGGAAGGTTCTAATTGAACAACTTGTTCTTTATTGAATAACTTGTTTCTTAAACAAAAAGCATGTAAGGACCTCCAGCCAACTAAAATAGGCTTCAAAATGCTTGCTGAAGACATTCCTTAGGTGGGGGACAACAACTACAGTTACAACTTAAAACCAAATGCCTCCAAATGCTTTTGTAAGTGAAGAAAAGGCAAGACAACAAACTGAGCACCATATAATTATGAAAGATAGTTAGAATGGGCAATAATTTCTATCTGTGCAGTTATCAATCACTAAAGCCAATTTAAATGGTCATATGAGATCGATGCTGCTGCTCTGCATTTTGATACCGTACCATGGCAATGGTCTTATTTTCATTGGCTCTAAGGTTGGTACTTTTAACCCACAATAAAAAAAATCAAAACAAGGTTGTACAACTCAAAATTCTGGTGTCCAGGAGTAGGAGGAAAAAATCCAGGAGAATTCAGTATTTAAGGGTATTTATTAAATTCATGTTAACTGAATAATTGCAGAGTTTAGTTCTTTTTAGGCTGAGCTATAGCTAGCATATTTTTTTTGGATTATAGCTGACTAAGAAGCTAATTTCATGAATTTTATGTTGGAAAATGATGAGCATCATATATGTAGTCTATGGACAAAAAATGAACCAAAATTTGGTACTATTTTCGAGACCAACTTGTCTTGAAAATTGTAGCTTTGGCAATGGTCGTATTGTGCCGTGGCTGTGTTGCTGGTTTTGCTAACAGATGTTCTATCTGAAGAAGCTTCGTTAGATAGGCTTAAGCTAGGCACTGAAGCTTGTAGTGCGTGCATTGCACAAAAGCTGATTTTGAATCTGGATGCGTCCATCTTAAAATCTGGTTTTTTCCTAAGCTAATCAAAGCCTGTGAAGCAACCTCTTCACTTCAATCTACGAACACAAGGCTAAAGACGCTTGTTCGGCATTGCACATACCTCCTGATGTTTTATTCTATAAATAAGGAATGAAGAATAGCTGAATTTTTGTCTGCTATTGGATCTGGTGGAATGAACGATGAAAATAGCTAATGTAGGAATTCCCCATTTGAAATCGAAGTCAATCCAATCAACACAGAAGGAGTAGGCAAAGGAAATTAAACGAAGTAGGGGCATGAACGACCTGGTCCGTGGACGTCGCCGGCGCTGGTGGCCTTGGGGCAGGCCCGGGCGGAGGTGAGGGCCGTGGTCGATCTTGTCCACCTCCGTGGGAGCTGCAGCAAAGGGCCGTGAGATGCCTTCGATACTGCCTATGCCCATGCCGCCGGCCACCGGACACGGGCTAACCGTCGCCACGGAGACAGCAGCGGGGCCGACGGGAGGCGCAGAAGGTAGGGAGGCGGCGCGACGCGACTGCAGGCGGAGTGGGAGGGAGGTCGATGGACAGTTCGAGAAGGAGCCAAAGGAGGCGTGCAGGCGGGTAGCAGCGAGGGCGAGGCCTCGAGTGAGTGTTGGATATGGGTGCACGATTTAGCGGGTCGAATCCATAATCAGACGGCCAATATCGTTTTGTCGCCTTATCGGACGGCCAGGGGGCTAACGGGCGACGTGGCCCTATCCATTAGCCCGCTTTTGGTGCTCAAATCGTATATAGAAGATAGGGAGAATCAGCTAGAAGGCCTCAGGAAAAAAGTAGCTTAGCTATTGGATTTTTTTTCGAATTTGGCTGGAAGGCCTCGAAGTAAAATTTCCTTAGGTTTTGGGCCTTCCGTCCAATCTGTAAGCAAAGTCCGTTAGTTCAAGCACTGCAGTTCATACGAAAAGACCATTATACCCCTCCCTCTCATTCAGACTCCACCGAGCAGAGGTCGCCCAGCCCCGACTGGACTCCCACTCGAGCAAAGTTTCTCTAAAGGAAAACATGTTTTGCATCGGGAACCCTGGGTTTTCTCTAAATCTATATTTACCCTTCCACCAAAACTTTGTCTCTTGTACATTTACATCAAGAACCCTGGCTTTCTTTCTATTCTTACCCCGATGTCCTCCTTCTTCCTATCACGAGAGGAGGCACGTACACAGAGTTCGCGGCGGCCTCCCATTCTCAGCTTCGACGGCCGCGACGGGCGCATCCATGACGTGCTGCTGCCGTCGAACCAGTCCACGGCAGGCGGCTCCGTGCTCCTGAGCGACCGGCCGTCCTTCTCCGGCTCCTCGTAGTCGTTCGGCGACCGGCGGCGGCAGGCGCCTTGCAAGGCCAGCCCACTCCTCGGTGGCAAGGCCCTGCGTGTCCTCGGCGGCGGCAGGCGAGAAGGAGCAAGCCGTGGCGGACAAGCACGCTGCGGCATAGAACAGCGGCAAGACGGCGCGGCGGACGAGGGCGGCGCGGCCGTCCACAGCGGCGAGGGTGCAGTGGGCGCGTGGGAAGGCCAGGCTGGGGGCCAAGGCCACTGGAGCCGCCGGACGCCCCGTCCTGGCCGCGCCGGACCGGGTCTCTCCCTGGCCCTGGCCGCACGTGCCACGAGGACGGCCGTGGCGCCCTTGGCCGGCGGCGCCCGATGGGCTGGGGAAGAGCAGGGCGCGGCGCTGCAGGATGGAGCAGGGTCGGCGGATCCACACTTGGGGGCGCGGGATCTGCAGGTGGTAGCACCGGCGGCGGCCCCAGCTCGCCGGCGTGGTCGGCGGCGGCGGTACCGTCGCCCATGGCCGCAGTCTTTTTTTTTCTCGCGTCGAACGAAGATGAGTCAGGTTCCGGGTGGTTGCGGCTTCTGGTTTGTGAAGTGGAGATTTTTTTTTTATCCATGTGAAGTGGAGATGTAAGGAAGGGGTATAATGGTCTTTTCATATGAACTACAGTACTCAAACTAACGGACTTTGCTAACAGATTGGATGGAAGGCCCGAAACCTAAGAAAATTTTACCTCGAGGCCTTCCAGCCAAATTCAAAAAAAAAGATCCAATACCTAAACTACTTTTTTCCTGAGGCCTTCTAGCTAAGATATGCTCACACACGCAACCCCCACACACACGCACGCATGATGATGCTTACCCTGGCTGGCGGGCTCTATACAAAAAATCATTCGGCCCACTAGGCCTCTCAATCAGCTCGTCCTCGTGGGTCGGAGATGGACCGACCTTCAAAAAAAAAAAAAAAAAAAAAAAAATCCGTCCAAACGCCACGGCAGAGGCTGCTCTGGCTCGTGGCTTGTGTCTGGCTGTTGCCATTTTTTTTTTCCTTTTTCTCATTGGGATGGGATGAGCATGACGTGGCATGAAGCAGCGGTCAAGATTCAGGAACAGGAACAGGAACACCCCTGCTGCTGTACGGGCTCCACTCCACTGACCTCACGCCGACATCGTTGACTGCTTGGCTGCCCGCCCGCATTACCATCAGCGTGCTTTCTTTTTTTTTATTTTACGTCTCTCATCTAAATACAGCTGTAGTATTCGTTCACACGCACACCTCACATACACCCTGTATAGAAACAACCCTACAACTATACTTAGAGATATGAACGCAGCTGAGAGATACTCGAAGATCGACTCCGAGCTATGACGGGCACGTCATTTAACCATTGTGGCACGTCTGCGTGAGAGGCAACTTGAAAATAGAAGAAAATCCCGGTGGAAATCATGACCTGAGCAGCACTCGAACTCATGACCAGTGCTTTCCATGGCCGGAGAGCAGAGCTAGGGCTCGTTCCCATCAGCGTGCTTTCAATCCGAGCGAGAGTGAAATTTTCATCCTGAGGCTGAGGACCGTTTGAATGCAAGAATTCTTTTTTTTATACTGTAGTTTTGCTATGATATTGAACTGTTTCTTTTTTTCGAATTTTCTTTACGATCGCAGCGAGCGTTTCAGATGAGCTTCAAAAACAAGCAAAAGAAACAACAGAGCTGGGCACTGCACATGCAGCTCTGCTTTTGCGTTGCCAATGGCCCAATGCTCCCCGCAGCGCCAGCATCCCTATAGATGACGCGCCGCCGCCACAGAAGCAGTCAGCATGTGCGCGCGGTGACCTTTCCGAAACCAGGATCGCTAGTACAATTTCTCCTGTAAGACAAAAGTCAACCTCCGGAGGATGGGCGAGCTTCCGGCGGCCATGGTGGCCGGTGGAAACTTCCTCTATTCTTGGTGGGTGAGTACTTCAATAACGCCTTTAAGTTATCTGATGCTTTTTGCTCCCTTGTTCGGTGGTATGGTATGCGGCATGGAGCCGCCTACACCCTTCTCGAGCGCGGGAGAGGTCGCATCCCGTACCTGCATCATCACCATCAGCCCCGACGACCTCGCCTCGCCTCGCCATGGATTCGCGCCACTGTGGGCGATTCGGCGACTACGACTACGGGATTGAAGGCCAGGCCCCGGACCGGGCCTCTGCTCGTTGTCAACCTGCCGCGTGCTTCCCAGCTTTATGCCACCGGTCCGCTTTGCTTCCTTGACGGAGGAGGCATGACGCGATGGATTCGATGGGGAAGGAAGGCAGGTCTGGCCGGCGGCGGGCGGGTTTCCGAGCTCGCCTCGAGGACTCGATCTAGATCTCGTTCGTTGCTGTTACAGTGCTCCGTGGTGGGGCCCTTTTCCTGCATCGCGGGGCCCATCCATGTATTGGTCTGTTCGTTGGTCAGCTTTGCATCCCTTCGCCTAGAAGGAATTGCCTGTTCCCTTCGCCTAGAAGGAGTGCGGCTGGTCAACAACAGGGGCAGGTTTACTGTACTTCTACTCCATCCCAGCCAAGCAACCTCCGGTCAAGCTTTTCAACAAGGAAGCAGCTCCTTCTCCGACGACAACTCGACGACGCCGCCATCACCTGGGCATCGACTTCGAGCGGCATCTTCTTCGCCCGACAACGGCAACAAATGGATCTTTCGGTCGTCGGCGTGCACTTCCTCATCGGCTCAGTCGGCCCGCCTTCAACCGTCGCACTACGCGGTCTCCATAGGCGAGCTCGTCTTCGTCATCGTCGCCGTTGTGGCTGTAGTTCCTTATCCGGTCACTGGACCTCGATGTATTTTAGTCTTCTCTGGAGGACCTTTGTGTAAGTTGGCTGTTTTTATATAATATAAGTATTTGTCAAAAAAAAAAACTATGACCGTTTATATATATTAAAAATATTAATATTTATAATACGTTGAATACACTTTTATAATAAACTTATTTAAAGATGTACTGTACATGTTGTATGTATTTTATAAAAGCCTAGTTAAAGCTGAAAAAATATGACCAGCACGTAGCATAGAGGCGCTATTCTTGGATGGAGTGAGTATCCTCTCCTCGAGGACGAGACTGCGTTTTTTTTACCGACCGGTTACCGGCCGGTTTGCCCGGTTACCGGACTTACCGGTCCGGTCCGGTAGCAAAATCGGCCCGTAAACCGGTCAAAACCGACACATGCATTAGCGAAAAAACCGAAACCGGCCGGTTTTACCGGTAAACCGGTCCGGTTTTTTTAAAAAAACCGACCGGCCGGTTCGCGGTAAAAAAAATACAGGGACGAGAGCTGGAGAGGAGATGGACGTCGAGGACGAGAGCTGGAGAGGAGATGGACGCCAGAGGCCGCGCCGTGCCGCCGCCGTGTGCTCGGCGGTTCGGGTTCAGGACACGAGCGAATGGCCGGCGTCAGGAGTTGCTAGTCGGCGGCAGTCAGCAGAGCATCTGGCCTTTCTAGAAAGACAGCTGGAAATTCAAGACGCGCAGGCAGGAACAGAGCACGGCGCGGTGATGAGTGATGACCGCCGGTGATTGATCCGCCGTTCCGACAGCACGCCTTAGACTACCCGCACTGGCATCCTGCACGGCTCCTGCAGGAGCCCGATGCAGGAAAAAAGAGCTGCAGCGGGAGACGTCAAAGCGAACGCAACCGATGCGCAGACGGCAAATTCCGGTGAACTGAGTTGGGACGGTAAAGGACGGCGGGCCCCGACGCAGAAGAGAAAGCAACGGAGCAGAAGAGAAAGCAACAGGCAGCGGTGGGTCCCACGGCGGCCACTTTTTAAACTTAGGTAAAAAAACGTTATAAATCACAAACCATAAATCCAAATTAAATTCCGATTGCGACCATTAAATTCGTTTACGATAAATTCTTCAAAACTAGATCACATGAATATATTTAGATAAAGTATGAAGTGGGCACTCACCTGGATAAATGATGCTATAAAGGATGGATGAGTGCGGAAGAGATTGTTATGGAGGAGAGAATCTTGCTGACTAGGATGTATAAAGGAGAGAAATAGAGGAACGTGAGTGCAGATGGTCTTATCCTCTTGCACTGTCAGATCGTTCACTGTTCAGGCCTCAGGGTCACAGCACAGCACAGCACAGTTACTGCTGCCGCCAGTGTGTGAAACTGTGAATGTGATCCGTCTGTCTTGGCTTGGCTGGCAGGGAGAAACTCGGACGCGAGATGAATGAGACGACGAACGCCACGCCCACCATCATCATGAGCTGAGTTGGATTTGGAGGACGCAAGCAGGGTGTAGGCATGGTACTGCGTAGCATGATGCTAGCATGTACAGTATGGGTATACGAATCAGTAGAGTAGTACATGCGTAGTATGATGAGCCCATCCATTATCCATTTATCCATGAGCTCCATACTCACGGTTGCACTTGATAGCTCTCCCCTCCCCTGCCTGGTCCTGCCTGGATCATTAGATTTTTACTAGAAAACCAGGCGCGGCTTTACCGCGTCCTTGCTGGAGCAGCCAGCCAGCTAGGACAAAAAAATGATTATTGTTTTTAGTTTTCCTTCGATGTAACTAAATATTTGTAAGCTGACGTATCGGTGTGCTATAATATGCAACAACACTGCAAGTTAATAATGTTGGTAGTTAAGAGTCACTCCTGAAGTGATGTTCAGATTGTGGCTGGCTTTTAGCGATCTCCATGATACACAGATGTGCAACTTGTACCTGAGTTTCTTTTAATAGAAATGCGTATAATAGGACATTTAATTCCTGAAGTTAAAAACAACAGGAAGCATCAGTTTAATAAGAAGAATGAAAGGTAAACATATTTGAGCAGGGCTGCGAGTCCAGTGTTACTAATAGAGCTCAATTTCAATCATACGAAGAGTAAAAGAATATGTAGCTTTTCCTGAAACTTAGTGCTATTGCTAAGTTTTATTTTTTACCTATATATAATTAACCCTATTAAGCAGCATGTAGTAAGCCTGCATTTTTCTAAAGAGTTTGTAAAGTCATAAAAGGTTCATTTGTTAATTAATAGAGGTTATTTTAAATCATTTCAAATTTCTTTATCTTCCAAGTTTCATATTTTTTTCTAAATAGAGTACATCATCATAGGATTTAATTAAAGACTTAAAAAGAAGAAGATCATTTGGGCCAAATCTGGCCCAGCTCAGCCCATGTACAGTGTGTATGCAGTGGCAGGCCGGCCCATACAATGGCCTGGGCGTTTCGCGCTATTTCCGAAAAGCTCGAGGCCCTTTGGCCGGACGGCCGTGAAATGGAGGCGACGTGGCCACGTTGGTTGGCCTGAGCTTGGACCCTGCTTTCGTCTATTAGAGGTACAGGTGCGCGTGGTTGGCAAGGTTTTTCTGCTCAAGGAACATCACAAACCCGTCTCTCCTCGCATGAAACAAACGTTCCGTTCCTCTCTGTACATTCTCTCCTCCAATCTAGCAGTACTACTACAAGCAAGCTACAGCAGACAGGGTACAAAAAAAAATGTCTGATCAGCCCGAGCCTGCCGTTGCATTTGCATGACATGGCTGCATATGCGTTTCGTCAGAGTCGATGGAGACGGAGCAGCCAAATTTGAGGGTCCAGATTCAGAGCGACATGGCATCACGGCGGCGGGCGACGTCTGACCTCACCAGCACCAGCGCAACCACAGACGAAGGACGGGAATCTTCCGGTTCCGGCAGCGGCCGGCTGCTGACGACGACACGCTGTCCAGCCACCTCACGTCCTCACCTCGTCACCTTCGCCTTCATTCACGTCTGCTGACCCTGATATATCGCCCTGAAACAATGGCGATCTCGTCAGTAGCTCGATGCATATGCAGGACAAGTCTAATCGCTGCTGCAGCACTGTACCTGTGCCACGCCGCGGACCGGCGAGTGCTCTGCTTCTCCTGGCCGCGCAGGAGCACCAGCCGCAGCAGCAGATTCCATCTGCCCAGCCGGCGCGGCGCCAATGCCGGCTCCGGCGCCGGCCATGTGAGAGAACGCCGGGGGCATCCCCTGCCCCGGCACGCCGAACATGGCGCCCGGCGGCGGCGGCATTGCCATCGGCGTGCACGGGAAGTGCGCGTGCGCGCCGGCCGCGACGCGCGGGAGCATGTCGTACCCCGCACCCATGCCGAAGCCCAGCCCCATGCCGAGGTGGGGGTAGTGCGGGTGCGCCATGGGATGGTGGTGCAGCGCTTGCATGTGCTGGTGCATCGCCGGCAGCAGCATCGCGGGCGGCGGCATGCACAGCCCGGTGCCCATCGACATCATCTGCACCTGCAGCTGCAGCGTCTTCAGGTACTCGATCGCCTCCTCCAGCATCGACGCCTTGTCGATCTGCATGCAACAGCAACACAAGCCAGATGATGTCGATGACGACGACGACGACGAAGCAGCTCGATCGAGTGGAGTGGAGCAGACAGACCTTGGGATGAGCTCCTGCAGGGCGCGCATCTTCTCGTTGATCCGGTCCCGTCTCCTCTGCAACGCACGCAGCAAGCTCGATCAGTGAGATGGCAAGGCAGGCAAGGCAAGCATGTCAGCACACGCATTGGCAGAATGGCAGAGACGTGCATCGAGGGGACAGAGCGGCGCGTACCCTCTCCGACAGGTTGTGCACCTCGGCGGTGCGGCTGCGCTTGGCGCTCCGCGTCGCCGACCTCCTCGTCGCGCCGGGCTCGTCGTCCAGGTCCTGCACAGAAGAGAGGCGAGTGCCCAAATCAGGCAGGATTCAGAGTGACGCCGGCGGCGAGATTGAGTGCAGTGCGGTGGCGAGCGTTGTCGGGCATGGTATTGCTACCTCGTCCGGACTGACGGGGCAGTCGGCGGCCAGGTGGCTGCTCCGCTTGAGCTGGCCGCGGTCACCGTTGCCGGAGCAGACCGACGAGGTGGTCACCGCCGCCGCGTCGGGGGCTCTTGCCTCTGGCTGCGGCCGGGGTTGAGCTACTGTCTCTCCTCCATGGCGGCTATCTGGGAGTATCGGCGCCAGCGGAGGCGGATGGGGTGGTGGTGGTGGTGGCGGTGGCGGTAGAGGTGCTGTCGCCTCTGCCGCCGTGGGGGCGCGCGGCGCCGGCTTGGGCGGCTGCAGCCACGCCATCCTCTGCTCGGAGAACAGCGGCGTGCTCCGCAGCCGGTTCGTCGTTGCCGCGGCCTGGACGACCGTGGACTCGACGGGGTGGTCAGACTGTCAGATCGTTCACTGTTGAGGCCACAGGGTCACTGCTGCCGGCCTGAGTGTGTGTGAATGTGATCCTTCTGTCATGGCAGGGAGGAACTCGGATGATCGGCTCATTGCGCACGCTTTACAGCCATGAGCCCAGGCAGAGCGAGATGAATGAGACGATCACCAATTCCACGATGACTCATGAGTTGGATGGATCTGGAGGACGCAAGCAGGGTGTAGGAGTACTGCATCCATCATCCGCATCTCAATTCTCCAGAGTACTGTACGTACTAGTATATGAGTAAATGTACAGTATGGGTACACGAATCGGTAGAGTGCATCAGTATATGCATCATGTATGATGAGCCCATCCATAGTTCCATACTCATCACATTTGAAAGCCCTCCCCTGTCTGTATCATAAGGTTTTTAGGTGCGAGTGGTTGGCAAGGAGTTAGCAGCCTGCCGAACACGGTGTTGTTCGTTCCAAACAGATCAAAGGCGAAACATTTCAGAGTTCAAATTCTTGACGGCTAACATCACGGTTTTTCTACGTTTTTCTTCCTCGAGTTCCTCTTTGTACATTTTCCTGCAATTTACGAGTACAAGCAAGCTACAGGCAAGGTACAAAAATGTCTGTTCAGTTCAGACTTCACAACGGAGCCTGCTGCTGCGTTGCATGACATGGCTGCATCAGCATGCGCTGCTGCGTTGCATGACATGGCTGCATCAGCATGCATGTGTTTCGTCAGAGTCGATGGAGCAGCAAAATTCAGATCAGATTCAGAGCGACATCCATGGTTTCACGGGAAGAAAATTGTATGAGCGACGGGCGCTCGGTGCGCTGCGTGCGCCCCTCACCTCGATGGATGACGCGTGGACAACGCTCTCATCGTGCGGCAGCTTAAGACGACGCGGCCGACGGAAGGAAAACAGACACGTACGGCTCGGCTCCTCGACCGTGATCGGCTCAGCTGAAATACAAGAGGTCCTGATCCCGTACGGCTCAGCTCAAATCGTGCCTAGATGGACAAAATATGCGAAAACTGGATTTTATATTGAGAAACAACGAATTGAGACGGGAGATTTGAAAACACAGGCAGCACTTATATCTCGACAGGCCACATCTCTTGCATTAAAGTGTTCACCATCAAAAGAACTTCTTGATAAATTGCAGAAAGCCATACATAACTTAAACCTAGAAGCGGATACTTATCTAAGTGAGATGCATGAAAAAACCAATGAGGTTTCTCCAATTCCAAATGAAAGTGGCCAACAACCATTGAATGGTGTAATATCATTTAGAATTCCCGAAGTAATAAAAGGACCAAAGGATACACGTTTCAAAAATGCTGTTGAAAAGAAGGCAGGGAAGAAGAAGAAGGGTGGTCAGAGAAAAGGTATCGACCTGCCCACTACCTTGTGCTTATGTCTACATTTTTTTTTTAATATTGGATTATCATATAGATTTCATTGTAGGTGAAGATCCGAGAAATAATGATTTAGAAACAAAAGATGAATGTGTTGATCCAAACCAAGCTCCAAACCAAATGACTGTAAGACATTAGCTATGAACACTTAGAATATTGAATTGTCATATATATTTCATTCCCTTACTAGCATGATTTCTGAACATTTTCTTATGCTATATATGACAGAATATTAATGCTGGGCCATCTTCATCCATGGATGTCCCTTTCTTGCAAGGTGGATATGCTAATTCCACAATGACTCACTTCAGTTTATTTCCAGAACCTTCTGCAGTGGTTGTTCCATACATTCCAGGAAGATACACAAGTTTCTTATTGGGAGTTGATCAAAATGCTACAGGTCAAAGTGCTGTTAGGAAGTTGCATTTTGATGGAGTGCAAAATCTATGTAATTGTGCTCATTTGTTGTCATGTAACAAACTGAAATGAAACATGTACACTCTGTTGGTTTTGCTTTGAACAATGCCTTTCAGAGAAACAATCAGATTATTAAGGCATCCATTCCAGAGTTGATTTCAAAATATCCAAATATATTTCATATAGAAGTCACATTTACGTCATTGTTCTGAACCACTATTTTCACAAGTATCAATGAACTCAACACTGATACAATTGTTGACAACCTATCTGTACAGTTCTGAAACATCTACACTCATGCACACTTTTTCTTCGTTCTTCAGGAATCCCCTAGTTCCTGAATCATTTGTCAAAAATGGGTCACGCTGCTGCAGCAAGTTCCTACTACATCCTGTCTCTTGCAAATCCATATCGCTCCAATTTCCCAGGATCCAACTAATAAGCCATTCTGAACTTGGGTCTTGAGTACCTGCATCGAAGTGCAACTGAGAAACACACAATTAGTGCACGTGCAATCGAAGTCCAACCAAATCGCTGCAGATATGACTTTTTAAGAGTAAAGCTGCAGATATGACTTGCTTAGGAAAGTGGAATGCAAGCAACAAAACTACTTTCAGATTTGGAATTAAAATAGAATTTTCTCTGAAATTACTACTCTCGGATTTGAATTTCCCATATGCAGCTACTCTCAGATCAGTCATTTGGGGGCCTGAAGATGTATATATGTTCAGCTTTTGTTTGCTGCATATAAGTGACCTGCTCCTATCCTAGATGGATGGATATATACAACTTTTTTTTGGCACACATTAGTAACGTGCTCCCAGGTCAATATGTATGTTTTCAGCTTTCAGTTGCCATTTTGCAAGCATCACTGAAGCAAGAATTGACAGTCTTTGTGAGGAGAAGGCTCTTGCATTCAGAGATTTCAAATTGGCACAATTATCAAAACATCACTCACTCTCTCTCAAATAGAGGGTCGAAGCATTTTTGCTGTATTGTCCTGGTCATTCTATAAGACTATGGTTTTTCTTTCTTTTATTTTTCTTTCGCTTTTGTAACTTTGGCTGTGTACATCCCCGGATGTAGAAGCCGGATTTAAAATCTATTATATAAAAAAATCAAAACATCACTCAAAATGACAAAGGTTCAGGCAATCAAATCGACAATCATTTCATTATCACAACCAATACAGAGTTGTAATCTTAGTTCACGTCATCTTACAATTTTATTCACTCAACTATTTGTCTACTGCTACTCTGAACCTTGGCTTGTCAACCTGGTCCGCTGCTGCCCTCCAATGGTGCCGCAGGCTTGCTTCTTAGGGCCCTGCTTACCTGCGCCAGCACGACGACACCGAGTTAGATGGCGACCGGCAGTAACCAGCCGACGGCCATCTTGAAGCACATCGATCTCCTTCGCGGAACCGACGAATAAGAATGATGACGAGAGAGCCAGTGATGTCGGCGAAGGGCGCTGTCTCAGGTGCATGCTCACCTGGCCGAGAGGACGCGCAGGCAGAGGCTTAGGTCCGCCGCCGCCACCACCTCTGGAACTCCGCCGCTGCCACTCCCATCTCCCTCTCCTCTCCCTGCCCATCTGCGCATCCGGAATCCGCAGCAGGGGTATCTTGCCGAGCCGCCCAGGCGTCGATGGCGACCTCCCGGACCCCGTGGATACAGGGATGCCGTGCAGCGGTCCGGCGACGGCCCGGAGTCAGAGGAGAGAAGATGCGCGATCTCTGGGAAAGGAGGGGAATCGAGCCGGGCGGAGTCAGATGTGGAATCGCCACGGGGAAGGAGCCCGGAGCCGAGCCGTGATTCTTGCCGTTTGGGGCCGACGAAAAGCACACGGACGTCCTCGTTTCCAGCGGCCGCCCGAAACGCGCGATGCGCCCGTCGCCCATACAATTTTCTTACGCGGCGACGACGCCTGATCCCAACAAAACCAGCAACCACGAGACTAGCAAGGGACTCCGGTGAAGGACGGGAATCTTCCGGCAGCAGCCGCCTGCCGACGACACGCTGGCCAGCCGCCTCGTCCGTCGCCTTCGCCTTCACGTCTGCTCCGGGTGCTTCTGCGCCTCCTGATCGCCCTGTACACAAACAATGGCGTTCTCATCAGTAGCCGAAGCGAGCGCGTTGCGTGCTTCCGGCTGCAGGACTCTGATCGTCCGTGCTCTACCTGTGCCACGCCGCCGACTGGCCGGTGCTCTGCTTGTTCAGGCCGTGCAGGAACAGCAGCAGCACCAGCTTCCATCAGCCCAGCTGGCGCGGCGCCGACCATGTGAGCGAACGCCGCGGGCTCTGTATAAAAATCATTTGGCCCAGTAGGCCTCTCAATCAGCTCATCCTAGTGGGCCGGAGATGAGCCTCTTGCCTATGCAGAAAAGGAATCGATGGGCCTGCCTGTTCAAAAACGCCACGGGCAAAGGCTGCTCTGGCTCGTGGTTTGGCTTTGCCTGTTTCTCTTTGTTTTGCTTTTTTTTCTGCTTTGGGATTGGGATGAGATACGGCATGAAGCGCGGTCAAGATTGAGGAACAGTGTTGTAAAAAAAAAAAAGATTGAGGAACAGGAACACCCCGTGCTGTACGGGCTCCACTCTACTGACGCCGACATTGTTGACTGCCAGCCCGCATACCATCAGCGTCGTCACCTCCAGCTTTGCTTGGAAATTCCGTTTGAATGGAAGAATTCCTTGCGTTGGTGACGTTCAACGGATCCGTGGCCACAGCAAGGCCCCATGGGGCCACTGCACATGCAGCTCTGCTTCCGCGTTGCCAATGCTCCCCGTCCCCGGTCCCCGCAGCGCCAGCATCCCTGTAGACGACGCGACGACGCCGGTGAGGAGGACGGCGGTTCAGGACATCTGGACAATGGCGCATGGACGGCGTCAGGAGTTGGTTGCTCACTTGAGTCAGAGCGGAGCGGCGGCAGTTAGCAGCAGAGCAAAGCAGAGGTGCAGCGGCCTTTGTTTGAAAAGGCAGCCGGGAATTGAAGACGCGCCGCGAGGCAGGAACAGAGCGCAGAGGATCGGGCGGCGGGGCCGGTGATGAGGGGAGTGATGACCGCCGCTGATCCGCCATTCCGCCCCCTCGACAGCATCCACTGTCCGGCTTATCCTCTTGCGCTGTCAGATTGCTCACTGTTCAGGCCTCAGAGGGTCACAGCACAGTTACTACGCCGCCTGCTGCTAGCCGCTAGCGAATGACTGAATGTGATCCGTTTGTCTTGGCACTTTGGCAGGGAGGAACTCGGACTCGGATGATCGGTAGGGCGGGATGAATGAGACGACGAACGCCGCGCCCATCATCATCATGATTTGGATTTGGATCATGTACTGTATGAGCACATCCAGTCATGCTCACAGTTGAGCACTTGGTGGCTCTCCCGTTCTGTCCCTGCCTGGATCATTAGTTTTTTTTAATAGGTGCGAGTGGTTGGCAAGAAGCTAATAGCAGCAGCCTTTGATGCTGTTCCAAACTAATCACATGCAGAGTTCATCTCTTATGGCCAGTTATGTTCAGGGGATGACGATGGCGTTTTCTCTGCTCATGAAACCTCACAAAAACCCGTCTCTTGCGTGAAACAAAACGCTCCTTGCCCTCTATACATTCTCTTCCAATCTACGAGTACAGTAGTACAAGCAAGCTACAGCAGGCACGGTACAAAAAAGGGTCTGCTCAGTTCAGACTTCAGAACCCGAGAGCCTGCCGATTTGCATGACATGGCTGCGCTTCATCAGAGTCGACGGGGATGGAGCAGCCAAATTCAGATCAGATTCTCAGAGCGGCATGTATAGTGTCAACTGTCATGGCGACGACGACGTCTGATGTCACACCGGCAACCACGAGGGAAATGACTCCGGAAGGACGGACGGGAATCTGCCGGCAGCCGGCTGCCGACGACACGCTGTCCAGCCGGCTGCCGCCTAGTCGTCGTCGTCGCCTTCACGTTTGCTTCGGGTGCGGCGCCTCCTGATCGCCCTGTACACAAACAATGGCGTTCTCGTCAGTAGCTGAAGCGCAGCACCTTGCGGGCTTGCCGCTGCAGGACTCTGCTCTGATCGTCCTATACCTGTGCCACTGCCACGCCGCCGACTGGTCTCTGCTCTGCTTCAGGTGGCCGTGCAGGAGCAGCTGCCGCAGCAGCAATACCAGCACCGGCACCAGCTTCCATCTGCCCAGGCGGCACGGCACCGGCCATATGAGCGAACGCCGCGGGCAATGGCATCGACGGCATCCCCTGCCCGGGCACGCCGAACACGGCGCCCGGCGGCGGCATTGCCATGGGCGGGCACGGGAAGTGTGGCGCGACACGCGGGAGCATGTCGAACCCCGCCGCCGCGCCCATGCCGTAGCCCAGTCCCATGCCGAGGTGCGGGAAGTGCGCGCGCGCCATGGGCATGTGGTGGTGGTGCAGCGGCAGCGCTTGCATGTGCTGGTGCATGGCGGGCAGCAGCATCGCCGGCGGCGGTATGCACAGCCCGGTGCCCATCGACATCATCTGCACCTGGAGTTGTAGCGTCTTGAGGTACTCGATTGCCTCCTCCAGCATCGACGCCTTGTCGATCTTGTTGCAGTTGGGGATGAGCTGTTGCAGCGCGCGCATCTTCTCGTTGATCCGGTCCCGTCTCCTCTGCAACGCACGCACGCAGCAAGCTCGGTCAGTGACATGGCAATGGCAGGCAAGGCATGCATGTCCGCACACGCATTGGCAGAATGGCAGAGACGTGCATCGAGGGGACAGAGCGGCGCGTACCCTCTCCGACAGGTTGTGCCACTCGGCGGTGCGGCTGCGCTTGGCGCTCCGCGCCGCCGACCTCCTCGTCGCGCCGGGCTCGGGCTCGTCGTCCATGTCCTGCAGAGCAGACAGGCGGATAGTGTCCAAATCAGGCAGGATTCAGAGTGACGCCGGCGGCGAGATTGAGCGCAGTGCGGTGGCGAGCGTGGTCGGGGATGCTATGGATAGTTGGATACCTCTTCGTCCGGACTGACGGAGCAGTCCCCGGCGAAGTGGCTGCTCCGCTTGAGCTGGCTGCGGTCACCGTTGCCGGAGCAGACCGAAGAGGCGGTCACCGCCGCCGCGTCGGGGGCTACTCTTGCCTCTGGTTGCGACCGGGGTTGAGCTACCGTCTCCCCATGGCGGCTATCTGGGAGCAGAGTCGGCGCCAGCGGAGGAGGAGGTGGTGGTGGTGGCGGTGGAGGTGGTGTCGCCACTGCCGCCGTGGCGACGCGCGGCGCCGGCTTGGGCGGCGGCTGCAGCCACGCCATCCTCTGCTCGGAGAACAGCGGCGTGCTCCGCAGCCGGTTCGTTGTCGTTGCCGGCTGGACGACCGTGGACTCGACGGGGTTGCTCGCGGCCGCGGTCGACGCCGCCTGAGGCCGCTGGAGGGGCCGCGAGAAGAAGGTGAAGTTCATGACGCCCTCCCCGCTCGGCGGGGCCAGCTTGTTGGCCGCTGCGGCGGCCTCGGGCGGCGGCGGCGCGGCCGGGACGACGGCCGCGGCGTGGGAGGCCGGTGCTGGCGCGGGAACTTCAGAGTAGTCGGACAGCAGGCTGGCGCAGTATTCCGGGGGCAGCGGCGCGGTGTCGGCATCGCCGTCGTCGACGCCAACGGGGCAATGCAGCCACGGCACGGCGTCATCGTCCTCGTCGTGGACGTCGTGGAGGCCGCCGAGGCCGAGCCCGGAGCCGTGCATGCCCAGCGAAACGGGGACGGGGGTTGCGAAGGATGTCGCCTTGGTGGCGTCGCGCTTGAGCTCGTGGGACCTGCTGCTGCCGGCGGCGCTGCAGGTGAAGGGCTGGAAGAACGGCGGCGGCGGGGGCGCCCTCCGCAGCGCCGGGCCGTGGTCCCACAGCAGCTCGGCCAGCTCGTCGCCCGGCCCAGTCCTACACACGGAAACCGAAACGGGCATCAGAATCCGGAGCTCTGGATGGAATCAATCAAGAAGGAGAAATGGTGACCGACATCCGAGGGCGGCGGGGCGGGTGGCGCGGCGACAGGTGGAGGAGGATGGAGCACACACGCGGACGGGCAGAGCAGAGAGGATAGGAGTGGGAGCAGTAGCTAGGCTAGGGGGATGGAGGAAGGAGAAGAGATGCGGTGTGGGCAGTTAAGGAAGGCGACGCGGCACCTACCGCCGTAGGAGAGCAGCAGGAGCCGAGCCGAGCCGAGGACGAGGAGGCGTCGCCGTTCCGGTCCCGGACGGCGGCCAGTGATGGGTTTCCAAGAAGCGGAGGGGGACGGGAGCGGTGGTGGGGGCGAGACGGCAACGGCGACGCATGCGCTTGGCTCGGGTAGAGTGTATCCGATTTGTATACGGTGGCTTGGATTGTAAAAAATTTCAACCCAAATTAATAGTAATTTTTTTATCTTATTTGAAAAATATTGTCCAATCACAAATCAACTAGGTTAAAAAAGATTTATCTCGTAATTTCAAACCAAACTGTGTAATTAGTTATTTTTTTCACTTTTTCTAGACTTTTGTCGTAAGAAATCAACCACCCCTCTTATTTGTCCTTGTGATCTGTAATAATCTGTCATTTGTATCATGATCCAAGGGCCCTAAACATTGCAAGAAAAATTGGTTATATTTCTTGTGAAAAAATATAGCAACTCTCTATTTTTTTACCTACATTTAATACTCTATGTATGAGTTTAAAAATTGATATGATGGAGAGAGAGAAAAAACTTGAATTTGGAGGCAATCTAAACAAGGCCAGAGTACTACGCAAAAGCTTGCAAACAGTGAGAGAGCTGCTCATTGCGGCGCTTGTGGATAATTATCTGTTTATTAATGATCTTAACATCTCATAAAGGTAGCCAGTTACTGATATGAAACACTGCACGGATTTTACGGATTTTAGCTTCAGTTAAGTTTTTAGAAAAAAAATGCAGCCACCGCTGAAACTCTTCTTGTAATATCTTTTAACACATAATTAGTAATTATTTCTTCCTTCTAATACAATGATACTACACTCGTGTGTATTCGAGGAAAACATGGTTTTAAAATTTTTTTTGAAGGATCTGGAGGGGCCGGGGCCCCTGCAGTTACTTTATTGAAAGCAAAGCAAACAAGGTTCGGTTACAACGAAATAAAGCGGCGAGAAAGGAAAATGGAGCTCAAGAAATAAAAAAAAAAAAAAAGAAACAAAGGAAAATAGTTTCAAATGGACAGTTTCTACTAAACAATTTTTTATCCAATCACATTGTTCAGTCTCCATTCTTTATCAATCACATTTCTTCATGTATTGTTCTCTCTCCATTCTTTATCAATCGCATTTCCTCATGTCTGGTTCTCGTGTAGACATGGTCCGATTTCTATGATTTTTTTGCTCTCTCTTCAATAACTATCTTGTCACATTAGCAAACCACTTATATGACAATATAATTAATGTCTATAGAAACTAAAGCCTTGTTTAGTTCCCCCAATTTAGCGATGATAAATACTCCCTCCGTCCTAGAATATAGAGCGTTCTTGCCATTCTAGGAAAAAATAAGAGGGATAACAATAGACGCGTGTGCCCCTTAGTTAACTTTCTAAATTATTATTCAAATATTAACTAATTAGGCTCAAAAGATTCATCTCGCAAAGTATAACCAAACTGCGTAATTAGTTTTAAATTTTATTTATATTTAGTACTCCATGTATGTGCCGGTATTTTGATATGACGTGGAATCTTCTTTTTTATAGTGGAATTTAGAACAAATTTGGGGAACTAAACAAGGCCTAAGGTGATTTCTGCATCATGTGCCCTATAGCCTTCACCTTTGTCATTTGTGCTAAACTGCACACATGTAGTGATCGAGCACCTCAAACTCAAGTACTACCATTGGAAAATCTGGTGATGTCATGTAGATTAGTGGTTATGACTAGCTCCGGTACTCGATTTCTAAATGTTGGTTGTGTTTCTGACCATCAAACAAACCACCACTAAAACCAACGCTCTAAAAATCAATCTATAGATGTGGCTAGCCGTGACCCAACCCTTAAAATAAGCGGAATTGCATGAAGATGAAGAGCTTAAAGAGATTTGTAACCTTATAGTTAATATTTTTCTTCATTCAAAATCATTAGATCCTAAAGTTATGTCCTAAATTTTTAGACCTTGGCTGCCTAAAAAAAAAAAAAACTAAAAATTAAGGACAACAATGCTGCCGCAGTGGCAGTGCTCTGTTAGGGCCTACAGCCTACTACGCGATGACCAACTTTTGTTCATGGAAGTTCCATAGAAATTTCGCACCTTGACGCTAATATCGTGGTCGACGGTGCATATCTGATCATCCCACCCGTCGGCACCTGGTTGCACACAAGGGTATATGGTAGGACTCTGGAGCACATCAGCACAAAGATGCTATAGCGGATACGCAGCTAATTATAAAGAAGGGGTCCCTAATAAGAAAGACCACCTTTAGTTGCTTCCCTCCACATGCAATGCTTGTAAGATGCCACTGCTACTCTGCTAATGATTGATGTGGATTATTGAAAGATAAAGAATAATATACTGGATTGGAGGCTAGCTTCCACCCACTCGCTAATACGCACGATGCGAATTGTTATTTCCGTGTCTCCGATCCTTGGAGCAGCGCCCTGTCTTGCGAATTATTGATTGATGGTGCCCATAATTATTTCTTTTGTCATTGCTTTTCCTATATCATATATTATAAGGGATATTATAAGGGCATTAGCAATATATAATGGACCAAGTAGTTCATATTGCTGGATCTAAACACATGTTTGTTTCATTTACTCATTGATTTACCTCCGAAATGTTGAATCATCTAAGCCACGTCGTGGAGATTATAGGTTTTAGTGATTGATGAACACAAGCAGTTTTAACTAACATGCGTTTTTATATACGAACAAATGCATTTGACTTAGTCTCAATATGAATGCCCACGTTTCTTGGCCTCAAGACTTGTTTTTTTTCGAAAGGGCGGCAAAAGCTTTGCCGCAATTTCTATTAGACGAAGAAAAGAAAAAAGAAAGGCAAGTGGCCCCGCCCAGTTTTTGAAGTGGAAACTGGGCGAAAACCACGTACAAATTGGAGGGTACCCTACTCCCATAACACACCTAGGTACCAAAGTAACTCAACTCGCGCCACAAAAGCGCCAACTCAACTCTACTCAGCTCCACACTTGGTCGGATTGGGACCTCGACACAAACCTCTAAACAATAGGACTCAGTCGGATTGGGTCGTCGACACGAGCCACCACTTTAAACCACTAGGAGCTCCACAGCTGTGCAGCAACAACTAAACTCGGTCGGATTGGGACATCGACACGAGCCACCACTAAACCACTAGGAGCTCCACCACTGACACAACCAATAATAGAAAGCAAGCAACAAAACCTAAAAACTAAACAACTAAACAAAACAAAGCCTAAACCACCACTTGCATCAACCAAGAACACGTTGGCGGAGACAACGACCTAGCACTGCCCAAAGACATCCCGACCAAGTCGAATTCCACAACGACGCCTTCAAGAAGGTTACGACGCCCAAGCGCCGCCGTCGTCCATCCATGGCAGGACTGGGTTCTCACCCATGGAATGTGCTGAGGACGCGACGCCCTCAACAGGGGAACGACACCCGCAAGTGTCGTCGTCGCCAGGCCTTCGCCCAAAACAACCCCAGCACTGACTCGGACAAGAACTCGGGTCCCACCAGCCACCAAGACGTCGCTGCCGGCCATCAGAAGAAGCCTCACTAGAGTAGACGCGCCGGCCACGCGAGCAGCCACAAAGCTGCGCCAACACCCTGCCAAGTCGCTGCCGAACACCAACCCTCCGCCACCGCGAACCTCCACCAACCGCTCGCCGAAAAACGTAGCCGCCGCTGGCCACCGCAACCGGCCGAGCTCCCGTCGCAGGAACTACCACCCCTTGAGGGTGCCGGAACTGGAGCGAAGCCCCGGATCAGCACCCTCGCAGACGCGTGGCCTCCGTCACCAAGCCGACCGCCCCACGACGGCAGTCAGAGGCATAGGGGAGGGGCGGTAAAGACGAAGACCGCCCCCCAACACCGGCACATCCCCAGCCACCGCCTCGAGATGACCACTAAGAAGAGGAGGCGAGGGACGAGCAAAGGGCGAGGGAGCCCCTCCGCTGCCCCCCACACCCGAAAGGGCAGTAGCCCCGCGACGCCCTGCCGATGATCCCCACGCCTGGAGAGAAGCAGCGATCACCATGCCCGGCACAATCCACAGCACCGCCATGGCACCGCAAACCCGCCAAAAGCACAGCCGGCCGCACCACCATGGCGCCGCCGAAAAAACCGCTCCTCCACCGCCGAGCACCCCCATCCCACACAGCTCCACAGCACCGGAGGAGGAGGGGGCACTGCCAGCCCCCCAACACGACCACGCCACTGCCACGGATCTCCGCGCCCGCAGGGCACCATCTCCGACCTGCCCAGGCTCCAACACCCGCGCAGGGAGCAGATTCGGGCAAGGGATGCCGAATCCGTCCGCCCCGAACCGGGTGTGCCACTAGCCGACGAACCCCCGAAGAGCTCACTGGTCAACCGCACAGGGCAAGGGGAGGGCAGATCCGGGCCGGGGGAAGAAAATCCGGGCAGGGAAGGGCAGATCCAGGCGGAGGAGAATGGATCCACCCGCCCCCGAGCCAGAGGCGCCGCTGGCCGAAGGTCCCGTCGCGAACCAGCCCCGGACTGGGAGGAAGAAGAAGCCCGGCCGCCACCTTCCTAGCCCTCTGCCGGGCATGCGACGTTGGGCTCCGGCGGCAGCCAAGCTGCGCCGGCGCGTGGGACGGCTCGACGGCGCGGAGGTGAAGAGCGCCGCCCGAGTCGCCCCTGGAGGAGAGCGACGCGGGGGCCGTGGTCTCAGGGCTAACACTGTCACTGCCTCAAGACTTGTTGTATCGAAGCTTATGGCGAAAGGATGTTAACGAAGACTAAGGACACTCTATAAGCAAATGTATGATATTGTAATTGTGGCTACATTGGCTTATTACGTGTGTGTAATAGGTCTTTGTTTCTCTTCGGCCACCCTAGCAAAGGAGGTCTAAGTGAAGGCAACTTGAAAGAGTCGAGCGAGAGCATTCTTATGCATAGTGTGGCTATAACTCTCAATAGAGTTGATGGTGGTAAGTGGCCTTATCGAGTAAGTTTCAGGTCAAAGATCTGACACAAGTTGGTTTGTTCGAGATTGGACTTGACTTAAGCTAAAAAGATGTGCTAGAGCATGCACTACACGATTGGGTTGGCCCTCATGCATAGACCATCCGCTAATTCTATTCATTGACTTAACATAATGAAAGTGTGAGCATCATATGGTTCGGCACAGGACTTGTGACCTTGACGGATCACTATGTGAAACCAATCTAGACGTAAACGACAAGTTGGCAGGATCACTAGGACTCAGAAATCGGTTATTTCGGTTTAGTTGGTTCGTTTTCTCAGTGTATGAGAACTTTGGTTTTGGAAAACCAACACTCGATCGGTGTTGTAGAAACCAAAAATTGAGTATTTTGGTTTTCGGTTTCTCGATGCGATGTTTGGTTTTCGAACAGAAGACAAGCAAGACAAACCACCGCTCCTGGTGCTTTACGCTTCCACATCCTGACGTGGCTCCGGATCCTGACGCTCCTAGTGCTCCATGCCGCCAAGGGGCCACCGCCGCTGCCTGGTACTTATGTGTTGCCTGCCATAAATGTATCGCTCACCGCAAATGCGCTATATATATATGTTGTGGATCCGCCGGCCACCGTCGTGCGGATACGCCACCTATCATAGATTCTCCACCATTGTTCTTGATTTGGGTGCTAGGGCACTATTTAGAGAGGCTGAGCGCGAGGCTACAGTGTGGTTTGTGGGCTAGGCTAATATGATGTGGGTGGTGGGCTATCTGTTGGATGCATAGCTCCTTGTTCTACAATATTTGGTGTAAACGATGTTTCGCTTGAGTGTGACTTGGAAACTGGCACCAATGCTGAACATTAAATTTCCTAGAAATGCAAACCAACACCAAACCGATAATCCAAAGGCTCGCTGTGTGGTCTTGGCTCGGTGATCAGTTTTCGGTATAAATGTGCGTAGCCCTAAGTCTCACTATTATGGTACGCTGTATGATTCGATATAGGACTACGTGACCTTGATGGATTATTCATTGAAAGTCCAACTTGACCTAGTAACTTGTTGGCATGTTACTGGAGTGCATTGTATGGTCCAACAAAGGATTATGTGGCCCATCATATGATCTGGCTTCTACACCATCCCACGGAGGATTCGGTGATTTTCGATCCTAATAGATTTCGTTCTTTGGGCTAATTTCTCCTAATTCAATAATATTATGTGACAGAGAATAGTTAGAAACAAGCAGAAACCAATTCAAGCAAATAGGACTGAAGATACTCCTAGAGCAAAGTATGTCGATGTGGCATGGGCAATGGTGATGGCCACCCCTGTCATGTTCTGACCACGTGCTAGCCCTTTTGACAACTTTCATGGAGCGAGGCGGAGTGTGGTGGAAGCAGTGAAATGTGTCACACCGGAGTCTGGACGATGACCCACGACTCACGACGACTCATCCCCTGGGTGGTTTAGGTTTGTGCTAGAAAATAAACCGAGACGTGGAAGCGAAGAGGCCTTGCGACTTTGTGGGCCAGTTAGATAGTGATCGAGGAGCGAAAGAGAGGAGGACGTGTTAGATTAGCAGCTGCACGTACGTGTCAGTGATGGCTCCATGAGCGTCATAATTCTGTCCCCTGTTGATTTTGGATACCAGCAGTGATTCATAAAAGGTGAACCGCCAGTCTATCACATCAGACGTAGCACCTGAAACTAATGGGGAATAATCGGTTCCCTATCAACACAAACGTGTGACCATCGACTTGTCCGGGACAGCCACAGACCATCCACTACTAGCAGTGGTCGATCGCTAGATAGTACAGTGTTTACAACCGTGACTGCAACAACGAAGCCAAAAAAAAAAAAAGGTCAGGCTGAACAAAAGTCTGAAGTTCTAGCACGGTTGATATACTGTCTAAGATGATTTGGCAAGACAGCAAGTTAACCAATATCAAAATCCTCGGCATACTCCCCTCGAAAAAGAAAAATCCTCGGCATACTAATAACTTTTGAAGGAGGTGGGTTACGCATTACGGAATGCAACCGATATGGGTTTGTTTCATGATTGGAGTTGGGGGGGGGGGGGGGGGGTGCTAAGATTAGCAAGGGCTAAGAATTTTTTTATATTTGCAACTATTCATCACGATTCAACATTATTGTATCAGCAAAAGAAATTTCACAACCATCTCTAATAGATCTTAGCCCTTCCTTATCTCTATAACTAGGCATACAAAATTAAGACGGGGCTTAATTAGGTGTGTTCCACGCAACCTAGATCGGTAGGCAGGGTTGAAGCCC
Organism: Themeda triandra; assembly: GCA_018135685.1. Taxonomy (NCBI): domain Eukaryota; kingdom Viridiplantae; phylum Streptophyta; class Magnoliopsida; order Poales; family Poaceae; genus Themeda; species Themeda triandra. Next base: position 175,254 of record JAENPR010000438.1, on the reverse strand, counting down.
GGGCAGCCCGGCCATTGGCTTCGTCGCTGCATGACTGTGACCTGGTATACGAAGATCACGCACGACGCAGCAGCGCTCGCCACTACTACAGCAGACCACTAAGGGGCGGCTACTGTAGCACTGCAAGGGCGGCTACTGTAGCCGCCTTTAAGGCCCCGATCTTGATGAGATGTAACTATCTTATATTCAAAAGTTTTTTATTTGAGGTCATTTAGGGTCTCGTTTTAACTAATTTTCTGAAAAACCACTGTAGGGGCGGTCACCACCGCCTAACACGGCTCTGGCCAGAATAGGCGGCCGGACACTCTTTACTTGTATAAGCGGCTGGTGATCTGGGCAGCCAGCTCCCCCGGGCCACCCACTGTAAGGGCGGTTCCATCACCAGCCGCCCCTACAGTTTTTGCCCAAACGTTCTCATAGTGAGTTTTTCACGTAGTGCGCTGGACGTGTGTGGCTGGCCAGCCAGCAACCGTGTCCGAGAGAGGACCAAGGGACGAGGAATTACGTGCGTGCAGAGAGGCAGCTACGTCTCGCTCTCGCGCTTGCCCAGCACAAGATACGAACCGGCCGGCAAGGGTTAGTCGCCGTCGTGTGGTGGTGGACGTCCGTGCTGGTGCTCTCCCAACCAGGGGGTATGGCCGGCCGGCCGGCCGGCGCCGCGCGCGCGTGCGGGCGCGCGGTGCTTCACGTGGGAGCACGATCGACCTGCGTGCATGGACCCGGCCGGCGGCGCGCCGACGACGGGGGAGGCACGTTGAGAGAGACGTACGGCCGCGGACGGATCGGAGGCGATCGAGGACTAGAGATGCCGATGCGCACACGTACGCCTCGGCCAGCCAACGACTTGCTACTAGTAGATAGCTGTTGGTTCCTATTCCTCGTACCCGATCGACCGTCCCTCTCCGTCGTCGCTTTCGATCTTTTCCGTGTGGTCGTGGAACTGACGGCTCACCTCGATCGGTTCTTCTCCTCCGCCACTTGTACGCAGTACGCCCTCTACTAGCTTATCCGCCTAGTGTGCCAAGGCTCGCCTCGTCGTCGTCACAGAACGATTGCTAATCCGATGATGGCGGTGTGGCTTGTCTCTGCCGCCGTCGTGGCAGGCACCACGGGCCACCGTGAAAAGGATCGTCTGACCAAGGCTGGTGGTCTCTGTTTCGGTGTTTCCGAAGCAAAAGATCTTTAGGTATTTCGTAAAAAAAGAAAATGATCTTTACAGTTTTTATTTTACAGTATGTTCAATACTAACAAGGTTTTACTAGCTAGGGTTGGTTAAGTTAGTCGCCGTCGTCGTGCGTCGTCGTCTCGTCGACAACGTGCTAGAGCTAAGCTGTGCTAACAAGCAAAGCAAGCGCATGCAGGGTACGCGCGTGTTGGGGGCGTGCGGTGCTTCACGTGGCGAGCGCGACCTGAACCTGAATGCCGGCCGCCGGCCGGTACGTCTCCACCGTATATACGGCCGGTCTCGCTCGTCCCGGCCAGATCATCAGCCGACTGCATGGACCCGAGGCGAATATCATCGTTGCACATTGCGCAGGCCACGGTGCCGTGTGTTTGTTCCTATTCCTCTTACTCGATCTCCCGTAGTCTCTCGTCTCTCTCCGTCGTCGTCGCTTTCGATCTAGCTTTTCCATGGAACTGACGGCTCACCTCGGTTCTTCTCCTCCGCCACTTGCATGTGTACTACCCTAGCTTATCCTAGTGTGCCAAAGTTTGCCTCGTCATCGTCACAGAATGCATGCTCATCCGATGATGGCGGTGTGGCTTGGCTGTCGCCGTCGTGGCAGGCGCCACGAGCCGCCGTGAAAATTAGGAACGGATCGGACCATAGGGGCCGGCCGGTCTCTGTTTCGAAGCAAAAGATCTCTTGGTATTTTTTTTTTATTTTTCACGTTTGCTCAACTTCAGTTTCCATAGAGAGTAGAGAGCATTTGTGTGCTGCTGAGCTGATGGAAAGAGGCAGACAGCGGAGAGGATGACCACTGGTCAGCAAATGTCGCCTGATTTATTTATTTATTTGTTTATTTTGGAAAAACAAGCGCATGTGCAATAGCAACTTCCTTTAATTTTATATGTTCAACAAACAGGTTCTACTAGTTTTTTTTTTTTAACTCATATACACTTTGTTTATGCATAGTACGTTAATGGTTCGAATGGAAATCCACATTTGTATGTGTCGTTACCACGATATATATAGCACGTCGTTGTATAATTCTTTTTCTAGAATACACATGAGTGTACGTATCTTGCATTAAGAAAGAATTGTTTTATGTGCAACTGATAGGCGCACGGGCCAGACAAAAATTGAAAGGTTACATTGTGGAAAAATAACAACAAAAAACATATATAGATTCCGGTTCAGCAAGCACTCGAACCCTAGTCGCTCTAGCCTCAGTCCACCGATCAGCCTCCGCATCATGGATGACACACAAAACCTGCATCCACATTAAGTTTAATCCATCCTGAAGGGGGAGGTATGCAAGGAATGTGTTTCAGTTAGTCATTGATTTACTTCCAAAATGTTGAAACATCTAAGCCCCATTGTGGAGATTATAGGTTTTAGTGATTGATGTGATGAACACAACACAATCATTTTTAACTAACATGTGTTTTATATACAAACAAAAGCATTTCACTTGGTCTCAATATGAATGCCCACGTGTATTGGCCTCAAGACTTGTTGTATCGAAGCTTATGGCGTAAAGGATATTCATGAAGACTAAGTGCACTCAATAAGCAAATGTATGATGTAATTGTGGCAACATTGGCTTATTAGTATTGTGTAATATGTCTTTGTTTCTCTTCGGCCGCACTATCAAAGGAGCTCTAAGTTAAGCGTTAAGGAAACTTGAAAGAGTCGAAACGAGTGGGTTTTTATGCATAATGTGGCTAACTTTCAGTAGAGTTGATGGTGGTAAGTGGCCTCGAGTAAGTTTCAAGTCAAAGCAAGATCTGAAAGAAATTGGTTTGTTCGATATTGGACTTGAATTAAGCTAAAAAGATGTGCTAGAGCACGAACTAGACGATAGGGTTGACCTTCATAGATCGTCTGCTAATTTTATTCATTGACTTAACCTGATGAAAGTGTGAGCATCATATGGTTTGCTAGAGCATTTTGCGACCTTGCGGATCACTTTGTTTGGCCAATCGGAAGGAAGGCGCATGAGAGAAGGGTCCCCTCCCCGCCCGCTGGCGGCCTCCTAGGCTCGCCGGCCGCCGACCTTCGCTCCGCCCCTCCTCTCCAGTGATCCCTCACTCCGGCTGGCTCCTTCTTCCTGGCCTGCCTCCGCCCTATTTCCTCCACCCCCCTCTACCTTCTTCGCCATTCGCAATCTCTCGTCATCGCCGTTCAACCACCCCCACCGCCGGCCGATCTCGATCTTGATCGGTTCCTCCTGCAGTAAACTCCGGCGAGTCTCCACTGGCCTCCACCTTCCTGCTCTCTTGTGATTCCCACCCACCCCACCTCAAGTGCGCAGACAACCTGTTCGACGATTTGCCTACACGGTCTTTTAAAGTACAAGGTTGACCTCTCTACAGAAGAAGATCGCCGTTTCGCCGTTGGGAATCAGTGGTTCCTTCGGTGCCACAAGACAGAAGATCAGTGATCCGCCGTCGTGTTTTCCGGATCCTCCTGATCCGGGATTGCTGCCTCCTCCAAGCTCGTTGTGCCTCCGACTCCTCCTCAAGCAAGGCTTTCTGAAGACTTCTTCGACAACACTCCAGACAACTCATCTGATGATCTCAAGTCGAAACTTGAAGTTTTGATCGTTCTACGCCAAAGCTGCTACTTCTCCACCGGGTCAGTTGCTTCTTGCCTCTGTTGTTTTAATTTCCATGAATTTGCCTGGCTTAAATCTTAGACCAGGCCATGTCGTTGAAGCTGAAATTCGTCGTAAGTTTGGCACACCTATTAGTCCAGCTTCGCATGTGTCCAATTCTTTTTTCCTGGTTGTTTCCTTTGGTCGTTGCCGTTATCGGCTCAATTCTCAATCTGTTGGTACCATTCTACAATCAGTGATCGTGGGCTTGTCACGAGACTTTCGTGTTTTAGCCTTAGCTGATCGTGTCTTTTAGTTTTCAGTTTCATCTCCAGATGTAGGCTTTCTTATCCACAAACTCAAATCTTTTTCTGGTGATCAATTCAAATTATTTTTTCATCTCTGGAATCGAGGTGGACCGAATTACCGGCTTGAACTTCGTAAATGGCTAGCTGAGGAATCGGCCTCCTGGAGCACGGTGACACGTTTGAAATCTTCTCCGCCCTCGGTCAACCCTCTCACCGGAGCAAACGCCATTCCAGTGAGAACTCGAAATTTAAATTTTTTCAGACAATCCAATGGTGTTCCGCCTTCAGGCCGTGTTTCTTGGTCCACCAATCTTTCAAATTTCAAATTCTTACCTTCAGGCTATTCGACCCACTATCCATCTAGGCAGTCATCCAAACCTGCGGGCCACAATCCTTTTGGGCCTGGCATCCTAGGAAAAAAGCCGGCCCATCAAGCTCCTAAAATTCCCTGGACAAATCGACCAAACCATAACAACCTCCCGAAGCGCCCTCCTAGATTACCGCGCCGGCCAGATTTTTCTTCCGCTTCTGGCAAAAATGGCTCGCTGATGACTGGGCCCGACCCCCCTGTTTTCCAATCTTTTGGTGAAATGTACAAGAATTTCACTAGAATCACACCTCCACCCCCGATTGTGGTGCCCTGGACCCTAACCTGGCATCTAAAAGCACTCGATTTTATTGACGACGACGACGAGGCAGCGTCGACACCGACGGCGGCCGCACCATTGCCGGCCGCGTCATCGGCTCCTTTGCTGGCCGCTTCATCGGTCTAGGTGGTGACAGAGCCTCTCCCGCCAACTCCAGCCTCTTCTCCAACTCCAACTCTGGAAGAAGCTCGCTCAGTCCCCACCTCGACCGCCCTGCCTTCACGTTTTTCCAACTTGAGTGAGTATGCTGCTGCCTGCCTTCATGGTCCTCAACCACCTCTCCCTATTAGGCATGTTTTTTGGCATGAAAATTTCAATCGTGTTACTCTTCCTTCACCACAGTTAGATCAATCTGGAATGGCTTTCCATCTTGTGGATCCCGCGCCCTTTATGCCACTTGGTGCTCAACGCATGATGGTTAACGGGCCACCGATATTGCGTAGAGTGGTCACGGGTCACATTGAAGAACAGAACAATAATCTTGCCATTGCAAACTTTCTGCCAGCTCCTCAAGGCCCGATGAATTTCATGATGATTCGTGATATGATCGAAGTCTTCCTGAACCAGAGAAACATTGCTTTCGTGTCGATCCAACCATGTCCATTGGGTCAAGCCTTTGTCAGGTTCGCCACTCACCATGACAGAGACTTGCTAATTCAGGGTGGTCCTCAACAAATGATCAATGGGGATTCAATCTATTTCATCCCCCACAATAGGGCCTGGAACAATCGCACAGCAGTAATGTCCCATGAAGTCTGGATCATGCTTCTTGGGTTAAATTTAGATCTTTGGACCCAACCACTTCTGGAAAAAGCTGTCTCTTCTTTTGGGTTATTACTGATTTGGGAAGAAGACCAATTCCATCTTTCTCGAGCAGTGGTCAGAGTAAGGGTCACAAATCTGGAAGACATCCCCTGGTTCTTTGCATTTACAGAGGGCAATAATTCGAATCAAATAGCTGGTGTGTCCAATGTGAGATCTTGCAGGCTGCTATGCTCGGTGTACCACCTCAAGATGAAGACATACCTCCAGGTGGAAATGAATTTAACCCAAACCACTTTCACTTCTATGGCTTTGGTCATCAAGCAAACATCAATCAACCTCAAGAGCCTGTTGTTCATCAATTCATCCCCAATCAGAATCTTCTCAATCAACTTGGTTTAGATGCATGGCCGCAGGATGGTGAAGCAGCTCATGCTCATCAAGATTTGGTCCCTGGATTAATACCGATTCAGCAGCCAGACAACAACATTGCAGTAGGTGCTCAGATTGATGAACCTCAAGGAGTTGTCCTGCAAGCAGTGTTGGAGGTTCAGCCCCCACCAGTCCCACTAATCCCAGAGCAAGTTATTGCGATGGATGATCTGACAGACTCCTCGGAAGAAATGCCTGCTCTGATTGATGACAGTGAGGATGAGGCTGATCTTCCCCCCTTTCCAAACTTGCCAATTCAAGAACCATTAGTGGTTGAGGAGGTGCCACTTCAAGATCTGGTTCCCTTTGAGGATTTGGTGCTACAACAAAATCCAAACCCTCTTCTTGGACCAGGAAACCTTCAGCTTGGGCTAGTGGAAACATTCTTCCAGAATCCTAATCCTCTGCAACACCTGCGCTTTAACTTGACTGGGCCGTTTCAGATGGATGGGCTCCAGAAACAGCAGCCTTTGCAGCCCAGTTTGATGCATGGGTTTCAGAAGCATCAGACTTTGCAGCCCAGCTTCTTTCCTAGCCCAGCTGAAGGCCATATGAATTCCCAATTGTTGGAAACCCCACATTTCAACTTAGAGCCGGCTCTGCAGAAACAGGATGGTTTGCCTGAAATGTTTCTTCAGTCTATTGGATCTCCTTCCCAGACAACCCAAGCAAACTTCAGCCCGAGCCCTGACGCTGTTCGCTTGTGGGCCAAATTTTTCAACAAGATAGATCAGTCTCAGCCCAATGTTATAGTGCCAACAAAGTGGATGAACTTCTTCACCCTTTTGCTGTTAAAACAGTCTTCCTTCGAATGGGCTAAAGAATTTCCACAGTCTTCAGCGTGGCAAGTTATCTCCAACAGCCATACTGAGTCAGGTTACTGCTTCTCTCTTCCCAAAACAAAACCCTCAATTTCCATTGTGGAGTTGACATGTTCTGAGGATACTCAATTTCCTTCTTCTGACACTCCTAATTTCTTAGGCTACTCCGAAGACATTTTTGATCCACCCAGCCCCACTTCGACACCCGATACTTTGTCTTCTAAGGAGGCTTCACCGGTTGGAACACAAGAGGTTGCTGACAAAAAATCCTCTTTTCAGACCCCACCTCAAGCTTCTAAAGGTAAGCAACTTTTTATATCAGAAGAAGGACTTCGGAGAAGTACTAGAATACATAATATTAATAGAGGCTTCAAATCACCCTCTTGCAAAGAACGAAATTGCTTTGGATGTTCATCTGAACCACCAACTCTTTCTTCTTCTGTAGTTCGCGACCTTGGTATTACCTTCTGTAAGCTGAAACCGGACCAGCTGGCCCATGACAAGCTGACTGCCAAGCCTACCTCCAAGAAGGGAACTATGGGCCGACCCAGAAAGGCCCAGGAGAAAGACACCCAGGCTGGTGGGAGCAAGCAGGCCGGCAAAGACAAGGCGGGTCAGGCTAACAAAAGCAAGCAGGGTGCCAAGGACAAGGCGCCTAAAAAGCCGAAGTGATTGGCTTTTCCCCTCCTTCTTTAGTTCTCTAAAGGAGTCTCTTTTGCTACCTAGTTTAATTTAAATGGCTGTTAAACAGTGGAAAATCTTGTGTTGGAACATACGTGGAATAAATTCCGAGAAGAAATGGAATGCCATCCGTGACCATTTATCTGAAACTGGTTGTGACATTATATGCCTTCAAGAAACTAAACGTGCTGATTTTGATTTAGCATTGCTTCGTCTTTTTTGTCCTCCTGTGTTTGACTCTTTCGATATCCTACCTTCGATTGGTGCCTCAGGGGGCTCTATTGTTATCTGGAAAAGCACATTCCTCATTGGCCACCGTGTTTTCCAGAATGAATTTGCTTCTTCTATTATGTTTAACTCTCTTCATGATAATTCTACTTGGCTCCTAACTAACGTCTATGCACCCTGCACCGCTCAAGGCAAGACTGCTTTTATCCGCTGGTTTAAACATATCATTATGCCTGACTCAATTGACTGGCTAATTGTCGGAGATTTTAATCTTTATCGCAATCCAGAGGATAGAAATCATTCTGGGGCCAATTATCCAGACATGCTCATGTTCAACGATGCGATTGGTTCCCTTGGTCTCATTGAGATACCTCTCAAGGGTCAACGTTTCACGTGGACTAACAAACAACACCCACCTCTTCTCGAATGATTAGACTGGTTATTTTCCTCAGCAAGTTGGACTACCTCCTATCCTAATACATTTGCCTCCACATTAACAATGGAAACTTCAGATCATGTTCCTTGTTTAATCTCTATCTCTACGGCCATTCCCAAGGGCTCTATCTTTCGCTTCGAAAACTGTTGGTTGCATCATGAAGATTTTTTTAATTAGGTCCAACAAGGCTGGTTCTCCCCCACCTTTCAACCAGATGCTGCTAAAAACATCACTGCACGCTTTAAAAACCTAAGAAGTGTCCTTAAAATTTGGAAATAGTCTCTCTCAAATCTAAATGAAAATATCCAAAATGTCAAGCTTGTTCTCTCTCTGCTCAATTTCCTGGAGGAATTAAGAGATCTCAATCTCATTGAATGGAATTTTAGAAAACTCTTAGAAGATAAACTAATCTCCCTTCTACAACAACAAAAAATCTACTGGAAACAGAGAGGGAGCAATCAAATGGATTACTTTAGGAGATGCAAATACCAAATTCTTTCATGCCCATGCCACCACCAAATTTAGAAGAAATTTAATTACCCAATTGATCAATGATGATGGCATTGTGCTTACTAATCATCGGGATAAAGCTGATCTAATTTGGGAATCTTTTAAAGAAAGATTAGGAACATCTAATTTCACATCTATTGGTTTTGATCTGCCCACCCTTTTATCCTCTAATCCTCATCTTGCCACTCTAGTTGATCCTTTCTCTAAATTGGAAATAGACTCTGTGGTGAAGGGTTTACCTTCTGACAAATCACCAGGTCCTGATGGGTGTTGACGGACGTTAACTCATAAAATTAACCATCAACTTAGCATGCAATTGGACCTATTCATAAATACTTGATAGATATAGGGTTACCACTGACAGAATTCCACGAGTTTTGGTGAATATCTATTTCTCGGGGGTGACAACTAGAAACTACCCAAGATGGCCCACATGTCGGGTTTACATAGAGAGAAAGACCGAACGGGTGAAAAAGTATAATCTAGAAGACTCCGGAAGGCGTCACCTGAAACCTAGGGCCCACTGCACCGTCGGCCGTCGACCGGGGAGGAGTCGGCCGACTCTCCATCTCCACCAATCGGTGGAGTCTCGCGGATCCCCCTCCACCGACTTTGAAGATCAATAATTATCGTCCATTTAGGTCGGTTTGATCCGAGGGCTGTGGTTAATCCTAGGGGGCTATATAAGCGAGCCCCGGCCCCCGGGTGAAACCCTAATTCATTCTCCAATTCATTCAAGACTTCAATCCGAGAGAGAGAGTTAGATAGAGAAGGGTCCCTCGAATGGATCTATCTCTATAGGGTATTAGATTCAAGAGAGATTGAGAGAGTATAGAGTGGAGGTAGATTTGGAGGAAGCCCGGCCTATCGGTGTCTCCTCTCCAAAGTGTATCTGCGGGATCAAGTCTCCTAACCCGAGGCTTGGTTTCGAATCATTCGGCAATTCAACTTCTAATACTAGTAAGTTCGTTGTTATTATTGTTCTTTGGTTTACAAGTTTACTTTATTTCCGCTTCGCGTTGGGAATAGAGTAATCGTTCTTTAGCATAAGCGTGGTGTTTAGGCTAGGTTCACTTGTAGATGCTCCCTATTCGGGAACCATGGTAGTAGTGAGGGAAGTGACAATCCCTTTATTACCTTTGTAATCCACTTCCCGTTGGTAGGTAAGGTAGGTCCTTTGTGCCCGGTTTAGCATCCTCTCGTGGTGTCTATTCCTCGGGTACCCCCTTAGAACAAGTAGTCTCAAAGCTTGCCATAGGTTAGAAGAAGACCGACGAAGGAGTTCTCTCTATATCGCTTAATTCTCACTTGACTAGCAGCCCGGGGGTAGTAGTAAAGATCGGGTTAGTCTATTGCACGTTTTCTCTTAGCGGATAAAAACAAATACGATACTCGGGATTTATCTCCCGGGTGAAGTGCTCACCGATATCCGTGCGCTTGCGGATTATTTCTCTTTGATTCTTTCGTGTGCGTATCTAGTGTCAACAAGCATTTCGGCGCCGTTGTTGGGGAGAAAGACGGTCCGCTTAGATAACCTAAATCTTGCTCTACCTTGTACCTATACTTTTATCTTTTTCTTGTACTTTACTTTTCCGTACATTTTATCTTTTTCTATCCTTATGGATAATTCAAATTCCATTCCTATCTTTCAATTTTCTGCACCCACGGAGACCAAATTTAGTGCCACATGAGTCATCACAACCTATCCAAACACCTAGCTATAGGCTGAGTCCGCGGTTGATTGCATTGGTCCAAAGCCTATCCTTTTCAGGAGAAGGAGACGAAAACCCTTACCTTCACATTAGAGACTTTGAGCAAACATGTGACTGTCTTCGCATAGAGGGCATGTCCGACAAAACCCTCCGTTGGAAGCTATTTCCTTTCTCGTTAAAGGGAAAAGCTAGACAATGGTATGATAAATCAGGTAAGCAACAAGGAGATTGGGGGTCCTTACGCTCCAACTTTTGCCTAGATTTTTATCCCATCTCCCAAATCGTCGACCTTAGAGTCAAGGTTCGACTATTAAGCAAGAACCCGAAGAATCTTTGGCCTCATCCTGGAATCGTTTTACTACACTTTTAGCATCGGCCCGGACCTTAGTCTACCGAGATCCCATTCTTTTACAACACTTTTATAAGGGTCCGAGTAGAGACAGTAGAAAATTGCTCGACACAACTTCGGGAGGATCATTCTTGCATATCTCTGTGAGAAAGCAAGATCAATCCTAGATCAAATCCTATCCAAGAATTAGACTACCTCCTAGAAGTAGAACCTCAAGTAGCCGAAGACAAACATTTGCCGATACACCATCCACCTCAGCTAATCCATGTCTTGAGCAAGACAAGGAAGACATTCCACTTCCTAATTTTATGCTAGATATTGAACCTGATCTGTTCTCCGATTTTGGAAACATCTTCAACTATCACAAGGTGAAGAAGCCACAAGGCAAATATCACCCAATAAAGCCATGCAATATTGATGAGGATATTCCAACAGGAAAGACCTCAGGAGAGTTAGTGTCTGTCATGAGCAATGAGTGGTTAGAAGAGTCAGAGCTTTTCTCCGAAATAATTCGTTTGAATTCATCTTCTCTTCCCATTCATTGCATGATTAACAATGATCGCATAGACGCTCTCTACAATCCAGTTGTGGGTATAAATATCATGTCTACCACACTAGCAAAATATTTGCAAAGAAACATGACATTGACCCCAACAAAGAAGTTCATAAGAAATCTTTCAAGACAAATTCTTCCTTGTTTAGGAATCCTACATGTCCTACCACTCCGGGTAGAAGGAACCCCGTTCACTTAAGCTTTTATGTCTTTGACATAGGGGATTTTCACTGTTGATAGGACAACCATTTAGAAGACTTCTTTATGAAGGACAAACGGGAAACTAAACATTTGTTTAGGCAAGAGACTCCAGTTTGCAATGTCCATTTCACACTCTTTAAATGCTAGGACCGAGCCTTATCCACATTATGATCCGTTGGAGGAATTTAGAGCAGCCTCTCTAGAATTCCTAGTAAAGCCAGAATTAGAAGACGAAGCTAGATTCTTCATAGAAGAAGAAGCTGACCCTTCTGAGAATGAACCATTAGATGAATTTACCCTACCACCTAGGCCTCCTATTGAGTTTAAACCTTTACCGGCCGGTCTTAGATATGCCTTTCTAGGAAATGATCCAGACACTCCTGTCATCATAAGTGACACTCTCACTCGGAGCGTAGACTTTTCGCTTAATGGCTATCCTAGAAAAACATAAAAAAGCTTTTGGCTACTCACTCCAGGACCTCAAAGGAATTAGTCCCGCCTTTGTACCCATTGCATTCCCACGATCCCGATATTCCACCATCCCGAGAACCCCAACGTAGGCTCAATAATGCGATGAGGGAAGTTGTTAAGAAAGAAGTTTTAAAACCGTTGCACGCCGGGATTATTTTCCCCGTGCCACACGGTGAGTGGGTCAGCCCCGTCCAAGTTGTGCCTAAAAAGGAGGCATGACTTGTTGTCCAAAATGAGAAGAATGAGTTAATCCCACAAAGAACCGTCACGGGATGGCGAATGTGCATAGATTATAGAAAGCTTAATAAGGCAACAAGAAAAGATCACTTTCCTTTGCCTTTCATTGATGAGATGCTTGAGTGATTAGCCAACCATTCTTACTTTTGCTTCCTTGATGGATATTCGGATATCATCAAATCCCTATCCATCCTAATGATCAAAACAAAACAACCTTTACATGCCCTTATGGAACCTTTGCTTATCGTAGGATGTCTTTTGGGTTATGTAATGCACCACTTCTTTTCAAAGATGTATGATGTCTATATTTTCGATATGATTGAAAAGATTATGGAAGTTTTCATGGATGATTTTTCCGTTTATGGAAAAACTTTTGATGAGTGCCTTGAAAACATAGATCGAGTTTTACAAAGATGTGAGGAAAAACACTTAGTCCTTAATTGGGAAAAGTGTCATTTCATGGTTAGAGAAGGAATAGTGCTAGGACACTTAGTGTCCGAAAGAGGCATCGAGGTAGATAGAGCCAAAATAGAAGTTATTGAACAACCGCCTCCTCCTATCAATGTGAAAGGAATTAGAAGTTTCCTTGGTCATGCTTGGTTTTTATCGAAGATTCATAAAAGATTTCTCTTACATCGCTAGACCTCTTACCCGCTTATTGGCTAAGGATGTTCCTTTTGACTTTGATGATGCCTCGCTTACAATCATTTGAGATCCTTAAGAAAGCGCTCATCTCTGCTCCAATCATTCAACCCCCGATTGGACTTTACCTTTTGAAATTATGTGTGATGCAAGTGACTACGCCGTAGGAGCGGTGTTAGGACAGTACTAAGGATAAGAAGCATCATGCAATAGCTTACGCTAGCAAAACTTTGACTGGACCTCGGCTTAATTATGCTACCACCGAAAAAGAGCTCCTAGCCGTTGTCTTTGCTATTGATAAGTTTAGATCCTACTTAGTGGGTGCCAAAGTGATTGTTTACACCGATCATGCCGCTTTAAAATATTTGCTCACTAAGAAAGATGCTAAACCTCGTTTGATAAGATGGATTTTATTACTCCAAGAATTTGATCTAGAAATAAAAGATAAAAAGGGAGTAGAAAACTCGTTGCCGATCACTTGTTTAGAATGCGGTTGAGAAACCACAGAACTACCCATCGACGACGCACTCCGGACGACATGCTCTACGGAATCAACAGATCCGACCCCGGTATGCAGATATTGTTAATTTTATGGTTACAAAGTTACGTACCACCAGGAGGCAACAAAAGGAAACTTATCCAGGAGAGTCGTACTCACATATGGGATGAGCCCTACCTCTTCCGAGTGTGCTCTCGATGGCCTCGCTCGAAGATGTGTGCCCACCGAAGAAGGAATCAAAATCATTGAAAGATGCCACTCATCACCATATGGAGGCCATTATGGGGTGTTCCGTACACATGCGAAGATTTGGCAATGCGGATTTTTCTCGGCCAACAATGTATGAAGACACAAAAGATTTCATTCGGAGATGCGGTCCTTGTCAAAGACATGGCAACATTAACTCAAGAGATGCCATGCCACTTATCAACAACCTTCAGATCGAGCTCTTTGATGTTTGGGGAGTTGATTTCATGGGACCATTTCCACCGTCGAAGAAATGTGAATACATCCTCGTAGCGAAGGACTATGTGTCCAAATGGGTCGAAGCTCGCCATGCAAAAAGGCGAGATAGCTCAAGCTCCAAAAAGATGTTCGAAGAAATAATATTCCCAAGATTTGGAGTCCCAAGGATAGTCATAAGTGATGGAGGATCCATTTCATCGACAAGCGTTTCGAGCAATACTTATTGAAGCATGGAGTACGCCATAATGTTGCTACTCCGTATCATCCTCGACAAGTGGCCAAGCGAGACATCAAATAAGCAAATCAAGAATATTCTTCGAAGACAAGTGAATGAAATGGGAACTGCATGGAAGGACAAGCTTCCCGATGCACTATGGGCATATCGAACAAAGATACAAGACACCTATTGGGATGTCACCATATCAACTAGTCTATGGAAAGACTGCCACTTACCAGTAGAGCTGGAATTCAAAGCTCACTGGGCCATCAAGAAATGGAATATGGACCTAGAAGCAGCAGGAGAGAAGAGGAAGATGCAAATCTCTGAATTAGAAGAATGGAGAGAGAAAGCCTATCACAATGCCAAGATATACAAAGAAAGAGTGAAAAGATGGCACGACAAGAGAATTAAGATCAAGGAGTTCACACCCGGAGACAAGGTATTACTTTTTAATTCCAGGGTCAAACTCTTCGGGCAAGGAAAGCTTCGAAGCAAATGGGAAGGACCGTTCGAAGTAGTAAGCTCATCATCGCATGGAGCCGTTACGCTTCGCAACAACGAAGGTACGATATTCAAGGTAAATGGTCAACGCCTTAAAATATTTTTAGAGCCCATTGAGGAAATAGGTGAAATAGATGAATTAAACTTCTTTCTCAATTAGGTAGTTGGGCCCGACCTTTTTACTTTTTGTTTTTCGGGGTCCAGGGTATTTTTCCGAACGACAAAAATATGCTAATTAGGTTGCGAAAAGCCCTGGCAGGGGGGTCCACCTGCCAGAGTCGGCCGACCCATAGGGGGAGTCGGCCGACCCATGGACTCCCCCATTCACCGCCAGCTTTTGCACTCGTGATCCTTCCATACTCTTCCTTAGGGAATTTTTGCCGATTAGGGTTTTTGAGATCACGTTGACGCGTTATTCCTTCGGAGATTCCCTTTAGATGCCCTTTAGATGCCTCTCCATCCCCCCTATATAAAGAAGCCCAGCCTCAAGCCAACCTCATTCCATCTAAAGCCTCCTCCTCCTACCATCAAGCTTGCTACGCAGCAATGGCGAAGTCAGAGCCAGAGAATTTAGATAGGAGATTGATCCGCTTCGGGATTGATCTCAACACCATCCCAAGAGAGGAGCCTGAGAGCAAGGCCATCGTTCTTGCTAAGCCCAAACCCCTAGCCTCTATTCCTCCAAAACCTCAAGCTTACGACCATAGCTACTTCGCCCAACCATTCATCGCGCACCCAAGCCTTTGCTCCTAGATGGACCTCCACCAAAGGGTCCTATTGTGAAGCTCCCAGAAGGCACCAAGATCCTCCCTCCTAAGCATAATGAGATGCTTATGGGAGTGAAGACCAACAAGCAAGGGGAGATCGTCTGTACTAAGTATAGCACTGGAGAGCGCTCGTATTTCGAGGGAGTTCGTGCTCACCCGAGCAAAGTGAAGTTCGTCCCTCCGAAGGAAGCCCCGAAAGCAGCTCTCGCCGCCTCAGAAGCTCCAAGGAAGCGTCGCAAGACCGTTGCAGACTTAGAGAAGGAGTTAGAAACTCAGCGCGACGTTATAGCATCTCTGCGAAACGCCCAACATGTCCAGAGCAGTAGCATTGTCACTCTCATAGATAGACTTCGTGCGCAAGAGAAGAGGACGGATAAGTTAGAAAAGAGGTTAGACGCTCTAGAGAAGCGAGTTGATTAGATAAGATTTATCTTAGCATCAGAAAGGCCTAGTGTGTTTAGATTAAAAGTTTTAGTTTGCAAGAGTGCTTAGTTAAAGTTTCGATCTTAGTTCTTTTCAATACTTGTAATCTAGGCCTTAATGAAGATGAAATAAAGTTTCTAGTTATATTTATTATTGCATATGTGTTGCCTCTTTTGTCTCCACCTTGTTGTGAATGAAGATAACAGGAATCTAGTGTGGGGGAGGCAACCGACGACGAAACTAACGGATATCAGCGACCCAGCAAAAATATTTGAGAACATACGACATAAAGATCACGCACGACGAAGCGGACCCCGAGGGGCCACCTGCCAGAGTCGGCCACCCCACATCCAGGGTCGGCCGCCCATGGGCTGGGCCCATTTGGCTCCAGTTTTCGTCCACGATCAGGTTTGCTTCCCTACGTTCCAAATTTTATACCGATCATGTTTTTCCGATTCGTTTGGGGAACACTTTGAATTAAATCACATGCTATATATATTGAGAAGGTAGATTATTTTAATCATGACCCCAAGATAGACTCACACCATGATAATTCCTGGGAATCCCTGTTGCTGTTGGGAACGCATTTTATAGGGACCCCATTTTACTTAAGTTGTTGAGGACAGTGATATAGCATGGACCATGAGAACCTGATTTCTTGATGTCTAGTTGCTTGGAGAATTTCTTTTCAAAAATCTTAAAATGTTAGCTATACTTCTCCTCTGTGGTTATAAATGCCTATAGAGCCTCGTCGACAAAATTCGAAAGACCAAGACATAAGCTTTTATTTGTGTTGAGAATAGTCTTGGCGGTATTAGAGCCATAGAGAAGGGTCTCTTACTCATATGATCAAGTGCACTTACACCCACATATATATCCGCCGCTCCTACACTCGGGAGTACGCAAAAACATGCTTTCCGCCATTCATCCATCTCCTACACTGGGAGAGGGATACATACACTTTCTAGGATTTCTATATGCTCCAAGAATTGTTATCATCATCCAGTTGTTAAGATCATCATCGTCATCATGTTCAAGAAAGTTATTGTGTCCAAGATCGAGACATGGGCTATGCAAAAATAGTTGTTAAAAAAAAGAAGAAAAGAAAGAAAAGAGATAGCCCATGAGCTCCAAAGTATTCCAATCCCAGAAGAAGGAAAGTTCAAATAAGCTCAAAGAGCTATTCAAGAGAAGATCAAGCAAAGCAATGTTCAAGAGAAGAGTGTGCAAGAGAGGGAAGGAGCATTATTATCATCAATTTAGCCACCAAATATTTCACACACTTGCACACACTTGATCTAGAGTAAGATCCCCCTCTCCTTGGTTCCCGTTTTTGACTAATCAATATGCGCAGGTAAAAATGCTATTCCTTGAAATACCTTAAAACTCCACATAAGCCTTAGTAGAATAGGAGGCATACCCTTTCACATGCCTCAAGTGAGTTCCAAAAATACTACATATATTGAGAGATTTGAGTGCTCTATACATAATGGTGAGTTCTACAAATACCACATATAAAGAGTGATTCGAGTGTGCTACATGATGGAGAAGGGTAAGCTAAGTTTTCTGTGCAAAAATATTATAAAAACTCCAAGTGACAGGATTGATAGAAGAAGGATCTCTACTTCGCGCTGTTCCATCTTTCAACTCCCCAAAGTTTAATGGTAGACACTTTGAATCCCTTGGTGCGGTATGATCGAGGGATAATCTAATGTTGATGTCTTAGTTTGAGGCTATGCTTAAAGTAATCCATCCTTTTCCTCGAGACGAGTAAAAGACAAGTGTGGGGGAGTTTGTTGACGGACGTTAACTCATAAAATTAACCGTCAACTTAGCATGCAATTGGACCTATTCATAAATACTTGATAGATATAGGGTTACCACCGATGTAATTCCACGAGTTTTGGTGAATATCTATTTCGCGGGGTGACAAATGGAAACTACCCAAGATGGCCCACATGTTGGGTTTACATAGAGAGAAAGACCAAACGGGTGAAAAAGTATAATCTAGAAGACTCCGGAAGGCGTCAACTGAAACCCGGGCCCACTGCACCGTGGGCCGACGGCCGACCAAGGGGAGGGAGTCGGCCGACTCCCCATCTCCACCAATCGGGGGAGTCTCGCGGATCCCGCCTCCACCGACTTTGAAGATCAATAATTATCGTCCATTTAGGTCGGTTTGATCCGAGGGCTGTGGTTAATCCTAGGGGGCTATATAAGCGAGCCCCCGCCCCGGGTGAAACCCTAATTCATTCTCCAATTCATTCAAGACTTCAATCCAGAGAGAGAGTTAGATAGAGAAGGGTCCCTCGAATGGATCTATCTCTATAGGGTATTAGATTCAAGAGAGATTGAGAGAGTATAGAGTGGAGGTAGATTTGGAGGAAGCCCGGCTGTCGGTGTCTCCTCTCCAAGTATCTCAAGGGATCAAGTCTCCTAACCCGAGGCTTGGTTTCGAATCATTCGGCAATTCAACTTCTAATACTAGTAAGTTCGTTGTTATTATTGTTCTTTGGTTTACAAGTTTACTTTATTCGCTTCGTGTTGGGAATAGAGTAATCGTTCTTTAGCATAAGCGTGGTGCTTAGGCTAGGTTCACTTGTAGATGCTCCCTATTCGGCCGGAACCGTGGTAGTAGTGAGGGAAGTGACAATCCCTTTATTACCTTTGTAATCCACTTCCCGTTGGTAGGTAAGGTAGGTCCTTTGTGCCCGGTTTAGCATCCTCTCGTGGTGTCTATTCCTCGGTACCCCCTTAGAACAGTAGTCTCAAAGCTTGCCATAGGTTAGAAGAAGACGACGAAGGAGTTCTCTCTATATCGCTTAATTCTCACTTGACTAGCACCCAGGGGTAGTAGTAAAGATCGGGTTAGTCTATTGCACATTTTCTCTTAGCGGATAAAAACAAATACGATACTCAGGATTTATCTCCCGGGTGAAGTGCTCACCGATATCCGTGCGCTTGCGGATTATTTCTCTTTGATTCTTTCGTGTGCGTATCTAGTGTCAACAATGGGTTTAACACAGATTTCATCAAAAAATGCTGGTCAATTATTTGTACTGATTTTTATAATCTCGTGATGATTTCCACTCTACCTCAACTGTCTCCAAAGCATAAATGGTTCTTACATTACTCTAATCCCTAAAAAGGATGATGCCCTCAAAATTGGGGACTTTAGACCCATTTCTTTGCTCAATACTTCTATCAAAATTCTGACAAAACTTTTGGCTAACAGTTTGCAAACAGTTCTACCTTCCCTTCTCCATAAAAATCAATATGGATTTATTAAGAATAGAACTATCCAAGATTGTATTGCTTGGGCCCTAGAATATCTCCATTCCTGCCACCAATCTAAAAAAGAGCTCTTGATTCTCAAACTAGACTTTGAGAAGGCTTTTGACAAGGTCGAGCATGAGTTCATGATCCAAATCATGCAACACAAAGGCTTCCCCCCAAAATGGATACAGTGGATGAAATCTATCTTCAATTCTGGAACTTCTGCAGTTATACTTAATGGTCTCCCTGGTAAAGTTTTTCACTGTAGAAGGGGAGTTAGGCAAGGAGACCCCCTCTCACCCCTTCTCTTTGTTCTAGCAGCTGACTTCCTCCAAACACTCCTTAATAATGCCACTAGTGCAGGAAATCTCAGTCTCCCCATCAACATCCAAGATCATAATTTTCCTATATTACAATATGCGGATGACACCCTTATCTTCATCAAGGCTTGCCCTTTAGAATTAAATCACTTAAAAGACCTCTTGTCCTCCTTTGCAGACTCCTCTGGTTTAAGAGTTAACTATAATAAGTCTTTTATGGTTCCTCTCAACATTTCCTCTGACAGGGCTCAAACCCTTGCTGCAACCCTTGGTTGTAATGTTGGAGAACTACCTTTCACTTATTTAGGATTACCTCTGGCTCTATCTAAACCCTCTGTGGCTGACTTCTGGCCCCTCACCACCAAATGTGAAAGAAGACTTGTAGCTTTCTCCTCTTTCCTTAATGAAGCAGGAAGGCTCCAAATCACAAATGCAGTCTTAACAGCCCTCCCCATGTTTGCCATGAGTAGTTATCTTTTGCCAAAAACCATTATTGACCAAATTGATAAATTCCGAAGACATTGCCTCTGGAGGGGCTCTGACATTAACAATAAAAAACCACCAAAAGCTGCTTGGCCTTTGTGTTGTCTCCCAAAGGTGGAAGGTGGTCTTGGTATCTTAAACCTTAATACACGAATGAAAGTCTCTTGATGAAGCATCTTCATAAATTTTTTAATAAAGATCCTACCCCTTGGGTCCACCTAGTCTGGAATAAATATTATTCGGTTCCAAACTCCCAACCACAGAAATAACTTTCAGAGGTTCTTTTTGGTGGAGAGATGTCCTGAAGCTTCTTGCTAAATTCAAAGATTTGGCCACAGTTAACATCCGGGATGGATCTACCTGTCTTCTCTGGTTTGATCCTTGGAACAACAATTCTCTTAGCCAGCAATATCTTGAACTCTTCTCCTTTTCGAAAAATAATAGAATCTCTGTAGCTTCGGCTGCCCTTACTCCAGAATTTCATTCCCTCTTCCATCTACCTCTCACTCAAGAAGCATATCAACAATTCTTAGAACTTTCCCTAACTATCCAAAACCTCCAATTGTCTGAAGAACCAGATAAATGGACTTATTTTTGGGAGAACAACCTTTTCTCCTCTCATAGGGTTTATCTCCACCTCACAGGCCATCATTTTCCTCACCCCGCCTTCAGATGGCTCTGGAAATCAGCTTGCCAAAATAAAAGAAAGTTCTTCTTTTGGCTGCTCCTTAAAGATAGGTTTAATACTAGAGCACTTCTTCACAGAAAAAACATGTCCTTACACTCTTATAAATGTGTTCTTTGTCATCTTGACGTAGATGAGGATCTCTTTCATCTTTTCTTTAGTTGCCCTTTCTCCCTGGCTTCCTGGTGGACTATTCAGGTTATTGTGCCAAACTCAATGGACACTTTCTTTATTATAGAAAGTATTAAATCTCAGCTTCCTCGATTGTTTTCTATGGAAATTATTATAACTTTGTGCTGGGCAATTTGGTCCTCGAGAAATGATAAAATTTTCAGAGGCCACTATAATTCTCTCCGAAGATGCAAGCAGATTTTCAAGACTGAATTTGCTTAGGTTCTCCTTCGAGCAAAAAAAGACATTCAACCTCTTATGTTGTTATGGCAAGAAGCGGCTGTGTAATCTTTCTTATTTTCTTTGTAACTTTTTTTGTTTCTTGATTCTCCCTTGAGGAGCTTGTAACACCTTTGTTTTACTTTATTTTAATAAATCCGGTAGGGGCACGGCCCCTCCTGTTTCATAAAAAAAAACCTTGCAGATCACTCGGTGAAGCCAATCTAGACTTAAACGGCAAGTTGGCAGGTTCACTAGGACGTAGAAATCGGTTCCTTTGGATCCTAACGTGCCTCTCCTAGTGCTCCACGCCACCAAGAGGCCACCACTACAAGCTACCTGCTACTGACGTGTTGCCTACCACCAATGTACCGCACACTGGAGATGCACTATTCGTTGTGGATCTGTCCTCCACTGTCTTGCCGAGGGGCCGCCTGCCGTAGATTTGCCACCACTATTGTCGATTTGGGTGTTAGAAGATATTATTGTTAGCTAGCTAGCGTGTCAATCTAATCTAGTGGATTGTGTGTAGCGCATGTATAGGAAGCTAGTGCATGTATAGGAGATGTAATCCTGAGTTTGTTGTAATAAATCATCCACCGATGTATTGCCCCACAGGGGGCTTTTCCCTGCCTATATAACATGAAGTCCAGAGACCTGGTAGGTCATCTGGTTCCCCCCCAATTTCTTATATGGTATCACGCTTTTCTCTCCACACGGAATAGTTAGATCCGATCCCAATGGGCGACTCATATTCTTCCGCCGCCGCCGCTGTCTCCACCTTCGCCTTTGGCTTTCTCCCGCCCGTCTCCGAGAAACTTACCCGTGCCAACTACCACATGTGGCACGCGCAAGTCTCGGCCACCATCAAGGGTGCGCAGTTCGGCGCTTACATCCGTCCCGGCGCATCTCCACCGTCGGCCTTCACCGAGGGCGCCGTTGACCCCGTCACCAACAAGAATGGGATCCCGTTCCAAACCCTGCGTATGAGAAGTGGGTGACTCAGGACCAACAGGTCCTGCGCTACCCGTTCTCGTTGCTGTCCAAGGACATCTTCTCCAAGGTGTCCTCCGTGACCACGGCGACCGAGCTTTGGGCTACTATCCATGACCAGCACGCGTCGCAGTCCCACGCCAGGATCATCTACACCAGGATGGCGCTGGCCACGGCGTCCAAGGGGACGTCATCTATTGCAGATTACTTCACGAAGATGAAGGGCCTTGCCGACGACATGGCGTCGACAGGCAAGAAGCTAGAGGGTGAGGACCTCGTCACCTACATCCTCACGGGTCTCAGTTAGGATTTTGATTCTCTCATCACTTCGGTTGCCAACAGGGAGCAGCCGATCACCGTCAACAAGCTCTACGGACAACTCATCACGCACGAGCAGCGCAAGGGCCTCAACAACGGCGGTTTTGAGATCTCCGCCAACGCCGCCGCCAAGGGAAACCACAGTGGTGGAGGCTCCACCAAGGGAAAACAGAATGGCGGTGGCAACGGTCGTGGCGGCTTCGATCGCGGTGGTGGCGTCATGGCCGTGGTGGAAACAACGGTGGTGGTGGGGGTGGCCATGGCCGCAACTTCAAGCCGGGGGTGTTTTGCCAGATCGGTG
The DNA here is from genome assembly GCA_018135685.1 of Themeda triandra. NCBI lineage: Eukaryota > Viridiplantae > Streptophyta > Magnoliopsida > Poales > Poaceae > Themeda > Themeda triandra. The sequence goes on along the minus strand of JAENPR010000438.1, from coordinate 152,862 downwards.
GCAAAGAAGTCCACCCTGTCCATCGCTGCTACAAACGCTTCGAAAACTCCTTCAACGGGCCACCATAGAAGAACGTCTCCCTTGCCACGTCTAGTTCGTACGGTGTAGATATGAACTGGTACATGGACAGTGGCGCCACCGACCACATCACGAGGCTGGAGCGCCTCACCACCCGCAATAAGTACCATGGTGACGACAACGTTCATGCTGCCGACGGTGCAGGTATGGAGATTGCCCACATTGGCTCTAGTACTGTGCCCAAGTAGAGATTTCCATCTCAACAATATCCTGCATGTTCCATAGGCTAGTAAAAGTCTTTGTTCAGTTAATCAACTTGCCAAAGATAATCATGTTTACCTTGAATTTCATCCTGACCACTATTTGATCAAGGAACAAGGGACGAAGAGAACCCTCTACAGAGGCAGATGTGAAGGAGGGCTCTATCCGTTGCATGCATCATCCAACTCATCGTCGTTTTCATCTTCCAATAAACAATTCTACACTGTAGTCAAGCCATCTGCATCGTTGTGGCACCACCGCCTTGGCCATGCCTCCTCTAAAGTAGTCCAACAGATCCTCGATAGGCATAGACTTCCTTTTATTCATGATTCAAATAAAGATCGAGTCTGTGATGCATGTCAATAAGGGAAAAGAAAACTATTGCCTTATCCCAAGTCTGTTAGTGAGTCTAAAGGTCCTTTGGATCTTATTTTTTCTGATGTTTGGGGCCGTGCTCCCTCATCGGTTGGACGTTTCGAATACTATGTCTCATTCATTGATGATTTTAGCAAGTTCACTTGGATTTATTTGATTCGCCATAAATCTGATGTGTTCAAATGTTTTCATACTTCCCAAAGCCTTGTGGAACGCCAATTTGATAGAAAAATTCTTGCCGTTCAGTCTGATTGGGAGGGCGAATATCAAGCATTAAATTCTTTTTTTACCAAACTCGGCATTGCCCATCATGTCTCGTGCCCTCACGCTCACCAGCAAAATGGCTTTGCCGAATGTAAGCACCGCCATATTGTTGAGGTAGGTCTCAAACTTCTGGCCCATGCCTCTCTTCCTCTCAAATTTTGGGATGAAGCCTTCATAACTATTGTTCATCTCATCAACCGGCTGCCATCTAAAGTCATACTATGCCTTTTGAGCGTCTGTTCAGTGAGCCTCCAGATTATAGTCACCTCTGTGTTTTTGGTTGTGCGGTGTGGCCCAATCTTCACCCCTACAATAACTGAAAACTCGAGTTTCGGTCAAGCAATGTGTTTTCCTCGGCTACAGTAATCTTCATAAAGGTTATAAGTGTTTAGATCCTAAGCAAGGGTGGGTTTATATCTCTCAAGATGTTATCTTTGACGAGCATGTCTTCTCTTTTGCCTCTCTTCATCCAAATGCCGGTGCCCATCTCCGCAAAGAAGTTGAACTTCTCCCTGACATTCTCCTTAATCCATCTACTCACCCTAGAAATTCACAAGTGCTTGATCCATGTGTTGCATCTCTTAACCCTACTGATGTTTTGACAAGCACTGTTGCCCCTGGTTTTGACACATGTGCAACATATGGCGAAAACGTGGAGCAAATCCGGCGTCAAACGGAGCTCCCACGGTGTCATTTTATGTGTCCCCCGCCGGGGCACCGCTCGGCGATCGAGGCGGATCCGCCTGCTACATCCACTGCTGCCGCCAGAGAATCAACCTCGAGATCGGGAGGCAATAGTGACGTGGCAGCGTCGTGCGGGGCATGGCTCCCTTAACAGCTGGTGTGGGATCTTCTACGCCCACACTAGAGCCGCACCAGTCTTCTCCACCACATCCCGTGCCGCAACCGGATCCCACCGCACTACGGGCGCTGCGGGGCCATCCAAACCACCAGCGGCTATGCCAACTCCTGTGCAGATTCTCCCTGCGGGATCGTCGGTGCCCGCTTCGCCTGTGCACGCCCCTGCATCACCGATCGTGCCTCCAACCATACATCGCCCGATCACTCGTCTTCAACATATGGCATCCGTCAGCCCAAGCAGTACACAGATGATACTGTTTGTTGGGGGATGAATGCACGTCTCACAGCCTAAGAACCATCATCTCTTGATGCTGCTCTTGGTGACCAAAATTGGCGGGCCGCCATGGATACCGCGCAAAAGGCACTTCTCCAAAACCGGACTTGGCATTTTGTTCCTCGTCCGAAAGGCAAGAACATTGTTGGTTGCAAATGGGTTTACAAACTCAAACGCAAAGCAGATGGCTCAATTGACAGATACAAGGCACGTCTTGTGGCTAAAGGCTTAAAGCAACGGTATGGCATTGATTATGAAGAGACTTTTAGTCCAGTTGTCAAGGCAGCTACTATTCGCCTGGTTCTCTCTGTAGCTGTGACAAAGGGGTGGTCATTACGGCAGCTTGATGTCCAAAATGCGTTTCTTCATGGGATTCTTGAAGAAGAGGTTTATATGCAACAACCTCCAGGATATGCTGATAAAGGTCATCCTAGCTATGTTTGCAAACTGGACAAGGTGCTCTATGGTTTGAAATAGGCACCTCAGGCTTGGTATGCTCAGCTATGCAAGAAGCTTCGGGCTCTTGGGTTCACTCCTTCAAAGGCAGACACCTCCCTCTTCTACTTTAACAAAAGAGGGTATATCATCTTTGTGCTTGTGTATGTCGATGACATTATTATGGCAAGTTCGTCTTCTGTAGCCACCACTGCACTTCTGCAGGATCTACACAAGGAGTTTGCTCTAAAATACTTGGGAGATCTTCACTTCTTCCTAAGTATTCAAGTAAAAAAGGTTCATGATGGCTTGTTACTCCCTCAGGACCGGTATGCAGCTGACATCCTGTCCAGAACGGGAATGGATCGCGCCAAACCTATTGATACACCAACTCTGTGTTTCAGAGAAGCTCAGTCTCACTCTCGGCGCCCCCTTGGACTTGAGGATGCAACACGCTATCGGAACGTTGTTGGAGCGCTTCAATACTTGACCTTGACCCGGCTAGATATCTCCTTCTCGGTGAATAATAAGGTGTGTCAATATCTCCATGCTCCTACCACTGTACATTGGAGCGCAGTTAAATGCATCTTGCGGTATGTTCATGGCACAATGAAGCTTGGACTTCAGATCAGGAAGTCACCTTCTATGTTAGTCAGTGCATTCCTGGATGCTGATTGGGCTGGATGCCCTGATGATCGACGCTCCACGAGCGGCTTTGCAGTGTTCTTGGGAAGAAATTTGGTCTCATGGATGGCTCGCAAGCAAGCCACTATCTCAAGGCCCAGTTGAAAGGTCACAATGGCTAGAGGGGGGGGTGAATAGCCTAATAAAAATTCTAGCAATAAAACTAGACAACCCAATTAGATAGCAAGGCGGCAAATGTGCAAAGCAAGTGCTTCGACTACTCTATGCAAGCCGTCCTACCATGCAAGGCTACTCAATTTAATTGCACGCACAACAACGGTGATCAAGCTACACAATGTCGGTTCACCGAAACCAACCAAGCAATTCTACCCACGGGATTTAAGCTACACAATGAGTGGTTCCCGACCGACCACAACAACCAATTCTACCTTGCGGAAAGTAAAGAGATGATCGAATGTTATACCGCCGCGAAGAGTAGAAGATAGCCAATCACCGGTGTAGAAGCCAATCACCTAGAGAGCTCAAGCATAAGCACAAGGAGGTCGAAGCCTCGGCAATCACGAATCAACACAATGATTTTTTACCGAGGTTCACTTGCTTCCCGGCAAGCTACTCCTCGTTGTGGCGATACACTTGCTTGGTGAGTTGCCCGCTCAATTGGCTCGGTGCCAAAGACCCCAATGGGGAGCCGCAATCTCCACACAAGACAAGGATCCACAAGCCACGAGCAATCCACTAGAGTATCCTTTCGCGAACTCCCGCGGGGAAGGATCAAGAACCCGGTGTGGCCTCGAACAATCACCAAGTCGAGCTCAACCACCACCCGCTGCTCCAAACCGTCTACGGTGACGGGAATCACCGAAGAGTAACAAGAATCCGCAGCTCACTCGATGAACAAGTGCCTCTAGATGCAACTCTCAATGCAAATCACTTGTTCTCACTCAAATCTCTCTCAAGATTAGCAAAGGAATCAAAGAGATGAGTGGAGGAGTGTCTCTCTTGCTCAAAGTATGCTCAAGTGTGTAGAAGTGGCGAAGAGAGACTCCCCAAGCCGGCCAACCCTCTATTTATAGATCCAAGGTCAAAATAGAGCCGTTGCCCTCGGCTGACGACTTTATCAAGCGCCGGACGCGCGGCGGACGCGTCCGCCGCTCACTGCCTCGCCGTCGTCAGCCGACCGTTGGAGTTTAAAGTCGCCACGTCACCAAGCGCCGGACGCTGCACAGTGATCCGCCAGCGTCCGCCGCGCGCGTCCGCCGAGTGTCCGACGAGCGAGCCACGCGAGAATGCGCCCGGCCAGAAAGTTTCTGGTGCGCGTCCGGGGGACCGCCGGACGCGCCGAAGCCGCGTCCGGCGCTCAGCCGCCCGCGAGCCAGACACCCAGCCAGCCCAGCGTGCGCCGGACGCGTCCGGCCCGCCAGGCCCTGCGTCCGGCGCCCGCGTCCGACGCCCAGAGACATGCCACCTTCTTGTTTGATCTTCGATGTCGCGCCGTCGTCAGTCCGATCTTCAAATCACTTGTCCAAGGTGCTAACTCCACAGAGTAGATCACTTCTCAAGCACCGGAGTTAGCGTATCTTCTGAAGATTACGTCGACAAGTGTTAGCTCTCTAGTTAGCCTCTCATGCATCATGCAAAGTCACAACTAGAGGCACTTAGGACCGCGAATGAACCGAGGAAACCCCTCTTGATAGTCGGTTATCGATCCTAAATGTGGTCACACTAGCTAAGTGTCTCGACCACTAAACCGGAAAGCCCTATCAAGTATACCTCCGCCTTGATCTCCATGGACCTCCGTCGAGCTCGATCACTTTACATCCTTCATGTTCATCACGTGATCACCATGCTCCATCATCCACCGTCACGTTGCTATGTGTCTAACCACACTTAGAGCAAAGCATTAGCAACGTTGAGTGTCATTAATTACCAAAACCAAACCGGAGCTTTCAATCTCCCCCTTTTTGGTAATTGATGACAACCCCTCGACAAACTCACAAAGATATGGAAATAGAATTCAATATGAGATTGAATTGCTTGCCCAAGTCATTTTGATCATGAATCTTGGATTTGGACAAGCATTTCAATTCCGGTTTTGGTAGTGGTAGCTCCCCCTACATGTGTGCATCAAATGTTTGGTCGTTTTTTAAGCACACATGCATAGATGAAACTTTTGTGAGAGTTACCACAACCAAAATGGTACTAAGGTTTATAGAATTGACCTTTGAAGCGTGATACCAATCGGAGTGCGATAATAAACCTTCCTTAGCACCATGGGAATCTAGACATCATCAAAACTCAAGATACCTCATGGGATCACATTATAAACAAGGTACTTGAACAAGTGAAACTTTATGTCTAGAAACCACCTATGCATGCTAGTATTTCATTTCATCAATCAAGTTCTATACTAGCAATACACCAAACAAGCATGAATATTGAATTTAGCTTGCAATGCTCCATATCATCATGTATGCACACACAATATGCAACAAATAGTCTATGAGCTTGCTCCCCCTATCTGTGTGCTCATGGTTGGGTCATATCATAAAAATTGATCCCCTTCCATTGCTCTTTGTGACTTATTTCTCCCTCCTAGGTGTAAACTTCTCCCCCTAGGTGTATACTTACTTCTCCCCCTTTGTCATCAATGACCAAGAAGGGTGCATAAGATGAGAGAAACAAGTCAATCAACTATGGCCAAATCTAAATCACATGTCTAGAAAATGTATCTCGGTTTGAACCAAGGGCAAGCTTCTTCACACCTCATAAGAATAAGGGTTATCTTGACCATGTTGAGATACACATCATGAGCAAGTGCTAAAGATTCAACACTAGGTTTACAAGCTCACAAACAAGTCATATGCCATCACTAGATCAAATCAAGCATAGAAACAATAGTGATGCCATATATCCTTCAAATTTATTTGGTTTGCAATGAATGATTCTAGCAAGATGCACATGTATACATGTCTACACAACTAGCAAAGGATGCATGAAATGCAACAACCAACTTTACCTTGCTATGTTGAAGGGGAGGCATGTCATATATGGGTGCATCAATCCATGTTGGAGAAGCTAAGTATGTTCAACTCATTCCTCAACTTGCAATATCTCTTCTCATCAAGAGGCTTGGTGAATATGTCGGCTAGTTGATCTTCGGTGCCAATGCTTTCAATGCTAATATCACCCTTTTGTTGATGATCTCTAATGAAGTGGTGCCTCACATCAATGTGCTTGGTTCTAGAATGTTGAACCGGATTGTTTGTCATCTTGATTGCACTTTCATTGTCACAAAACAAAGGCACATACTTGAACTTGATCCCATAGTCCTTCAAGGTGGCTTTCATCCATAGCAATTGTGCACAACAATTCCCCGCACTAATATATTCGGCTTCGGCGGTGGAAAGTGCCACACTATTTTCCTTCTTTGAAGACCATGACACAAGAGATCTTCCTAGCACTTGGCATGTTCCACTTGTGCTCTTCCTATCAATCTTGCAACCGGCATAGTCGGAGTCAGAGTATCCAATCAACTCAAAGCTTGACCCCTTGGGATACCATAGACCAACATCTTGAGTACCCTTCAAGTATCTCAACACCCTTTTGGTTGCCGTCAAGTGACTCTCTCTTGGAGAAGCTTGAAATCTTGCACACATGCACACACTAAACATGACATCCGGCCTTGAAGCGGTCACATATAGCAAGCTTCCAATCATTGATCTATATAGCTTTTGCTCAATCATCTTGCCACTATCGTCAATGTCCAAGCCACCATTGGTTCCCATAGGTGTACTAATGGCCTTAGCATCTTGTAACCCAAACTTCTTGATCATGTCCTTGATGTACTTGCCTTGACTCACAAAGGTGCCATTCTTCATTTGCTTGATTTGAAGACCAAGGAAGTAGCTCAACTCACCAAGCATGGACATCTCAAACTCACTAGCCATCATATTTGCAAACTCTTCACAAAAGAATTGATTTGTTGATCCAAAGATGATATCATCCACATAGATTTGCAACACAAACAAGTCATCTTCTATCTTCTTGGTGAAGAGAGTGGTGTCCACCTTGCCCATCTTGAACCCTTTGGAGATGAGAAAATCTCTCGATCTTTCATACCATGCCCTTGGAGCTTGCTTCAAACCATATAAAGCCTTCTTGAGCTTGTAGACATGGTTGGGCTTCTTGTCATCCTCAAAACCGGGAGGTTGTGCAACATACACTTCCTCATTGATGAAGCCATTGAGAAATGCACTCTTCACATCCATTTGATAGAGCTTGATGTTATGAGCACAAGCATAGGCTAGTAAGATTCTAATTGCCTCCAATCTTGCCACCGGTGCATATGTTTCTCCAAAGTCAAGACCCTCAACTTGTGTGTACCCTTGTGCCACTAGTCTTGCTTTGTTCCTCACCACTAAGCCATCTTGATCTTGCTTGTTCTTGAAAACCCACTTGGTTCCAATCACATTGTGCTTCTTTGGCCTCTCAACAAGCTCCCAAACTTCATTTCTAGTGAAGTTGTTCAATTCCTCATGCATGGCATTTATCCAATCTGGATCCTTCAATGCCTCATCAATCTTGGTTGGCTCAATGAATGATACAAAGGAGTAGTGCTCACATATGCTAGCCAATCTTGATCTTGTTTGCACACCTCTTTGAATATCACCAATTATATGATCTAGAGGATGATCTCTTGCAATGTTGGAAGGTTGAAGAACTAGCTCATTTGCATTGCTTGCTTGACCTTGATCTTGATCTTCATGTTGAGTACCACTTGTGCTTGCCTCATTGGAATCATCAATCACTACTTGAGTTGGCACTGGCACCTCATCACCATCATCCACTTGCCTCGGCCTAATGTCACCAATGTCCATGTGTCTCATTGCATTGCTCAATTGATCTCCACCCACATCTTCTTGATTTTGATCTCCAACTTGAGAGCCTTGGGTTTCATCAAATTCAACATCATGAACCTCTTCAACTAGCCCACTAGCCAAGTTCCACACTCTATAAGCCTTGCTAGAAGTAGAGTAGCCAAGAAGAAATCCCTCATCACATCTCTTGTCAAACTTGCCAAGTCTTTGCCCCTTCTTGAGTATGTAGCACTTGCAACCAAAGACCCAGAAGTAAGCAATATTGGGCTTCCTTCCATTCAAGATTTCATATGGAGTCTTCTCTAACTTCCCATGGCAATAGAGTCGGTTGCTATAGTAGCAAGCCGTGTTGATAGCATCACTCCAAAACTTCTCACTCACATTGTACTCAAGTAGCATAGTTCTTGCCATCTCAATCAAGGTCCTATTCTTCCTCTCAACTACACCATTGGATTGGGGAGTGTAGGTTGGTGAGAATTGATGCACAATTCCAAGCTCATCACACAACTCTTCAACTCTTGTGTTCTTGAATTCACTCCCATTGTCACTTCTTATCTTCTTGATGGTAGTGTCAAACTCATTTTGCACCCTCTTGACAAACGACTTGAATAGATCATAGACTTCACTTTTGTCATAGAGGAAGAACACCCAAGTGTATCTTATGTAATCATCCACAATCACAAAACCATACTTGTTGCCCCCAATTGATGTGTAGTGAGTTGGGCCAAACAAGTCCATATGCAACAACTCAAACGCTCTTGAAGTTGACATCTCATTCTTCTTGGGATGTGAGTTCCCATGTTGCTTGCCGGCTTGACATGCACTACAAGGTCTATCCTTCTCAAATGTGACATCACCCTTGCTATTGTCACCAAATGTGATGGAGTTGAATCCACCATTGTCATTCTTGTCAAGTGATTTGAACATACTATCTTCACCGGTCATATGATTTGATGCACCACTATCAAGCACCCAATGCCTCCCTTCGGCTTTGTAATTGATCTACAAGAAGACATCAAGCTTTAGGTACCCATTTTTGCATGGGTCCTTGAAGGTTAGTCACTAGAGTCTTTGGCACCCAAATAGCTTTCTTCTTTGAGCTCATCCATGGTGTACCAATGAATCTAGCACTCACACCACTCTCACTCTTAACAAGCATGTAAGAAGCACTCATCTTGTAAGAGGAGGCACTAGTGTTCTTGTTCTTGCATGCATGCTCTAGATGACCAACTTGCTTGCAACTCTTGCAATAGCTACCATTGTTCTTCACAAAACTAGTCTTGTGAGGAGCAAAAGCGGCCTTGCCTTTCTTGGGGGTATAACCCAATCCCTCTTTGTAGAGAGAAGCTCTTTGGCTACCCAAGCACATAAGCAAGCGGTCCTCACCACATAAGCCTTAGCCAAGGTGTGATTGAGCTCCTTGACTTCCTTCTTAAGACACTCATTCTCAACTACTAGTGTAGAATCACATGCATGACCAACACTACTAGATGATGTAGAGGCATAAGAGCATGAAGGGCCAAGTGATGCAACAACAAATGAGTCATCAAGTGAATCACATGATGTGGACACATTTTTCTTTTCTATGTTCACCACTTGTGGTTGCACTTTCTCTTGCTTCTCAACTAGAGAAGAATGAGCTTTTTCAAGCTTAGAGTGAGCAATCTCTAGCTTCTTATGGTCTACCTTTAGACTCTCATAAGAAGCCCTCAACTCCATAAGTTCTTGCTCAAGGTTTTGTTTATCCTTGCGCAAGCCCCTACATTCTTTCCTAGAGTCATTGAAAGCACCTTTGCAATCTTCAAGCATGACCCATAGTTCTTCTTTTGTGGTGTCATCATCATCATCACTCTCATCATCACTATCGGGTGGAGGTTTTTCCTTAGTGGCCTTGGCCATGAAGCAAGACGATGGAGCACCAAATAGAGAAAGCTTCTCTTGAATGGCAATGCTTGCGTGCCCCTTCTTCTTCTTCTTCTTGGAATCATCATCATCATCATCACTTGAGGAAGATGAATCACTCTCCCAAGTTGCCACATGAGATTCACCCTTCTTCTTGTGATGGGAGGAGTCTTTCTCCTCCTTCTTCTTCTCTTGCTTCTTCCTCTCCTTCCTCATGGCATCTTCATCATCACTTGCATATGGGCACTTGGCAATGAGATGATCCTTGCTATTGCACCGGAAGCACTTCATGGGACGGTCACTAGATTTGGATGAGCTTCTCTTGCCCTTGGACCGGTACCCCTTCTTCATGAGCTTCCCCATTCTCTTCACAAGGAGTGCCATTTGTTCACTCACTTCTTCTTCTTGCCCACTTGAGCTAGAGCATGGCTCATCTTCACTTGAAGACTCTTCCTTCTTCTTCTTGCCCTTGCTCTTGGATGATGTGGCCTTGAATGCCACACTCTTCTTGTCATCATCCTTCTTCTCATTCTCCTTCTTCTTCTTCTTCACCAACTCTTCCTTCTCATGATCTTCTCTAAACTCATCATCGGCCATAATCTCTTGGAGGACTTGATTGGGAGTTGGCTTCTCCTTCATGGTTGTCTTCACCATGACGGTCTTCAACATGTCAAATCTCTTGGGAAGACATCTCATGAACTTGGTGGAGAATTGAGAGTCCTTGATTTCTTCCCCAAGTCCCTTGAGCTCATTGACGATGACTTGGAGCCTATGGAACATCTCCGGCACACTCTCATCCTCCTTCATTGAGAAGCTTGCAAACTTCTCTTGCAACATGTAGGCTCTTGCGGTCTTGACACTTTCGGTGCCCTCATAAGCTTCTTCTAGCTTCTTCCAAATGTCATGAGCCACCTCAAGGTTCTTGATGAGATCAAAAGCTTTATCATCAAATGCCTCATGGAAAGCACTCACGGCAATATCATTTGCTTGTTGCTTCTTCTCTTCGGCCGGTGTTGGCACCGCACCCTCAACAAGCTCAAACTTTGTTTCCACCACTTTCCACACCTCAAGGTTGATTGACTTGAGATGACTCTTCATCTTGAGCTTCCATTTTGCATAGTCATCACCTCGAAATGATGGTGCCTTCTTGGTGTTGTTGATATGCATAACCAATGCCATTGCTTCACCGTAGGATGTTAATCCAACTCAAACAAACGGTGCCCGGCTCGATACCACGTGAAAGGTCACAATGGCTAGAGGGGGTGAATAGCCTAATAAAAATTCTAGCAATAAAACTAGACAACCCAATTAGATAGCAAGGCGGCAAATGTGCAAAGCAAGTGCTTCGACTACTCTATGCAAGCCGTCCTACCATGCAAGGCTACTCAATTTAATTGCACGCACAACAACGGTGATCAAGCTACACAATGTCGGTTCACCGAAACCAACCAAGCAATTCTACCCACGGGATTTAAGCTACACAATGAGTGGTTTTCGACCGACCACAACAAGCAATTCTACCTTGCGGAAAGTAAAGAGATGATCGAATGTTATACCGCCGCGAAGAGTAGAAGATAGCCAATCACCGGTGTAGAAGCCAATCACCTAGAGAGCTCAAGCATAAGCACAAGGAGGTCAAAGCCTCGGCAATCACGAATCAACACAATGATTTTTTACCGAGGTTCACTTGCTTCCCGGCAAGCTACTCCTCGTTGTGGCGATACACTTGCTTGGTGAGTTGCCCGCTCAATTGGCTCGGTGCCAAAGACCCCAATGGGGAGCCGCAATCTCCACACAAGACAAGGATCCACAAGCCACGAGCAATCCACTAGAGTATCCTTTCGCGAACTCCCGGGGAAGGATCAAGAACCCTCACAAGAACCCGGTGTGGCCTCGAACAATCACCAAGTCGAGCTCAACCACCACCCGCTGCTCCAAACCATCTACGGTGACGGGAATCACCGAAGAGTAACAAGAATCCGCAGCTCACTCGATGAACAAGTGCCTCTAGATGCAACTCTCAATGCAAATCACTTGTTCTCACTCAAATCTCTCTCAAGATTAGCAAAGGAATCAAAGAGATGAGTGGAGGAGTGTCTCTCTTGCTCAAAGTATGCTCAAGTGTGTAGAAGTGGCGAAGAGAGACTCCCCAAGCCGGCCAACCCTCTATTTATAGACCCAAGGTCGAAATAGAGCCGTTGCCCTCGGCTGACGACTTTATCAAGCGCCGGACGCGTCCGGCGCTCAACCGGCGGACGCGTCCGCCGCTCACTGCCGCGCCGTCGTCAGCCGACCGTTGGAGTTTAAAGTCGCCACGTCACCAAGCGCGGACGCTGCACAGTGATCCGCCAGCGTCCGCCGCGCGCGTCCGCCGAGCGTCCGACGAGCGAGCCACGCGAGAACGCGCCCGGCCAGAAAGTTTCGTGCGCGTCCGGGGACCGCCCGAGACGCGCCGGCCGCGTCCGGCTCGCGCCCGCCGCGAGCTGGGACTGGCCAGCCCGGGCCGTGCGCGGACGCGTCCGCCCGCGAGCCCTCGTGCGTCCGCGCCGCGTCCCGACGCCCGAGACATGCCACCTTCTTGTTTGATCTTCGATGTCGCGCCGTCGTCAGTCCGATCTTCAAATCACTTGTCCAAGGTGCTAACTCCACAGAGTAGATCACTTCTCAAGCACCGGAGTTAGCGTATCTTCTGAAGATTACGTCGACAAGTGTTAGCTCTCTAGTTAGCCTCTCATGCATCATGCAAAGTCACAACTAGAGGCACTTAGGACCGCGAATGAACCGAGGAAACCCCTCTTGATAGTCGGTTATCGATCCTAAATGTGGTCACACTCGCTAAGTGTCTCGACCACTAAACCGGAAAGCCCTATCAAGTATACCTCCGCCTTGATCTCCATGGACCTCCGTCGGAGCTCGATCACTTTACATCCTTCATGTTCATCACGTGATCACCATGCTCCATCATCCACCGTCACGTTGCTATGTGTCTAACCACACTTAGAGAAAAGCATTAGCAATGTTGAGTGTCATTAATTACCAAAACCAAACCGGAGCTTTCACCAGTACCGAAGCTAAATATAAAGCTCTAGCTAATGCCACTGCTGAAATTATGTGGGTGCAGAAGCTACTGAAGGAGTTGCAGATTTGGTGTCCTTCAGTTGCTCATCTTTGGTGTGATAACTTGGGAGCTAAGTATCTCTCTGCGAATCCAGTGTTTCATGCCCGCACTAAACATATCGAGATTGATTTTCACTTTGTCCGAGAGCGTGTTGCTGCCAAGCTTCTGGAGATCAGATTCATCAACTCTGGTGATCAGATTGCCGATGGTTTTACCAAGGTTATTCCTGCTACAAAACTACAGCAATTCAGAAACAATCTTAACCTCTTGAGTGGCTAAGATTGAGGGGGAGTGTTAGAAGATATTATTGTTAGTTAGCTAGTGTGTCAATCTAATCTGGTGGATTGTGTGTAGCGCATGTACAGGAAGCTAGCGCATGTATAGGAGATGTAATCCTGAGTTTGTTGTAACAAATCATCCACCGACGTATTGCCACACAGGGAGCCTTTCCCTGCCTATATAACATGAAGTCCAGAGACCTGGTAGGTCATCTGGTTTCCCTAATTTCTTATATTGGGTACTAGGGCATTATGTACAGAGGGTGGGCACGAGGCTACGATGGGGTTTGTGGGCTGGGCTAGTATGATGTGGGTGCTGGGCTATCTGTTGGATGCATAGCTCCTGGTTGTATAATGTTTGGTGTAAACCGCGTTTCATCTGAATGTGACTTGGAAACCGGCACCAATGTTGAGCACTAAATTTCCTAGAAATGCAAACCAACACCAAACCAAAAAAACCAGAGGCTCGCTGTAGCCTTGGTTCGGTGATCGGTTTTTGGTGTAAATGTGCCTAGCCCTAAGGCTCACTATTACGGTATGCCGTATGATTCGATGTAGGACTATGTGATCTTGATGTGTTATTTGTTGAAAATCCATCTTCACCTAGTAACTTGTTGGCATGTTACTGGAGTGCATTGTATGGTCCAACAAAGGACTATGTGGCCCATCATATGATCTGGCATCTACACCATCGTTGGAGGATTTGGTGATTTTCGATCCTAATAGATTTCGTTCTTTGGTCTAGGAGGTTGGTATATTTTTCAGCTAATTTTGGTTGGTTCAATGATATTATGTGAGAGTGAATAAGCAAAACAAGGCAGCCACGTGACCGGGCTTTGCCGATGGCCACAGTCGTCGGCAAAGCGTGTCCTTTGCCGTTGGCCTGACGGCGCGGCCATCGGCAAAGGGCACGGCGTCGGCTGCCGTCTGCTCTGGGCCACCTTTACCGATGGTGGTCCTTTCCCGATGGCCTGAGCGTCGGCAAAGTTTGGCTTTGCCGATGGCGTGGCTTTGCCGACAGCCAGGCTGTCGGCAAAGAAGCCCTTTGCCCATGGCATATCTTTGCCAATGGCCCGGCCGTCGGCAAAGATGACTTTGCCGATGGCTTGACTTTGCCAGTCGGCAAAGATGACTTATTCCCTTTGCCATCGGCAAAGACCTGGGCCGTCGACGAAGATCCTGTTTCCGGTAGTGATAGGACTGAAGATACTCCTAGAGAAAAAAGTATGTTGATGTGGCATGGGCAATGGTGATGGCCACCCTGTCATGTTCTGACCATGTGTTAGCCGTTTTGACAGCTTTTGTGGAGTGAGACAGAGTGAAGTAGGATGCGGTGAAATGCGTCACATCGGAGTTTTGACGATGACCCACGACTCACACGACTCATCCCCTGGGTGCAGGGGCGGATCTATGTGTACTCATCGGGGTCAGCTGACCCCGATAACTTATTGAAAATAACACTAAATATACATGTATTCACATGCAAATTACTCTTAAAATAGATAATTAGTGCATGTTTGACCCCGTCAATTAGTACTTGACCCCAATAAGGTAATGTTTTAGATTCGCCACTGCCTGGGTGGTTTAGGTTTGTGCTAGAAAATAAACGGCGACATGGAAGAGACGAGGCCTTGCGACTTTGCAGGCCGGTTATATAGTGATCGATCGAGGAGTGAAACAGAGGAGGATGACGTGGTAGATTAGCAGCTGCACGTACGTGTGTGATGATGATTCAAGCTAGCGTCACAATTCTGTCCCCTTGCTGATTTTGGATACTAGCAGTGATATTAACAAAAGGTGAACCAGTCTATCACTTCAGACGTACTGTAGTACCAGATGGAGGAAAACTAATGGAGAATAATCGGCCGGTTTCCTATCAGCACAAACGTGTGCCCGTCGACTTGTCCAGACAGCCACACAGACCATCACTACTGGCACAGTCGTCGATCGCTACCGTGACTGTGACCTGGTTGGTATATAGGAAGATCACGCTCGCAGCAGCATTGCTCGCTGGACGTTTGCGTGTGGCTGGCCAGCCAGGAACTATATAGCACCTGCAACCCTGTCCGAGAGACGACCATGGAACTACGACGAGAGACGACCATGGCCCATGGGACGACGAGGAATGAACCAGACGACCATGGGACGACGCGGAACCTGCGTGCAGAGAGACAGCTACGTCTCGCGCCGTCGTTGTCGTGGTGGACATCCGTGCTGCTGGTGCTCTCCCAAATCCCAACCAAGCGCATGAATCAGGGTACGGCCGGCCGGCGCCGCGCGCGCGTGCGGGGCGTGCGGTGCTTCACGTGGGAGCACGATGACCTGCATGCATGGACCCGGCCGGCGGCGCGCCGGCGTGGGAGGCACGTTGAGAGAAACGTACGGCCGCGGCCGGATCGGAGGCGATCGAGGATGAGAGATACCCATGCGCACACGTATGCCACGGCTAATGACTTTCTGCTAGGAGATAGCTGCTGGTTCCTATTCCTCGTACCCGATCGACCGTCCCTTTCTCCGTCGTCGCTTTCGATCTGGCTTTTCCAACACTACGCCACCAGGGCACTATAGGGGCGGCTAAAAAGCCACTGTAGGGGCGGCTGGGCGAGCCGCCCCTACGCCCCCGAGCTTACAGTGGGGGGGCACTGTAGGGGCGGCTCAACACCAGCCGCCCTTACTACACAACCATAGTAGGGGCGGGCGGTGTTCCACCGCCCCTACCGTGAATTTTCAGTCGAAAAAGGAAACCCTAGATAGGCCCGCCGAGCCCATCCATGGGCCCAACGAGCCCATCTAGGGTTCCAGGCTTGCAGCGCCGCCGCCGCCGGATCCACGCCGTTGCGACCATCGCCGGGGCCCGGTCCGCCTCGCCGTGGAGCTCTCGCCGGCCCCGCCGTGATCGAGCCGTGGCCTCGCCGATTTCGCCGGATCGAAAAGGGAGAGAGAAGAGTGAGGAACATCAAGAGGGAAAGAGAGGAAGATGGGAGGAGACATACCTTCACGAAACCCTAGCGCCGCCGGATCCACGCCACACCTTGGCCGGACCCGCCGCCGGAGCCGCCGCGCCGATCCGCTGCCGAGGTCGTCCTCACCGGATCCGCGGTCGTGGAGGATGTGGTGACCGGGATCCACGGCTTTGGACGACGTGGACGCCGGATTAGCCCATCGCCGGGCGTCGCCGTCGTCGTCGCCGTGCCCGCGTCGGGAAGGGGGCGCCCGGGCCCAGGCCGCCGCGCCGCCGGAGCCGCCGAGCCCGGTCTTGCGGCTCGCCCCCGCGCGTGCCTCCTCTACCGCCGCCCGAGCAGTCATCCTCGTCCCTCGACCGCCGCGGTTTGGAGTTGGAGCGGATCCGGTTTGGACGCAGTCACCCGTCCTCGTCCCGAGCCGAGGCGGATCCGGTGGAGCGGGGAGCCGGCGGGGCCGCTGCGCGCCGCCATAGAGAGCGGGAGGCCGGCCGGGGCCGCGCGCCGGCCGCGGGCGGACGCCCCGCGCGCCGCCGTAGAGGCGGGGAGAGCGGGGCCGCCGCGCCCCGCCCGCCGGGGGGGGCCCGCGCGCGCCGCCGGAGAGGCGGGGAGGCCGGCGGGCCGCCGCGCCCGCCGCCGCGCCGACGGTGGCCGCCCTTGCGCTACCGGATAGAGGGGGAGGAGGGAGAGGCCGGCGAGGGGGAGGAGGGAGAGGTGGCGCGGGTGGATAAGGTTAGGGTTCGGGTGGGCGCGGCCGTCGCTGGGTTTTTGTTCAGCCGAGATCAGCGCTCCGCCATCAGATCGCGTTCGACGGCCACGATCGTCCGGACCGGGACGGCCCAGGCAGGCGACTGCGCGCGGCCTTCGTGGGCCGCATCGGCCAGTGGGCCAAATCGTTAGCGCAGGCCCGTTTAAGAAGGGAATTCTTTTTCCTTTTTCGGTTCGGAATCTTCATTCAAAAAAATTATTAACAATGGTTTTTGGCACCCCAGACGGGCCCACCTCGAAAAGTCATGAACATCAAGTTTGATCCACTCGTCAAGACCAACAATTGATATAAAGGACATTTTTGCATTTGACGAAGCGTTACGAAAGTGTAGTTCTAAATCCACTCGTCCCGCATGAAGTTTCATTAAGTCTGTGTGGGATTCAAGAATTTGTGACTAGAGTTTACCAACACTTCCTCAAATGCAAAAGTGTTCTATCTATGAAATATGTATCTTGATGAGATAAAACTATCTTGTATTCAAAATTTTTTCATTTGAGGTCATTTGGTACCTCGTTTGACTAGAGTTGACCAAGTCTCGCCTTGGATTTTCAAACCCTGTGAGAAGAGTTTACTAAAACTTTTCCAAATGCAAAAGTGTTCTATGTATGAAATATGTATCTTGATGAGACAAAACTATCTTGTATTCAAAAGTTTTTCATTTGAGGTCATTTGGTACCTCGTTTGACTAGGGTTGACCAAGTCAAACCTCTGTTTTTTCGGAAAATACACGTTGACCGGACCCTAGAAGGCCTCAGATGCAAAAGTGATGAACAGCAAGTTTGATCCACTCATCAAGATACATATTTTCTCCAATGGTCAACTTTTCATCTGGGATTGTTTAGACCACTCAAACTTTGAAACTTCAGTTTTTCGCGGCTAGACGCGGGTTTTCGACCCCCTAGGCGGGCCCACCTCGAAAAGTCATGAACATTAAGTTTGATCCACTCGTCAAGACGAACAATTCATAAAAAGGTCATTTTTGCATTTGACGAAGCGTTGCGAAAGTGTAGTTCTAAATCCACTCGTCCCGCATGAAGTTTCATTAAGTCTGTGTGGGATTCAAGAATTTGTGACTAGAGTTTACCAACACTTCCTCAAATGCAAAAGTGTTCTATCTATGAAATTTGTATCTTGATGAGACAAAACTATCTTGTATTCAAAAGTTTTTCATTTGAGGTCATTTGGTACCTCGTTTGACTAGAGTTGACCAAGTCTCGCCTTGGATTTTCAAACCCTGTGAGAAGAGTTTACTAAAACTTTTCCAAATGCAATAGTGTTCTACGTATGAAACTAGGATCTTGATGAGATGTAACTATCTTGTATTCAAAAGTTTTTCATTTGAGGTCATTCAGGGCCTCGTTTGACTATGGTTGACCAAGTCAAACCTCTGTTTTTTCGGAAAATACACATTGACCGGACCCTAGATGACCTTAGATGCAAAAGTGATGAACAGAAAGTTTGATCCACTCATCAAGATACATATTTTTTCCAATGGTCACCTTTTTATCTGGGATTGTTCGGACCACTCAAACTTTGAAACTTCAGTTTTTCGCGGCTAGACGCGGTTTTCGACCGCCTAGACGGGCCCACCTCGAAAAGTCATGAACATGAAGTTTGATCCACTCGTCAAGACGAACAATTTATACAAAGGTCATTTTTGCATTCGACGAAGCGTTGCGAAAGTGTAGTTCTAAATCCACTCGTCCCGCATGAAGTTTCATTAAGTCTGTGTGGGATTCAAGAATTTGTGACTGGAGTTTACCAACATTTCCTCAAATGCAAAAATGTTCTATCTATAAAATATGTATCTTGATGAGACAAAACTACCTTGTATTCAAAAGTTTTTCATTTGAGGTCATTTGGTGCCTCGTTTGAGTAGAGTTGACCAAGTCTCGCCTTGGATTTTCAAACCCTGTGAGAAGAGTTTACTAAAACTTTTCCAAATGCAAAAGTGTTCTATGTATGAAATATGTATCTTGATGAGATAAAACTATTTTGTATTCAAAAGTTTTTCATTTGAGATAATTTGTTGCCTCTTTTTAACTAATTTTGTGAAAACCCACCGTAGGCGAGCTACGATCATCACTAGTAAGGGCGAGCTGGATCAGTAGGGCGGGTGATCTACAGTGCATTAGCAGGGGCGGCTGGTGATCTGGCCGCCAGCCTCCCCCGCGCCAGCCACTGTAGGGGCGGCTGGATCACGAGCCGCCCCTACTAGAAATGGCGAGGCGCTCCTACAGTGGGTTTTTCACGTAGTGCAAGGAACTGATGGCTCACCTCGCTCGCTCGGTTCTTCTCGTCCTCCGCCACTTGTACGCAGTACGCCCTCGAGCTTATCCGCCTAGTGTGTGCGAAGGCTTGCCTCGTCGTCGTCACAGAACGATCGCTAATCCGATGATGGCGGTGTGACTTGTCTCTGCCGTCCTCGTGGCAGGCACCACGAGCCACCGTGAAAATGATCGGACCAAATGGGCTGGTGGTCTCTGTTTCCGAAGCAAAAGATCTTTAGGTAGTATTTGTTTTTACAGTATGTTCAATACTAACAAGGTTTTGCTAGGGTTGATTTTTTTTTTTGAGAAGGTTTTGCTAGGGTTGATTAATTAGTCGCCGTCTTCGTGCGTCGGCGTCTCGTCGACGATGTGCTACCAAGCAAGCAAAAGCAAACGCATGCAGTGTACGGCGATGGCTATGCGCGCGTGGGGGGCGTGCGGTGCTTCACGTGGCGAGCGCGACCTGAACCTGAATGCCGGCCGCCGGCCGGTGCGTCTCCACCGTATATACGGTGTCGCTCGTCCCCGATCATCAGCCGTCTGCATGGACCCGCCCAGGCACGTATGTTGAGAGAGACGGGCGGACGGATCCGAGGCGAATATCGATGCACATTGCACAGGCCACGGTGCCGTGTGTTTGTTCCTATTCCTCGTACAACTCTCCTGTAGTCCCATTTCTCTCCGTCGTCGTCGCTTTCGATCTAGCTTTTCCGTGGAACTGATATGCATGGCTCAGGGGGCGACTCGGGCGGTGCTCTTCAGCTCCGTGCCGTCGGGCCGTCCCACGCGCCTGCGCTTCTTGGCCGCCGCCGGAGCCCAACGTCGCATGCCCGACAGAGGGCTAGGAAGGTGGCGGCCGGGCTTCTTCTTCCTCCCAGTCCGGGGTGGTTTCGCAACGGGACCTTCGGCCAGCGGCGCCTCCGGCTCCGGGGCTGGTGGATCCGTCCTCCTCCGCCTGGATCCGCTCTTCCCTGCCCGGATTTGCTTCCCTCGGCCCGGATCTGCCCTCCCATTGCCCGGTTCGGGGCCCTGTGTAGTTGACCAGTGAGCTCTTGGGTTCGCTCGGCCGGTGGCACATCCGGTTCGGGGGTGGACGGATCCGGCATCCCCTACCCGGATCTGCTCCCTGCGCGGGTGTTGGAGCCGGGCTGGTCGGAGAACGTGCTCTGCTAGCGCAGAGATCCATGGCAGCGGCGTGGTGGTGTTGGGAGGCTAGCGGTGCCCCCCCCCCCCCCCCCCACCAAGGCCTCACCGGTGGAGGAGCGGTTTTTCGGCGGCGCCATGGTGGTGCGGCCGGCTGTGCTTTTGGCGGGTTTGCGGTGCCATGGCGGTGTTGTGGATTGTGCTGGGCATGGTGGTCGCTGCTTCTCTCCAGGCATGGGGATCACCGGCGGGGCGTCGTTGGGCTGCTGCCCTTTCGGGTGTGGGGGGCAGCGGAGGGGCTCCCTCCTCCTCTGCTCGTCCCTCGTCTCCTCTTCTTGGTGGCCGTCTCGGGACGGTGGCCGGGGATGTGCTGGCGTTGGGGGCGATTTTCGTCTTTACCGTCCCTCCCCCATGCCTCTGTCTGCCGTCGTGGGGCGGCCGGCTTGGTGACGGAGGCCACGGCGTCCGCGCGGGTGCTGATCCGGGGCTTCGCTCCAGTTCCGGCACCCTCAAGGGATGGTAGTTCCTGCGACGGGAACTCAGCCGGTTGCGGTGGCCGGCGGCGGCTACGGTTTTCGGCCAACGGTTGGTGGAGGTTCGCGGTGGCGGAGGGCTGGTGTTCGGCAGGGAACTTGGCAGGGTGCTGGCACAGCTTTGCGGCTGCTCACGTGGCCGACGCGTCTACTCTGGTGAGGCTTCTTCTGATGGCCGGCAGCGACGTCTTGGTGGCTGGCGGGACCCGAGTTCTTGTCCGAGTCGGCGCTGGGGTTATTTTGGGCGAAGGCCTGGCGACGGCGACACTTGCGGGTGTCGCTCCCCAGTTGAGGGCGTCGCGTCCTCAGCACATTCCATGGGTGAGAACCCAGTCCTGCCATGGACGGACGACGACGACGCTTGGGCGTCGTAATCTTCTTGAAGGCGTCGTTGTGGAATTCGACTTGGTCGGGATGTCTTTGGGCAGTGCTAGGTCGTCGTCTCCGCCAACGTGTTCTTGGTTGGTGCCAGCGGTGGTTTAGGCTTCGTTTCTTTTACTAGTTGTTTAGTTTTTAGGTTCTGTTGCTTGCTTTCTGTTGTTGGTTGCGTCAGTGGTGGAGCTCCTAGTGGTTTAGAGTGGGCGCTCGTGTCGATGACCCAATCCGACCAAGTTCTAAGTGGTTTTAGAGGCTTTGTGTCGATGTCCCAATCCGACCAAGCGTGGAGCTGAGTAGAGTTGAGTTGGCGCTTTTGTGACGCGAGTTGAGTTGTTTTGATACCTAGGTGTGACATTGGAGTCGGGTACCCTCCAAAATTGTATGTGGTTTTCGCCCAGTTTCCACTTCAAAAACTGTGTGGGGGTACTTGCCTTTTTTTTCTTTATTCGTCTAATAGAAATCGCGACAAAACTTTTGCCGTCCTTTCGAAAAAAATATGCATGGCTCACCTCGGTTCTCTTCCTCTGCCACTTGCAAGTTTAGGAGTACTACCCTAGCTTATCTCCTAGTAGTGTGCCAAAGTTTGCCTCGTCATCGTCACAGAACGCATGATGGCGGTGCGGCTTGTCTGTCGCCGTCGTGGCAGGCGCCACGAGCCGCCGTGAAAAGGAACGAATCGGACCATAGGGGCCGGCCGGTCTCTGTTTCCGAAGCAAAAGATCTGTAGGTAGTTTTTATTTTTCACGTTTGCTCAACTTCAGTTTCCTTATAGAGAGAGTATAGAGAGCATTGTGTGCTGCTGAACCTGATGGAAGGAGGCAGACAGCGGAGGATGACCACGCTGGTCAGCAAATGTCGCCTGATTTATTATTTTCTTTGTTTATTTTGGAAAAAAACAAGCGCTTGTGCAATAGCAACTTCCTTTAATTTTATATGTTCAACAAACAGGTTCTACTATGGTTTTTTCACGCATATGTATATACTTTGTTTATCATAGACGTTAATGGTTCGAATGCAACATGTCGTTGTATAGTTTTTTTAAAATATGTATGAGTGTGCGTATCTTTGTATTAAGAAGGAGAATAGAGATTATTGGCGCACAGACCAAACAAAAATTGAAAGGCTACATTGTGGGAAAATAACAACGAAAAACATGGAGATTATAGACTACGGTTGAGCAAGCACTGGAAGCCCGATCGCTCTAGCTTCAATCTACCGAATGACCCCTGCATGTAATTTGTCATTGTTGCAGCCCCTCTAAAACATTGTGCATTGCGTTCTTTCCAAATCTCCCATGAAACCAATGCGGACAATGAGTCAGGCATGCTAGCTCACTTGACGCCAGTGAACAGGCCGCGAAGTCTTCTCCACCAGTGCAAAGTGGAAGCTACTGATGCTGGGCAATTGGCATTGGAGTGCCGAGAGGATGAGGAACCATTTTTTCCTTAGTCATTGTGCACTTCGACAGGAGGTGATCAATTGTTTCCTGAGATTGATCACAAAGGAACGATTCACTGCGAGCGTCAAGGCCATGGCATATCTCTTGCAATCGCCGGTCTAGAGTCGTCGCCCGAAAGCCAACCACAAGAAAATCTTGATCTTGAGCGACGCCTAGGTCCTTCAAATGAGTTTGTGTCCTTGGAATGGTATTACCCCGACATGTATAGCATGAGGTAAGCCGAGATTTGGCCATATAGGTTCCATATGAGGTCCATCTCCATACTGTCTTATCTGGCTGATCGGTTAAGTGGAAGTCAGATAATTCCAAGGGAACAGGTACTCGGTGACTGCATTAGCTGACAAACCTCCCGGAATGCGCCTTGACGTCGTTGTATAGTTTTTTTTCATGTATATGTACTTTGTTTCTTCGTTGTAGTTAGGTTCCCTATTTAGGTAGTAGCTAGTCTTGGTTCCGTGGCTATATCGAGTAATACTTGCTCCCCAAGGCTAATAAGGTTGTTGTGCTTTGGTTGTTTCTTCTTGTTCTGGTAACCTAGGATGTAACAAATCATGCTAGAGGTTGCTCCTAGCCACTCTTAACATGAAAACTATGAGCTTGAGAAGACATCATGTCACACCCATTTTAATAAGGTATCAAAAGCTCTGATGTCCTTAGCCAATATATCTACCAAATGGCAACCTCCCATCTAATCATCCTCCGCTCAGCCATGCATAGTTGCTGGATCTAATCGACCCTAAAGTCTAGGATCCACAAAAGATCTTTGCCAAGTATGCTGACATAGCGCACTCTGAATCTGGGGTAGTATGCACTCTGGGTTTGTCGATGATCATTGTGAGTCGATATTATAGCCAAGTATGCCAACATATAGCTCATTCTGAAATTTTACCTCAGATCAAGGAGAAGTCGGGGCTTCTATCTCTCCACATGACGCTGTTGTGGCTTCAAACCTTTCAGCCTGCTCTCGTTGCATCTAAGTTAGCCGAGTTAGCCAAACAAGCAAATGAACTCAGCAGATTAAAAAGAACCATCAGCCACTAAACTTCTACAACGATTGAGTGCCGTAAGTAGAATGCTGAACATTGTTCAGCCAAAGTCGCATTTTGGCCTTTGGGACTATATCTCTTGTTGTTCGAAAAGGACATTTCAGTACTCTGTCTGATGTAACTCCTGATGATGTACGTTGTTAGGTAAAAACACTAAACATTCACGTGAGACTCATGTGAATCCACAGAGCAAACACAGGACGGGCCGGACTGCGTGCCAAACTGCCAATAATGTGTTGCCAGTGCCACACGCGAAGAGCTTTAGATTCTCCGCTGCTAGCTGGCGTCCCCAGCCCCAGCTAGCCGCGGACGTACGCGCGCGCCTGGGCATGCAGCTTTCGATTCGCGGGCGTCGTGGCGCGACGCCGGCCGCAGGTTCGCCGAGCGTTCACGTGCTCGCCGGCCGACCGCGCTGGACCGCCGGGACAGCTAGCTAGCTAGCCTATCTAGCGCATGCAATGCACGGCCAGCGCCGGACCACCACCACCGGCCGGCCGTCTTGTTCCGTCGACGCCGCTGCTGCCTACTGGTGACCGTCGCGATCAGCCCCCACAACTCCTTGTCCGCTCCGGCACCGGGGCAGCGCACGCGCACGGGCACGGCTGCGGGCCTTGGGGCATGGCCGCATGGTCCTGGCCCCGGATGTCGCCTTCCGGTCCAACGTTTGTGTTTACGTCTACTACTGAGTCTATCTAGTGCTGGTGGTATCTTCTTGCAACTTTTATTTTGCTTGCTTTCTAGCAAGCACATGATCGCTATCTTTGTGCATATATACGCATTTTGTTTGGAACAGGGCAGGTGACTACGCGGGCTTGCTTCTCACCTGAATCTTGAATTGTTGTGTGGGCCGGCATTATCTGAAGGTAGTGTTTCTGTTTGGGCTAGGGATAGTAATGGGCTCGTGAGAAGGGATTGGCTAAATGGGCTCACAAGGTTGAGTCATGGTGGTTTGGTCCATCGGCTTTCCTTGTTATTTGGGTGCCTAAATCTTGACCACCACCTCCTCTGCGGCGCTTGATCCGACGTTTCTTCAACCAAAGGAACAAGCTAGGAAATATATTTCACTTAAACTTCTGATAGTATACCTTTCCAAAATTACAAAGGCATTTCGAAAGAACAACAAAATACAACTATGTCCTTGAAAGAAACTCCCGGTCTGCCTCATCACCGACGATCGAAGCTGCCGCCCGTGAAGCCGACCGCCTTGCCGACGAATAACAACAGAAAACGTACATGCCAATCAAGATGATCAGAGGCCACCACCTTGCCGGCAAAAGGGATCTGGTGCTTCAATCACCAACAACCCCGGCTCACCAAATGAAGAGGTCCCCAGTTGGGAAAAGAAACCACCAGAAGCAGTGGGAAATGAAAACCTACCCGATTTCTCAAGAAGTCAGTAACTATACCTCTGAAGATCCTCACCGGTATCACCGAGAAGAACAAGAAGGGAACTTTACTGATGTCGCCGCCTCCAATGAAGTCGGAGAAGCCAGCACAGATGTCGAAGAGCTCTGCACACCCCCACCGTCGTTCACAAGAACCCAACGAGAGATATGGAGTTCCAGAACCGGCGAGTTCACTCCTCGGCAGCTCGTCATCGGCACTGAAGCACGCACTAGTGAGGTGGAGAAGGAGCCGGAGAAGCTTATTCCATAGACGCAGTGTTGCCTCCACCCTACGACGACCGCTAGTAGGACCTGCTAATCTTCGCTCCACCATCGACGAAACGAAGAACCCTAACCCTAAACTAGCTAACCAAACAAAGGATATGTACACTGGCCATCGATCACGCAACTCCTCTCCACCTCCAGCGCCTAAACGAACACCGGACGTGAGGAGGTGCCGGCGGGATCGATGTACGCCAGGAACAAAATTGCCTCACTGCCGCTGCCCTTGTGAACTGTAGCAAGGGTAATGGAGAGGAATCTGGAGGGTTCTTCTATGACTATAAACAATTGCTAGTTACCAATCTGAGAACAAGGAAATGATGCCTTTGAGAACTGAGAGCCTCCACAAAAGGTATGGGTTTTTAGGCTAAGGTATAGGTTTTCGGGAATAAATAGGATGGTGTTCTGGGACACCCATTTATAGTGGTGGGCTCTTAGGAGGGTTGTCTCGGTAAAATACATAGTTGAATACCATGCACATTGCTGCAGGAGTATTTCAACATATAAGATACATGATTCATGTAGCTTCAAAGTAAGATTCATTATTTATTAGAAATGTTGGATTCTATCAACATCTATCCCTTCATATAATCATAAATTGAGGCCCTACATAATAACATGACATAATTTCAACTAAAGAATTGTAATCCACCTCAGCACATGATCTGATGATGATATGCATATATACATGATCTGATGAGGATAAAATTTTTACTATAGTTCAAGCATACAATAATTAGCCCACCATAAAAAGTTCACCATGAATTGGACAATAGAAAGTGCAGCTGTGAATTATTCCAATTAATTATAAAAAACATAGATATAAAGCTACAACAAAAAAATTGTACTAAAGAATATCATATTATATGTTGACTCGTAGCTCTACTTATGTAGAATCCAAAAATTAAATTATCCATTTTATATTTTTTCTGTGATTTACTATTATTTTTCAAAGACTAGAAAAAATAAATTAAAAAATAAAAAGACAAAACCACTTTCAAAACTGCTTATATCAAGGCCATGGAGGTAAGATGAGCAGTGTTAAAAGTTGGGGGAGATGTTTTGCTCGGTTTGGAGTTCACGAAAGAAAAGTAGACATTCGCGAATGTTAAGAGGTGTAATATGGACTTTTTCCTTCTTGAATTACAGTGTATCAGTTTGGGCTATAGACAGTAATGGGCTCGTGAGATGGGATTGGCTAAATGGGCTCACAAGGTCTTTTTATTTTTTTACAACAGGTCTCACAAGGTTGACATCGGTTGGTCCATTAGATTTGTTCCCCTTTAAAAAAAAAATCCTTGTTAGGTGTTATAAACGTACGTACACTGGTGCTTAAGAAAAACGTACGTAGTAAAATTAAAAAAAAATGAATGGACTTATAGTCCAATGGTAGGACGGTCCAGTGGGGCGCTACCCACTAGGGTTCTAATTCTGGTGCTCGTATCTTTTCTTGGGATTTTCTCAAGAATTTTCCGGTGTTATGTGTTAAGTGGTAAACGACGTTCCCGTCGACAACG
Organism: Themeda triandra; assembly: GCA_018135685.1. NCBI lineage: Eukaryota > Viridiplantae > Streptophyta > Magnoliopsida > Poales > Poaceae > Themeda > Themeda triandra. The sequence goes on along the minus strand of JAENPR010000438.1, from coordinate 125,812 downwards.
AGGCGCCTGTGGTGGCCTTGTGAATCTCCAGATCTGTCGTTGCCTAGTCCTTCGGAGGTGTTAATAGGGTAGGGTTTGCGTAACTGTATTCATAGGGTGTGAGTGGCTGTGTAATTCTAAAAAAAATTTGAAAAATTCGTATACTAGTACCTAGCAATAGTTAGTTCCCCTAAAAAACTTAGTAATAGTTAGTTTTTTAAGATCTGCTAGTATTATAATAGTTAGCTAATGACTGGTTCGCAACTAGCTAACTAGCTATCAGATGGATGTTGTTTGGATTTGGTATCTAAAACAATGATGCATTGATTTATTTATTTTTACTCTAAGCGCCACTGGTAGTCGTAGAGGACAATGGATGCAGACATGCGGGACGGTATAATTATCCTTTGGCAATCTAAGACCGGGCAACTTAATTTTTTTTACTCCATTATCGAGGTTGTAGTACGTAGCTAGCGATACTTGTTATTTTGGTACCTAATTAAGAATTAAGTTGGCCTATTAGCCCTATTTAGATCCTCTGGAATTAACTTTTAGTTTAGTTGCTAATTATTAATCTAGTGCATGGCGTGATCGGACAAGACCCACCAGGATGGACAGGGGCCACACAACTGTGCGGTTGGGCGGGATTCATCGTGGAGGTCGCATCTAGCTGGGATCCGTGTTGGTGTTGCAGCAATGGCGGCGAGATGAAGCTTCTTAGTGCAGCGATACCACGTTCAACAGTGGTGGGACAACGACAAAGATATGGCTCCAAAATGGCTAGGTGCTAGACTTTTTTTTTTTCATTGGTGACGATGAAAGTGTTGTAAAACATAAGGACTCTATCCTAGAAGGAAAGGAGAAGGAAGAATCCTAATCCTAGTCCGTTTGTATGTGGGATGCTTCTACTTCAAAACTCTAGCCGCCGCGGCGAGACTATATATACGTGGGAGCTCTATGTTGTAATCACGAAATATTCAGAGAAATAAAGAATAGTCTCCCTACATCTTGTGTCTACTTGTTCTATTTCATCTACCATGTTGATCGTGAGAGACGGAGAGGGGAAGGTTCTAACCGCTGTCAACAAGTTTGTTAACACGTTATCAGCACGACAAGCTCTGCGTCGACATCGTCATTGAAGCCGCCGCCGACCTCGACATCGACGTCCATGCCGACGTCCCTGCCGCGACTACTTCGACGACGTCGACGTCCCCGACGTTGTTAGCGGAACGGATCTGCTACCTCTACCTGCTACTAATCTGCACTTCATCGACATGTACCGTCGTCGGTCAAGCAGACAGGTCTACGACAGTGTCATACGCCCTACGCGGTATGTATCTACTAACCACTGCCCTACGCGGCACGTGAGGTAGATCAAATTGACATCCGATGAGGTATGAAAGAACTATATCTCGCAGATCGATTACTTTTGTCCCTGTTATCAATCTGGACAATTATTTTTTTACCGTACTCATAGTACATAGAAATCGCATCTTGTAGATGCTTACAAACTGGTCACAGAGCGTGCCAATCTATTTTTTCTATAGAATCTGTATTCTGTACACGCAGTACATTGCTTGTTCTCGTACGAGAAAGTGAAACGTACGTAGACCTCCAAAGCATGTCACCGAGGCTGATGAGAACCTGCACGCCATCAACATATCTATTATTATATTCTGAATCAGGATATGTCCCCTTATTCGTAGCAAAGTCCATGATAATGCACGAGTTGTCGTTATGGGAAGAAGTTTAATACCTTATTATTGGTATATCGAGTCCAGGAAGGATTCGTGTCCCAGCGGCTACGACACGAAGTCGTACAACGGTGCAGAACACCAGCGTCGTGCACGCTAAGTATTTTGGCGATTTTGCCACTGCATGAGTTGAAGATGCACAAGAGCCGCAGCCCGCAACACGCTTGAAACAGAGCCGTCTGGGTTCTACTCGTAGTATATTTTTTTACGCCTGCACACGCTCATACCCCACAGGACGCAGAAGTCACTGTCCATCGTGACAGAGGCAGCAAATCTCAGTATCACATATGCATGGTTTTCTAGTGGACGGAAGGAGGTGGGGAGGGACCATGAAGGCCCATAAGCTTGTGTGAAATATATCCGACTTAAATCAGAAATTTGGTCGGCATATTAAGAAGTGGGTTACGAATTTTGGGATAAGAAAAAAAAATAAATTTACGGGTAACCTCGTAGCGTTCCGTAAGTTCGCTATACAGGCAATTATGTAACCTCGGGGATTTAAGTGCACACGGACTGTTGGCCTCGAAATCCAGCAGATTCTATGTATACGTGAACAATATGCCCTATATGTTTTCAGAATCGTGGTATATTCATTTTCTATATCATGAATTGATTTTTCTAATGCTCATTTGAATGCATTTACTTATCATACATTATAAATTATGCAAAATCTTGAATGGTTATACTAGAAACATGGTACATAGATTATGAGCTCTCTAAATCTTGCAGACCTTAGACCACCTTTGAGAGTCTCATATTTGTTTTTCCTAGCATAATGGATTTTGGGATTAATGAATGCTTGATATTAGTTCTGAAGATTTGCATATAGCATAATCCTGAAAAATGCTAGGATGCTTCTAAGAATATTTTTGCATAACCATCCACTATCTTTTGCACCTTACTACTTGTTTACACGCAGTAAACCTATATGCACATGATTTTATTATAATGATATATGCATAATTTTATGAAGAAAGAATATCCTGGACTTGCCCTGAATGGCATAATTATTTGTTATGGTCATTATTAAATCCACGAAGAATATTTGACTACCATTGAAGTGTAGTAAACTCTAGAATGACTATATGGCCATGAGAAGTAACAAATTAAGGCATTGTGGGACTCACTGCATGAGTAAAATCCCAAATTATAATTACAGAATATCATGTTGCATTGAAAGTTGATTTTTTTTTCAAACTTGTATGCCTATAGATTGAGATATAATGCTGCTCTATAAATAATAGCTTGAAGCTTTATACTGAATGTCTAGAAGACAAGATGGTAAATAAGATTTTATCAATGCATATTCTTGAAGAAATATCTCTTGTGTATAGAATATCACAGAGCAATATAATACATGAAGTATTTAAATTTACCATTACTCAACATAGAAATTGAGTTGAATTTTTAGACAGACTTTATAAACCAGGATATTATCAATTGTAATAACTTTGAATATGTGACTTGCATATATCATACTCATAGAAGGAGATCGAGCAAGCATGAAGCTACTAAATGTCAAGCGCTTGAAGCTAAGACATATGAGAACTTTTAAAGACTTAAATCATGTGCTTATAGATTTGTTGTATCTGAAATTCATATCCTGAAGTATTAATAGTAGTGGCAGTGGTGCATTAAGTTTTAATTCCCGTTGGATTAAGTGAATAATGGTTAATTTATTAGCTTGAAGACTAATATGAAATATTTAATATTCTTAGTTGCAATTGTTACATGAAGTAACATGTGATAATTTCTCATGGAATAAATTAGATTTATATGTTTCACATATAAACAATTGCCTATATTGCCTATCTAAATAAGTTTTGCATTATTTTATCCACAAAGCCTCAATTAATCATGAAGGTTAGTTTTTTGTGCACTACTACCATATAGGTAGAATGGAAACTGAACTTCCTAGAAGCACATGAACAATTGGACTATACTGGTGTATGAATTGCTCCTAGAAGGACAAATTTAGCCAAGAAAAACTATAATCCTAAAACTAAGTATTTAATATTGTTTAGCCCAAGAACTAGAAGTTTTGTTCTGCCCTATATATGCGAATTTCATGCCATAACCAATGAATACTAGAAGTATGATTGGATTCTATGGATCATTAGAAGTGATTTCATAGATGATGCAAGAAGCATATATCTACTTGAAGTAATTATGGCATGAGGGGGAGAAATTTTGGGTAAAGGCATAAGAAAATGTGGGTAATATATATTTAATAGGCATATCCTTCCTAAATGTATCTTTAAGTGCATGTATCAAGACTTGAAGTTTTGCTCGCGTCCCTTCCGGCCGAGTTAATTTTCTCTATTGCACTAATTGCAAGTAAGCTTGTAGCTTTGCATTTTATTGTTATCTACTACGTTGGACCGAATACCAACATTCCACATTAAACACATGCAAGTGTATTACTAGTTTATTCTCTCATTGAGCTAAACTATATACACTCTTTGTATGAATATTAGGATAGAAGCTATAGTTGTAGCTAGTAGCTATATTTACACCCCCTATAATTAAATTGACTAGCTAGCACGCTATGTCCAATGGTTCTTGTTGAACTAAGAAATATGTTGCTTTCAATGCATTGCATGCATAAGCAAAAGATTGGTCTATGGCCATGTAGCCTAAGATCAGGGGGAGTAAGTTAATATGTTTGCTCAATGGAGACTAACTCAATTGATTGAATGAATAATTGTGGATGATGGTGGATAACATATTTATAATGATTTAGGATTTATGAAGAAAAGGCATCAAGAGAAATTTTGCATTAATGGCAATTAGAAAATTCTAGAAGAAATTCCATGTGAATTGGATGTTGCGTATTTAATACATTTGAAGTATATGGTCCATTGTTTATGAGTACTTGGATCAATTATTTTGGCTAAATAATAAAAAAGCTAGACAATGAAATAGTTTGTTCTAAACTATGCTATGTGCATATCAGGGGAGAACATCTCTGAGTTTGAAGGAATGTTGAACATTCGCGCACTATGTGTATTCTAGCTCACTGCATATAATATAGAATAACCCCCATATTTTAAATATGTGTGTGAATATTTCCCATAAATTTCATTATAGCATACATGAATGGGCCTCTGCTTGTAGTTGGAGATACATAAATATGAATTATTGTAAGCCCATCATAGGGGATTATTTTGAAGTATGCTATTAAAGATCTAATATTGGCATTAGGGGGAGAGAAAGCCTATTTTAAATGCCAAATATTATTTCCACAGAAGGAAAATGATCTAGAGAAAATATTCCTTGAAGCTTGAAACAGGAATATTATCACACACTAAGTCTACTATTAGTTTGACTAACACTCTTGTGAAGCATGAAGCGGAGCATATGCCAGATATTGAAATGAGAGGAGTAACTTGAAGTTACAAACCAGAAGTTTTGTTTACTAATAGTAAACTAATTATTGTATACTATCAAGCTACAATCTATGGGGACGCCTATGGATTATAGTTTTAATGTATACTTATTGAATAGAAATAAAATAAAACTCCTCCATTCTCATGAAGAGAACACCTCATGAATAAGGTTGAGCACCTCATGAAGAGGATCATCGTGAAGATGGAATCCAACACACTAAGTGCGCACATCATTAGTGTTGGATATGCGAACAATAAAGTATCTCTTGTTTTTGGGAAATAACAAAGAGACAGAATAATCTCATATTATGAGAATATTGGGAGAAAATAATAGTTGTCGACAACGCTACCTCTATAATTGCAAATATTTCTCTTATGAGAATCCGGATCCGGAAACAAAGTCCATGGCAAAGTCGCTTGTAGCGATTATATCGGGTCGAAGAAATGCAATTGAGGTTGAATCTCCTACTAAGAAGAAATAAATGTTACTGCTATATCTCCGGCAAATAAAATGAATGAATATGAAATATGCGGTTAATAAGTGGATTATGAAGATCCATATTACATAGTTCCCGAAGAATACAAATCGCAACATATGAATATAAATCTCATACAAGTATTATGAAGTTTAAGGTAGAATATATTCACTAATGAATATTGAAGTCTCTAGAAGAGCATATCCTAGAAGGAATAGTCATCGAATAACTTCATAGTGAATAACACTATCTCATTGTGTATATCACTTAATAATCTCTCTTGTAGTAGAGTGAGAACATCCTTGAAGGAACTAATCCGTGAAGGATTTACCAGTCAATTCTTGAAGAAACATCATTTATCCCTGAAGTGAATATAGACCCAAGAGAAAGAAAATGAGGAATTCTAAACACCATGAAGGTGTCATACAAACATTCAGAAAGTGTAAAGCTAAGCAATAAAAATATTGATATCCTCGAAATACCATAGAAGGTATGAGAATAATGATGATTTGGCATTTGAATTATCCCCTAAATGCCAAATGCAAGGCTGGATTTATTACTTAGTGGTACAATCAAAGTCCTGAAGATTTATAAGTTTAAAAATCCACTATGAGAGAATTATTAGTATTGAAACTCTTGTAAGAGTTTGACACTATTTAGAAGATATTGAATATTGCAATTTATTTATCCCCATCATCCTCTGAAAGGATCTATTACCTTGAAGCGTAAATTTTTATTTGTTTTGCACAACTATTAAGTGGTTATTTATGCATGAAGCATATTGCTCTTTGTTATACCCATATAATTCATAGAAGAATTATGAGCCAACTTTTTGAAAGTGTGGTTTGAATAATAAAATTCAAAGGATGACTTTATTAGGGGGAGCAATTTTATTCAATTTATCTTGAAGATAATTGAAACCACTAGAATTATAAAGATCAAGTAGATCCTATTTGCTAAAACATTGGAGTTTATGCATAGATCGTGAAGATCAATATCTATTCATGAAGAATACAATATCCCGAAGAATATATTACCAAGAAGGTTAAATGTTGTACTCTTTTTTCCTATGTGAGTTTTTATTTGAAGGTTTCTCACACAAGGTTTTTAATGAGACAACATGTGCAATACAATTAACGAATACAATGTACTCTTTTCTCCAAGAACCGTTTTTTCCCACTGGGTTTTCGGATGGAGTTTTTAACGAGGCATGTGCATATCGTGGTAATCGCCCAAGGGGGAGTGTTGTAAAACATAAGAACTCTATTCTAGAAGGAAAGGAGAAGAAAGAATCCTAATCCTAGTCCGTTTGTATGTGGGCTCTTACCAAAACTCTAGCCCTTGGCAGGACTATATATACGTGGGAGCTCTATGTTGTAATCACGAAATATTCAGAGAAATAAAGAATAGTCTCCCTACATCTTGTGTCTACTTGTTCTATTTCATCTACCATGTTGATCGTGAGAGACGGAGAGGGGAAGGTTCTAACCGCTGGCAACAAGTTTCTTAACAGAAAGGCCTTTGCGTGGTTGCTCTCCGACAACTCCACCTGATGTAGTTGTCAATTAATGGTGAGAGCTTAATAAAAAAATTAGGCTGATTTTGCTAGTGGAGATGGTATTCCACGTTAATGAACTCAACTGATGTTCTGCCCTATTTTGTGCTTGATAGTGGAATGATTCCGCTTTAACTATGGCAATTGGGGCCTGATTGACTGGCACCCAAAAATTGCTATGTCAAGGTTTTGGCAAGCCAAAATTTGGACAAAACATTTATCAAAGATTTGGTGTCAGAATTTATATGGATATTCCCCTAAAATCCATATGTAGAAATTCTAATAAATCTCAAAGGCCCAATACATGTGTTCTCTAATGGGCTTTAATGGTTAAGCCCATGAGTAAAGGTGGGAGGTATAATATCAATTAGTACCATATTGCTAGTTGATGTAGATGTAGGGGGTCTTCCTCCGCATATATACGTACCGATGCTTCTGGGAATAGACACAACAACAAAGACTACAATTGGGAGTTTCAATTAGAAAATCCTAACGTAGTAAAATAGTGTTTTCCGCTTCTCGCTACTGCGTTGCCGTCGTAGTCTCTCCATCCCGATCGTCGGCGTGCACCGGCGACCGGGAGAGCGGAGTCTCGGAACCCTCGTCTTTGCGATCCCGCACCGGGAGAAGGCGAATAAGGTTTTTGGGAAGCGCTCTTAGCGCGATCAAGCTCCCAAATCTTCTACGTCGGCACATCGTCGTCTCGTCGTCATCAAGCTTGCTGGATCGTCTACGGGAGATGCCTAGCTACAAGCTCGTGCCATCGTCGTCTTGTCGTCATCAAGCTTGCTGGATCGTCTACGGGAGACGCCTAGCTACAAGCTCGTGCCATCGTCGTCTCGTCGTCATCAAGCTTGCTGGATCATCTACGGGAGACGCCTAGTTACAAGTTCGTGCCATCGTCATCGGCAGCACGTCATGTCATCGTCGTCAGGCTTGTGGGATCGTCTACGGGAGACGCTTAGCGACAAGCTCACATTGCAATCGTCGTATGCATCTTCACCACCAAGTACTTCTACAATCGGCAGGTATAAATATAACTAGTGTACAAGTAGGGTTTACACTAGTTATCATGTTCATGCTATGTGATATCATGATCTGTCCTGCTAGTATATGCGATATACTGATTTGTCTTGCTAGTATATATGATATACTGATCTGTCATGCTAGTAATCTATACATGCTCAATCTAGCTTGTTATTTTGTCATGATCTATATTCTGATTTTAATCTGAAATTAATCTGGAAATTGCCTAATTACTCAACAATCCAAAAACCTTATGATAGGCTTTTTCCTGATTTAAGTATGGCTGTTTTCGTTGACGTGCTGAGACTAGAAAAGTGTTTTGGTGCACATTTAAAGAGGTGGCGAGTTAAGGCCATGCTCTGGCTAAAGGCTAAAGTGTTCTGGATTAGTGTTGGCTCATGTGAGGGAAATATCTCTAGAGAAAATCGAGAGAAGATTCCGGGAAGACCACACTTGTTCTTAGAGGAAGAACAATCTGAATAATAAACCTTCCAATGCCAAGATAGTAACTACCTTTGAGAAGAAGCAAACTAAAGTAGAGTTGCCTTGCTTCACTTGTGGAGAGCTTGGTCACTTTTCCGTGGGAAAAAGAAGAATGTCAACCTCGTGACTATTAGCGGCTGACGATGAGGAGTGTGGTAATGTTCCTACCGTACTTTCGTGTTTCGGTCCCCAAGTTGGTGGGTTGATACAGGTGCTAATATTCACGTGTGTGCTTGACATATCTTTGTTTTCTTCTTATCATGGGCTTCAAGGTTCCTCTGTTTTGATGGGGAATGGGTCACATGCTTGTTCATGGTGTTGGCACGGTAGATCGAAGTTTACTTCGGGAAAAATTGTGCAACTAAAGAACGTGCGGCATGTTCCTACTATTCGCAAGAACCTTGTTAGTGCCTCCCATCTTTTGAGAGATGGGTTTAAGGTGGTACTAGAATCCAATAAAGTTGTAATATCTAAGCATGGACAATTTATTGGTAAAGGCTATGATTGTGGAGGTTTGTTTCATTTATCTTTAGCAGATTTTTGTAACAAGTCAGTGAATCACATTTATGGCACAATTAATGATAGTTCTAGTGTTTGGCATTCTCGTTTATGTCATGTGAACTTTGGTTTGATGTCACGATTGTCTAGCTTGAACTTAATTCCAGATTTCACTATTGCCAAAGGTTCTAAGTGCCATAGTTGTGTGCAATCTAAGCAACCTCGAAAGCCTCACAAGGCAGCGGAGGAGAGACACTTGGCACCTCTAGAACTCATACATTCGATCTTTGTGAGATGAATGGTGTGTTGACAAAAGGTGGAAAGAGATATTTCATGACTTTGATTGATGATGCAACTAGATTTTGCTATGTTTACTTGTTGAAAACTAAAGATGAAGCGTTTGACTACTTTAAAATCTATAAGGCGGAAGTTGAGAATCAACTAGAGAGAAAAATTAAACGTCTAAGGTCGATCGTGGTGGTGAATATTTTCCTACATCTTTTGATGATTTTTGTGCGGAACATGGTATTATTCATGAGAGGACACCTCCCTATTCGCCCGAATCAAACGGGGTTGCCGAGAGGAAAAATCGCACATTGATCGACTTGGTGAATGCCATGTTAGACACTTGCTAGTTTATCTAAGGCATGGTGGGGGAAGCTTTATTGATCGAGTCATGTCCCGAATAGAATTCCAAACGAAATAAAGAGACAACTCCATATGAGCAATGGGTTGGAAGGAAACCATCACTCTCATACTTGCGCACGTGGGGATGTTTGGCGAAAGTTAATGTTTCAATTTCTAAGAAGCGTAAGCTTGGACCAAAGACTGTGGATTGTGTCTTTCTAGGATATGCTCATCGGAGCATTGCCTATAGATTTTTAGTAGTAAAATCTGAAGTTTCTGATATGTATGTTGATACAATCTTTGAATCTCGTGATGCTACATTTTTTGAGAATATATTTCCTATGAAAGATATGTGTAGCAATGCTAAATTTTCTACTGAGTTAGCTCCTGATTTTACTACACCTATCGAGCATCCCGTTGAGCCATTTGAACAACCACTTGAAGAAATCCTTGAGGAGGATGACAATGAAGTTCTGTGAGGAACAAGAGACGAAGGATTGCAAAATCCTTTGGTGATGATTTCATTGTGTACCTTGTGGACGATACTCCCACCTCTATTACGAGGGCATATCCATCTCCCGGGATGCGATGATTGGAAAGAAGGCTGTTCGAAGTGAGATCGACTCGATTCTTTCTAATGGAATATGGGAGTTATCTGATTTACCATTTGGGTGTAAACCTATTGGTTGCAAATGGGTGTTCAAGAAGAAGCTTAGGCCCGATGGTACTATTGATAAGTACAAGGCTCGACTTGTGGCTAAGGGTTATACACAAAAGGAAGGTGAAGATTTCTTTGACACTTATTCACCTGTTGCTAGAATGACCACTATTCGAGTACTACTTTCCTTGGCTGCCTCATATGGTCTTATCATTCATCAAATGGATGTGAAGACAGCTTTCCTTAATGGAGAGTTGGATGTGGAGATTTACATGGATCAGCCTGATGGATTTGTAGTAAAAGGTGAAGAGCAAAAGGTGTGTAAATTATTGAAATCTTTGTATGGCTTGAAACAAGCACCCAAATAATGGCATGAGAAGTTCGACACCACTTTAACTAGTGTGGGCTTTGCTGTTAATGAGGCTGATAGGTGTGTGTATTATCGACATGGTGGGGGCCAATCTGTTATTTTGTGCTTATATGTTGATGATATTCTGATTTTCGGAACAAACATTGATGTGATCAATGAAGTCAAGTCCTTCTTGTCAAAGAGTTTTGACATGAAAGATCTAGGAGAGGCTGATGTAATTATGAACATCAAGCTGATTAAGGAAGAGAGTGGGATTACTCTGTTGCAATCTCACTATGTTGAGAAGCTCTTGAGCCGTTTTGGCTTTATGGATAGCAAGCCTTCTCCAACACCTTATGATCCTAGTGTGACATTGAGAAAGAACAAGAGAATTACTAGAGATCAATTGAGATACTCTCAGATAATTGGTTCACTCATGTATCTAGCTAGCGCAACCAGACCAGACATCTCTTTTGCTGTGAGCAAGTTGAGTAGGTACATGTCCAACCCGGGTGATGATCATTGGCATTGTTGGCGGTTCTTAACTGAGATTTATACCCGCCAACTATAGGTCATTATGGGGGAAATAAATATTTTATTTCACATATATCTTTACTATTGACCTAGTTCCACCTGTGCTTGGAGAAAATATTGTTTTGCAGAATATACACCAAGTGCAGGAATTTTCAGAATAAAAAGGCGCTTTCCGGAAGGCGTAAAATGGCAAGGAATACAAGGCAGCCCACCCCAGGGTCGAAGTGGGCCAAATCACCAGCAAAAGCGCGGCCCAGAGGACGGCCCAGGCCCGCACGCCAAAGGCGGTCGGGGGAGCGCCACCCGGCGCGGCGCGCTGGGCGCGGCCGCCCCCGACCGACCTGTGGGCCCGGCCAAAGGCGGTGGCCTCCTTCCATCCAGGGCATGACGGTTTCACTTTGGGGTTATTTTACCTCCATGCCCCTGAACCGCCTCCAGTGCCCTATAAAAGAAGAGGAGAGGCCCCCCACCTTCACACACACCATTTGGAGCCATCTCTACACTTCTCACTTGTTCATTAGTCTTAGCAGTAGTCCTTTTGGAGCTAGGCAAAGCTACTTGGAGAGCTTGTCTCCAAGAAGAAAAGCTACACTCTTGGTATAAATCTATGGAGCATTCTTCCTTAGTTGAGTTCTCATTACATTTATATATTCATGCATATGAACTAGAGTATAGTCTAGTACACGATATATTCTATGATCAAGAACTAGGCCATAGTTCTTGTGAGAATTGTTCATCGTGTTCTACATTGTTCTTCATCGTTCATATATTTTACTTGTTTAGATTAGATTGTAGGAGAGGAATAGCGGTTCGATGTGCCTTCGGGCTTGCCTATGTTCTAGCTCGTCCATCCGTAGGGTGGGAGTCCTGGGGGGACGTAGGTAGCTCCTTAGTATGCGGACGTGGTGTCCGGGTGCGAGGGAACCTTCGGATATGTCGGCATGCCACGGTTGAGGTGGTAGGCGGCGGTGGTGACAGCCACTGTCCGTCCTTTGTAATCCCCACGTTCGCATGTTGAGTAGGAGTTCGTAAATGCCGCCATCGATCGCGGATCGGTTGCCGCGGTCTCCCCATATTCCTAGTCTATAGTCGAGTCTTGACTTGTATAACATGTGGAATTAGCTGTTCTAGCATTGACTATATAGGACACGCTTTTTGCTCCGCGTAGATTATTCTTTATTCTTTATTTTATCTTTATTCCTTTGAGGTTGCTCTAAGTATGTGTCCACTATCCAAACTACCGTATGCTTACCCCGTATAGCACATTGGTCGGTTTCTCCTCATGCTAGATATTGTATTCATACCCATGCTAGAATACTTAACTACCCCATGCCTTCCTTTGGGAAACTATAAATAACGATACCCTGAATACTTCCGGGTGAAATGCTGCGACGATAGATCCGTGCACTTGCGGATATTTATCTATTAGGATGTGATCTATCTCTGGCAACACTCACGTAGTTGCTAGAACCAGTTTCTAGTAATTATGCCGAGTAAAGCCATTTAGCGTTTCTAGCGCTGTTATCAGAATTGGGCTCTAAACCTGTTTTGGTAATCGCGCTAAGAAATGCCAACAAGCATTTCTGGCGCCGTTGCCGGGGAAGGCATGGAAGTTAAGGATCTAGCAGCATGGATATGCATATTATATATAAAATGAGAAACAACAATGTCTATACGGGCTAACTTTTATGTTTTCTCCTGTTGTGGATGAAAACAGGATAGTGCATGACCGGTTTCTCCCTGCCGGAAAATTTCAACTCAAATCCGGAGGCACTCCTAAGGAGGAAGAGGACTCGTGCCATTTCCTCTTCTGCTACTCCACCGACAGATAAACCGGTCACCACCGCACCTACCACGCCGCACTCCATGGCCAAGTCCCTGCGCGAGTTCTCCGTCCCCAACATTGCCAACGTGCCCACCGGGCCCGCCGTCAACACAGGGAGACAAGAACTTCGAGCTCGGGGCCAGGGCTCATTACCATGGTGCGAGCAAGTTCATTCTGGTGGACTGCCTAGTGAGGACGCCAACGCCCATCTTCGGCGTTTCTTGGAGATATGCGACACCATCGTCATCAAGGATGTCGCACTTTGATGCAATCGAGGCTCGGGCTCTTCCCTTTCTCCCTAGTGGGAAAGGCGAAGACTGGTTCTACAAGGACAAGGCCACTGTTGACACATGGAGCAAGTGCTCCACCACGTTCCTCTCTAAGTTCTTCCCCATGGGCAAAACCAATGCCCTGCGGGGAAGAATCGCCAACTTCCATCAGAATTAGCTGGAACCCATTCCTGAGGCATGGGAGAGGCTCCAGGAGTACATCCAGGAATGCCCTCACCATATGATGGAAAGTTGGCCGGTGCTCCCGAACTTCTACAATGGGTTAACACCCATGTCAAAGGGGCACACAGGACGCCGCAGGGGCGGCGCCTTTCTATCATTAATCGGTGACGGTGCTACGGCGATCAACAAAATGGTAGAAAACCAAGCTTGGGGGAGGACCGCGCTCCCACCAAGGGACAAAAAGGCATGCATACCATGAAGGAGGCGGATATGCTTGCCGCAAAAATAGACCTACTCTGAAGAAGATTGACGGTGGTGCCATCACGATGCATCCGGCACCGTCAACGCCATGGACGCTCGCATGACGTGCGAGGTCTGTGGTGAAGCTGGACACTCGGGGAATGACCGCCGAGACCCGTGAAGAGGCCGCCTACCTCAACAATGGGTTTCGCCGGCGGCAAGGAGGAGGGAATGGCTGGAATAACCAGTCCCGTCCTCCATTCCAAGGTAATTCGAATTACGCCTCCGGGTTTAATTCAAATCAACCTTCATTGAAGGACCTGGTTTACGGCCAAGCCAAGATCAACGAAAATCTCACCAAAAAGATGTTGCATCATGAGAAAATCCTGGGGGACATGGACAAAAAGCTGGAAGGTCTCTTAACCGCTGTCAAAAGTCAGCAAGGTTTTAACAGCGTGATAGAGACCCAGCTTACCCAGTTAGCTTCCTCTCTGCCCAAAACTGGGGACAAGGATGCCAAGACTGAGCTAAAATCAGTAACAACAAGGGGAGGAAGGTCCACAAGTGATCCACCATACCCTGACCAGACGGCATCAGGAAGGCAGAGAGCTCAGAAACAAAGGGAACCTCCTGTAGAAGAGGAGCCACAGGAAGCAACACCAACAGGAGCGATGATAGACTATCCTGATACAAATGGCCTACCGTTCCCCACCAAAACCAAGAAGATGACTGCGGATGAGCAATTCGCACGCTTCGTTGAGATGATAGGGAATGTACATGTGAGCGTCCCACTCATGGACGTCTTGCATGTCCCTTCTTATGCAAGATATGTGAAAGATATCATCAACAACAAGCGTTCTCTACCATCCATAGAGACGGTCAAACTGACAGAGGAATGCAGCGCAGCAATACTCAACCAGCTGCCTGAAAAGAGAAAGGACCCTGGATGCCCAACTATCACTTGTTCAATCGGGGGCCAACAGTTTGACCATGCTCTTTGTGACCTGGGGGCCAGCGTGAGCGTCATGCCAAAGACAGTCTTTGACAAGTTGGATTGCACACAACTTGCACCAACAACCAAGACACTCCAGCTGGCCGACTCCTCCATCCGCTACCCTGCAGGGATTGCTGAAGACATCCCGGTAAAAATCCGAGGGTACTTCGTGCCAGTTGACTTCGTGGTGTTGGACATGGAACTTACCAAGGAGAACCCTCTCATCCTTGGGAGGCCATTCTTAAGCACCGCTGGGGCCCAAATAGACGTTGGAGCTGGAGAAATCCATTTCAACATAAATGGCCAGGAGGAGAAGTTTGAATTCCGACCCCGCAAGCAGGAACAATGCAACATGATCCGTATCAAATACGGACCAAACACTCAAGGCATACGGGAGATCGAAATTCAGCCCCAGGCCATCACGAGCAAGCCAAGGAAAGAAAATAAGGAGAAGCCAAAAGCAACCCCTAAAAAGGAGCAAAAGGCCGCGACACAGCCCAAGAGAAAGAAAACTGCTCCTAAACAAAAGGGCAAGAAAGAAAAGGTTTCTACACCACCAAAGAAGGTGGTGCAGAAGGGACAGGAAGAACCAACCGCCACTGCACCACCCAAGGCTATCAAGATGGAATGGAGACCCAAGAAACCAATGGACATACCATCCACAAGCACAAAGATGGAGGAAGTCCTGCCCAAACAAAAGGTCAACCCTGGGCCATGAGCTTCAGGATAAGCTTGGGGGAGGACCCCCATTGAGGTACCTGCATTACATATTTAATGCCTCGTGATTTTATTTTTTATTTAGCATGTTTAAATTCAAGTTTCTTGCATTGAAAAAAAAATTATTTTTATAATTCCATTCCATATATGTGCTATGAAATGTTTAGTTCCACCCATGTTGAAATGATTGGTTGCTCTGTTTTATGTCTCGTTTGTACTTGTCTAGAATAGAGTTTTCTCTAATATTTGGGTTCATCGGCTTACATTATCATGCTCTAGAAACTTGATTTAGTGGGTTGCATACAATTACTCTCATCTAGGTTATTGCACGATAAGATATAGTGACTTAGACCACAGCAATGAAACGTCCCTTTGAGAAAACCTGATGTCCGGAGTCTTTGTTTCAAAAAATTTCAAAAACAATAGTTCCTCAGTGATCGCGAAATACCCACTAGAGTCATATGATCTATTTGTAGAATAAGAACCTTCATACGCTACTTGTTCGTACATTGAGTTCGGTCGGATTATTACTGATGTGAGATTATGACTCTACACCCATGATTGAGACCCACTTGCACCCAACAAATAAACGCCAACTCTTACACTGAGAGTTGCGCACAACATGCACTCTCCACCATCCGTCGACTCTTACACTGAGAGTTGTGCACCATTTTTTCCACCAAATAAAATTGCCGACCCTTACCCTGAGGATCGCGCACCCCTCTCTTGTAGTTTGCAAAATTCTCCATGCATTGTTCATCATGACACCTCTCTCTATCTCATCCTATCCATCAATAAAGTTTTGGGCTATGATCTTAGTCAGAAAAAAAAGAGAGAAAAGAAAGAGAGGAAAAAGAAAAAAAAAAGAAAAAAAATGAGAGAATAAATTTAGTTATTCTTCGATAACCCATCATTTTTACATCTCATTTATCAATAAAAGAGAGCATGTCATGATGTATGGAGACCCAAAAATACCACAAAAATTAGGAACCATCTTTCATTCCATCCACACACTTGCACATCTCAATCAAGGTGTATAGCTTAATCTCCGTAAGGTTCAGTCCTTGACCTTACAACATATGTGATACAAGTATGCCCACTTACATACCTACCCAAAACTCCACTCTCAGCTTTAGTGGTAGGAAGAAGGCAAAAATTTGAAAATGCCTTTGGTGAGGTTACTATACACTTTTGAGCGATCGAGTGGGTCATTTGAGGAACTTGGTTTGTTTATAAAAACTTACAAAACCTCCGAACTGAAAGTTGATCTTGGGACAAATGAAAAGCACCGGTCTTTGGAACTGTTCTATTTTGCAATCGCCCAAGATTTGAGAAAATTAGAAGCCCCACTCCATCAGGAATCATAGAGTAGATACAATTGCCGATTTATCCAAATAGCAGTAGAACGCTCTCTTTTAGCTTGTACACTTGAGATATAATCGGCATCGTAGCAACCCCTGATCAACAACCCAAAGCAAAGACTTGCTCGGGACGAGCAAGGGTAAGCTTGGGGGATCTTGTTGGCGGTTCTTAACGAGATTTATACCCGCCAACTATAGGTCATTATGGGGGAAATAAATATTTTATTTCACATATATCTTTACTATTGACCTAGTTCCACATTGCTTGGAGAAAATATTGTTTTGCGGAATATACACCAAGTGCGGGAATTTTCGAATAAAAAGGCGCTTTTCGGAAGGCGTAAAATGGCAAGGAATACAAGGCAGCCCACCCCGGGGTCGAAGTGGGCCAAATCACCGGCAAAAGCGCGGCCCGGAAGGAACGGCCCGGAGCCCGCACGCCAAAGGCGGTCGGGGAGGCGCCACCCGGGCGCGGCGCGCTGGGCGCGCGCGCGCCCCGACCGACCAGGGCCCGGCCAAAGGCGGTGGCCTCCTTCCATCCAGGGCATGACGGTTTCACTGGTTATTTTACCTCCATGCCCCTGAACCGCCTCCAGTGCCCTATAAAAGAAGAGGAGAGGCCCCCCACCTTCACACACACCATTTGGAGCCATCTCTACACTTCTCACTAGTTCATTAGTCTTAGCAGTAGTCCTTTTGGAGTTAGGCAAAGCTACTTGGAGAGCTTGTCTCCAGGAAGAAAAGCTACACTCTTGGTATAAATCTATGGAGCGTTCTTCCTTAGTCGAGTTCTCATTACATTTATATATTCATGCATATGAACTAGAGTATAGTTTAGTACACGATATATTCTATGATCAAGAACTAGGCCATAGTTCTTGTGAGAATTGTTCATCATGTTCTACATTGTTCTTCATCGTTCATATGTTTTACTTGTTTAGATTAGATTGTAGGAGAGAAATAGCGGTTCGATGTGCCTTCGGGCTTGCCTATGTTCTAGCTCGTCCATCCGTAGGGTGGGAGTCCTGGGGGGACGTAGGTAGCTCCTTAGTATGTGGACGTGGTGTCCGGGTGCGAGGAACCTTCGGATATGTCGGCATGCCACGGTTGAGGTGGTAGGCGGCGGGTGGTGACAGCCCCGTCCGTCCTTTGTAATCCCCACGTTCGCATGTTGAGTAGGAGTTCGTAAATGCCGCCATCGGCGCGGACCGGTTGCCGCGGTCTCCCCATATTCCTAGTCTATAGTCGAGTCTTGACTTGTATAATATGTGGAATTAGTTGTTCTAGCATTGACTATATAGGATCTGCCTGCTCCGCGTAGATTATTCTTTATTCTTTATTTTATCTTTATTCCTTTGAGGTTGCTCTAAGTGTGTGTCCACTATCCAAACTACCATATGCTTACCCCTGTATAGCACATTGATCGGTTTCTCCTCATGCTAGATATTGTATTCATACCCATGCTAGAATACTTAACTACCCCATGCCTTCCTTTGGGAAATTATAAATAACGATACCCTGAATACTTTCAGGTGAAATGCTGCGACGATAGATCCGTGCGCTTGCGGATATTTATCTATTAGGATGTGATCTATCTCTGGCAACACTCACGTAGTTGCTAGAACCAGTTTCTAGTAATTATGCCGAGTAAAGCCATTTAGCGTTTCTAGCGCTGTTATCAGAATTGGGCTCTAAACCTGTTTTGGTAATCACGCTAAGAAATGCCAACAGGCATGCACTTGAAAGGGTCTTGCGTTATCTTAAGGGTACAATGAGTTTTGGGATTCACTATTCTGGGCACCCAACTGTGCTAGAGGGATATAGTGATGCGAACTGGATTTCTGATATTGATCAAATCTACGCCACTAGTGGGTATGTATTTACTCTTGGTGGTGCATTGTCATGGAGGTCTTGTAAACAGACTATATTGACTAAATCAACCATGGAAGCGGAACTTACTTGCTTTAGATACGGATCTGCAGAGCGAGTGGCTGCGTGAGCTCTTGTCGACTTACCGGTGGTTGAAAAACCAATACCGGCTATCCCGATGAACTGTGACAATCAAACGGTGATCACTAAAGTGAATAGTGCTAAGGATAATGCGAAGTCAACAAGACACGTTAAAAGACGTTTGAAAACCGTCGGGAAGGCCGAGAAACTCCGGAGTAATTAGTGTGGCTTATGTCCAAACGGACAAAAACTGGCAGATCCCTTTACAAAAGGGCTATCACGGAATGTGATAGAAATCGCATCAAGGGAGATGGGAATGAGACCCATGTGAGTTTACGGCGGTAGTAACCCAACCTTTTTGATCGGAGATCCCGTGACTAAGGATCTCAGGAAGAACAAGCTTGTTGGTAAACGAGGAGAGTATAATAATAACCCTCTCTAAGTGAAGATGCAATACTCTCAATGCAATGAGGCCTTTGTATGGCGGGTTGGCTAATGCCTTAATATGTTCTATTGGCTTTAACAAGCGAAGATGCTATCCTACTGAGCATTCTTGAATGAACATACCTATATGAGTTTTGACGTTAAACGTCGCGTCTATGAGACTTGGGTGGTCTCTAGTAAGCTCATGAAGAGACCAAGGAGTATGACGTATATACTCCACCCACGGGGAAGGCTACGCGGCCCGGTACTAGTTTGACTTTGAGTAAAACTCATTCGCACAAAACTTGCAATTCAAGGCGTAGTCCATTGTTCAAGTTGTGAATTGGTCTAACTTAAAGCTCTAGGCGGATGTTCAACTTAACGGTCTCTGCTGAAATACTAGTATATAAATAGTAGTGAGAGAGAAGGAAAATGTCTATATTGGGAATTTGAGATCGGTGGGGGATTGTTAGAATTTATATGGATATTCCCCTAAAATCCATATGTAGAAATTATAATAAATCTCAAAGGCCCAATACATGTGTTCCCTAATGGGCTTTAATGATTAAGCCCATGAGTAAAGGTGGGAGGTATAATATCAATTAGTACCATATTGCTAGTTGATGTAGATGTAGGGGTCTTCCTCCGCATATATACGTACCGATGCTTCTGGGAATAGACACAACAACAAAGACTACAATTGGGAGTTTCAATTAGAAAATCCTAACGTAGTAAAATAGTGTTTTCCGCTTCTCGCTACTGCGTTGCCGTCGTAGTCTCTCCATCCCGATCGTCGGCGTGCACCGGCGACCGGAGAGCGGTCTCCGGAACCCTCGTCTTTGCGATCCTGCACCGGGAGAAGGCGAATAAGGTTTTTGGGAAGTGCTCTTAGCGCGCGACTTGCTCCCAAATCTTCTACGTCGGCACATCGTCGCCTCGTCGTCATCAAGCTTGCTGGATCGTCTACGGGAGACGCCTAGCTACAAGCTCGTGCCATCGTCGTCTCGTCATCATCAAGCTTGCTGGATCGTCTACGGGAGACGCCTAGTTACAAGCTCGTGCCATCGTCGTCGGCAGCACGTCATCTCATCGTCGTCAGGCTTGTGGGATCGTCTACGGGAGACGCTCAGCGACAAGCTCACATTGCAATCGTCGTATGCATCTTCACCACCAAGTACTTCTACAATCGGCGGTATAAATATAACTAGTGTACAAGTAGGGTTTACACTAGTTATCATGTTCATGCTATGTGATATCATGATCTGTCACCTAGTATATGCGATATACTGATTTGTCTTGCTAGTATATATGATATACTTGATCTGTCATGCTAGTAATCTATACATGCTCAATCTAGCTTGTTATTTTGTCATGATCTATATTCTGATTTTAATCTGGAAATTAATCTAGAAATTGCCTAATTACTCAACATTTGGCAAGCTAAATGTGAGAAGTTGGCAAGTTTTGATAGCCAACAAAATACTTGTCAAAATCATGACTTGCCAAATCCTTGGCAAGAAACATTTTGGTAGTCAACCAATTAGGGCCTCTTGATATGTAACTTAGAAGTAACACACAAATTGATACAATTGAAGGTAATCGAGAGTTTTGGTGGTCTCATAGCTTAACATGAGAGTAGAGAAATAAAAATGAATGACCCTTATTAGTGGGTTCCATCTATATATGTTATAGAGAGATTTTAAGAGGCCATATATGATGTTGGGCCTATATGGGGAGATTTATGAGGTGGTGGCCCATACCATCCACCTCTATAAAATAAAAAGGAATGATTCCCCATAAATCTTTTTTAGTACTGTAAAGGGATGGTTTTCATAAACGACGTGTCAAAGACGATATAAAACCGCCTCTAAAAATCAATGGTGACCGCCTCTTTTAAACAGTTTTGTAGTTGTATACATATCTATTGAGCAAATTCCCTGTATGGTGTTATTAAGAGCTATAGGCATCACCATTTGTTATATCACCATGCGCAGTAATCCCTTCCATGCCCACGAGGATGTATGATCTCTGCAAAGAGTGATATGAGATTATGGGGAGGGAAGAGAAATTAGGGTGGGAGCAGGAAAGAGTAAAGTCAGCAAACCACGCATTGTCTACCAAACTCTAAGACAAATCAGAATTAATAGCAATGAAGGGATTCTATATTTTCTGAATAGGCAGTAGTGTCAAGATGGAAAATTCTAAATTGACGACGCTGAAGCGATTGAACTTATCAACATGACTTATCGACCATGAAACAATATTTTCTCTCATAACAAAATAACATCTGCTGGCTTGTTAGGCACAGAAACCATCAGCCGAAGTTTCCAGTTGCTTGTATTTAGTACAAGAATGTTAAAAAAAATCAGTACATGAATAGGAGTTAATTGACGCATTGCCACATGTCTTTTATTTATCCCAAGATAATCGCCCTGTTCGTTTGCTCTTATCAGCACTTTCAGCCAGCGATTCAACAGTGTTTTTCTCTCACAACAAATCAGCATCAGCAAGAATTAGCCAGCCAGAAACGACCAAACGAACAGGGCGAAATGTCTCTCTTTCGTGCACCAGATCTCTCTATTATATTACTTCCTTCGTTTCAAACTATAAATCGCTTTGATTTTTTTGATAATCCATTTTGCCATGTATGTAGACATATTGTGTTAAAAAGTCAAAGCGACTTATAATTTAAAACGGAGGAAGTATTAGTTAGGCTGTGTAAAAGAGTTGGGAAAATGATCCTTTCGATGTTTTTTTTTTATGACGAATTTAAATCAACATTAATTACACGCAATGTCAAGTACAACAGCTACATGCCGAAAATATTGACTGGTGCTCTGCTTGATTTTGCACACGGACGGTTACAAGAAAGCAGCAGTCTCTAGCAAAATATATAAGACCAAACACATTGCTGACGGTAGATGATTTGTCCCTCGCAGCAGCAGCAATCGCAAATAATTGGGGTGGGCTGCAAGGATAAGCGGCTGATTAGTCGACGTGTATATGTTTTAGCGTAAAGTGAATGGTAACAAGAATATGCAGCATATGATCAATAAATATTCGAACATTCAGTGTAATTGTTTTACAGAATGACAGCTCAGCCGGTTTATACACATGATCGAGTTGTATAGGACTTGTTGTATATTTGTACCGCGTGTATATTTGCGATTGGGGCCTTGTTTAATTCCGGAATCGGGCGCACCGATTCGGGACTGTGTGCTACAGTGCGTAATAAATGCGCATTGTAGCAATTTTGTTTTTATGTGGTAAAAATTGTCCAAATTTTGAATAATTAGTCTCAAAATGTTCGTCTCGCAAAGTACAATAAAACTGTGTAATTAGTTTTTGATTTCATCTATATTTAGTACTCCATGCATGTGCCAACATTTTGATATGATAGAGAATAGGAATTCTGCATAGTGAATTTGGGGGGTGAAATTCTAGAACTAAACAAGGCCTGGTTGTTATAAGTTGCAACCATAGTCCATAGCGTCCTTGATGTTGTTGTCACGTCAACTCCTTGATGATGTTACTATATATGTATATAAGCCGATTTTAAAAATCCTTACAATATTACCCAACTCCTACTATAGAGTACGGAGTATATATATATAATGTGCGTGTACTGTGTAAGCTCAATGTTTTAAAAGTATATCCGGCAGTGACGAATAAAATATGCCCTGCTGACTATTGTGAATGGACGCGGGTCAGAATTTAATATTATTATGGGACAAATACGATTTGATTTGCTTCACCACAAACGGAAATTAGAAATACTACCGAGAGTACGTATACACTTGCAATAATCAAAAGTAGTTCTATATATATTATATATACAATCACGGATCGGAGATCGACCAAGAGCTGTCTAGTCTAGCTAATCAACAAATGATACTAGTTTCGATCATGAACGCTCACCAAACAATAATATACGTCGTCGATACATATATAATATAACAGAATCAAAATGGGTCCTGGCCCTCCAGGGTTGCTGAACAAAGATCTTCGTGTTCACTCCTCTTATGTTGTCTTGGTTAACCTAATTTCTCAATCCAAACACACCATCGCTTTCTGCTTCAACTTTTTTTCTCTTCTGAAGGAAAGGAACTATTTTAAAACTTGGCATATAGTACATCCTCAAATTAATTAATTACATCTAAAAACAATATTATAAGTACAAGTGCTTAATCATATCTTCTTCGATGGGCCTTGGTCGATGTAGCAAATGCTTGAGATAAGTGGGGTCACATTGAACACCGAAGCCAGAGTATAGTCCTTGTGCTAAAAATCCCCAAAACCTTAGATATATGTTGCAAGAAGATCGCTCAGAAATAGGACCGAAACATAACTGAATTCATTGATCAGTACAACACAGCTAGGGTTAATGTCACCTAGCTAGGGTTAATGTCCCTATGGGGAGTGTCCATGAACACACGTTTGCCTTTGCAGATAGTAACGATGATAAACTAACCTCCTACTGATACAATCCAACTCCTGGAAATGTGACTTCGTCATGGCTATAGTCAAAATCATTGCAGGTAACAAGGTCCTGGCCGAACATCAATGATGAATTTGTTAGTAGATTTATTTGGACTAAACTTAAGTGAACTCAAACTAAAGAACTTCTCAATTATAGAAGAGGGGTGAAGTCCTCTCCTTCCTATCATTGGTGGCCTCACCGGAGAGGAAGGAGGAGCCCTGGCCCTAGGCCACGACTGCGATTGAGGTGCCATGACGTCGACAACCGCAGTGGCTTGGAGACCTTACGGTGGCTATTACATGTGGCGCTTTCGATATCTCAACTTTTGCACTATCATTTCTTGATTGCAAATATACATGCATGACACAATTGAGATCCTGGCTAATCAACTTGGTTATATTAATTGTTAATCATGCTTGTATATGATAGTGAATAATCAATGCGTGTAGTTGGGTGTTCATCATTATTTATTGGATTAAGTCCATGTTTGTTTAAGTTGCTCTTTCAAATTGTACATATATTTGACCTTTTAGAACCCCTGCAATTTAATTTATATTATGTGTATAATAGTTTTTATCCTAAAATATTGACCACTAACTGTAGTTTATACACATAAGGTGATAGGATTGTCCAAACTGTGTCATTGTGGTCATTTGGCTGATAAATTGGATGTTGTTTTTATGTAAGAGAAAAACATTGTACCATGGCTTATAAGCTAGCCTGATAAGTTCAAGTGAATACGACGCGTTGAGGATA
This sequence comes from Themeda triandra, assembly GCA_018135685.1. Taxonomy (NCBI): domain Eukaryota; kingdom Viridiplantae; phylum Streptophyta; class Magnoliopsida; order Poales; family Poaceae; genus Themeda; species Themeda triandra. Next base: position 101,286 of record JAENPR010000438.1, on the reverse strand, counting down.
CCGAGCGTTGTTTAGTGTAGGGCTCTTGCTTTAGATTCTCTATGCAAGCTGAACTACTACATAAATGATTTTGTGAGACCAATAATTAACAGAGTCGGTCATAAAATTAACCATCTCCTAAAATACCTGAGGAGGTTTGTCTCTGAAAATGGCCTTTTCAGCTTACAATCTCCTAGTACATTTCAGAGAATCATTTATATAGAATAAATACAGAATCACTTCTTAGTAAACAAGTGTTTAGCAGAGCTCTTACATCCAGCCTAAAAGCTTCTAGCTCTGGGAGCTCTGCCATGCCATGCATGAATGCTCAATTCAGTCTCTGTAGCATGTGTTGTTGACGGGCACACTTTACTATCTATCACCAGAAGAATACAGCGCTATTGATTTATAACATAAATCCAAGAAAAAATGTGATCGTTACAGAGAATCTGAGGACTTGTAATTAAGGGGGTTCACTCAGCTTGCTATTGTTTTCATATATGCAAGTAATAACACATGAAAACATGGAATAATCGATCATTAAAAAAGAACACGGTACATTATGTGTGGTACATGAACATGCGTTTTACAGAGATGAGATTGTAAAAAAAAAAACATGCACTCTATGATTCATATTTATAAAGCTCTCTCTAAATAACTTGCAGGTTGCTGCTCATAGCAAGTTGTTGATGCTCGCTCATAGCAAGTTGCAAATACATCGATCGGCCGGGTGCAGAAATTCTCTTATATATATAGCATCTTCCTTAGCTTGTGAGCATTCATACTGGCCCTCTCTGCTTCATGCTTTGTACTGATGAATACAATCAGAAAATACTGTGACTGCAGAGAGGTTGTTGATGATGCCCAACCTCACAATTAAATTAGCCGCCACCCAGCTCCAATTAATGCCGATCTAGTCATATAGGATATATATATAAAAACATAAATAAATAAATATCGGCATGCATCTACTCCTATAGGACCCATACTCATAGAATCCACCCTCATGCAATCACGTGATGATGCCGGACCACACGAAGACAAAATCAAACCGTACGTAAGTGTAAACTTTTTACAAAGATAGATATATTCACTGTTATGCTGATATATTCAATTAATTTTCTGTCTCTTCAGTATCTTTGCAGCTGCTCTGGTGGTGTGATAATGCAGACTTGAGATTGCCAACAATCTGCTCCGTTGTCAAGGAGAGGCGGCGGAGGCCGTCGATCTGAAAAGATCAAGTGACGTTTGCACCAAAGAAATTAAGACAATACATGGCGCGTCGGCTCCTCGAAGAGGAGCCGCGGCCACGTCACCCGAAATTCGCGGCCGTTGGATCTTTGAATGTGTGGTTGAGATCGTTCGAAGCGGCTTCCCGCAAGAAGCAGCTTCCCACACTCTTTACCGGCTTCAACCGGCTTCTGCTCCGGAGCCGCCACATCATATATATACCGCAGCAAAAGAAAAAAAAAAGGGTCGGCCTCGTCTCCTCTCCCTCCCGACTCTTCCCGTCTCCTCTCCCTCCCGTCTTTCCCGTAAGAAAAAAAAGACGCGAGCGGTGGCGATGGCGCGAGCGCTGCGGAGGAACGGCGGGAGCGCTGCGGAGGGGCGGCGTGGCGTCGGCGGCGGCGCCGGCCAGGCCGTGCGGGCGGGCGGTGTGGCGGCGGCACCGGCCAGGCCGCGAGGACGGGAGGCGCCGGAGGCAGCCAGGCGGCGTGGGCGGAACGGCGCGCTGCGGCGGTGGCGGCGGCTGCGGCGCAGCGGCCCTCTTCCTTCTCCCTCTCCCTCCGTATCAACATCTCCTCAACACGCAGGTGCTCGCAGGTGAGTTTCACCATGTGCCTAGGGTTAGGGTTAGGGTTAGGGTTGGGGTTGGGGTACGGTGACGGCTCCGGCGGCGGCGCCCGCCTTTCCTTCCTCTCTCTCGGCCGCGGTGGTGTGCGGGTCCGGCCCCGGCGCTGCCGATTCGCTGCCGGTGTAGACGGCGGCGGCTTAGGTCAGCAGCTTCCCCTCCACCTTGGTCTCATGGCTCCTTGCTAGAGTGTTCTTATTTTATTTTTTGTGCAACGATCCTGATACTAAGATACGTCTTTGCCTTGTATGCCCCGTGTTACAAAAAAAAGATTGATTTGTGTGCCTTGATTCATCTGGAAGGTTAATGCTAAAAATATTTTGTTAGTTTTCTATGTGATTTAATGTATTCCTGCCTCTGAAGTGAGCATAACTAAAATCTTAAATGTATGATTTTCTTGTGTTAAATTAGTGCTTACGTGCATTTGCATGGCAAAGGCTAAACCCTAGATTGTTCTTCTTTGGATAGTTCATTCAGATGTTTTAAAGCCTATTTGCTTTTTTCTTAATACTTATATACAGGTCCTTCGTAAGAGGACACCGGCATCAGTAACTTGGCTATTGTCATAGACTAAAACTGAAGCCAACACAGCTGAGCCTATTGCGAATTTTGATCTAGACCATCTGGTTATGTCTAGATTTATTGAGAAATAGTTCCTCCATGTGACCTTTATCTATGAATTATGAGCACACTAAATTGAACATTTAAGATACAGTTGCTACGTCGATGGTGCTAATAAATATGTTTCAATTGTTTTGCATGTGTTGGGTCGTAGTGAACCTCCCTGCCAGTACCAACTAATGAAGAAGTATTTTGCATATGTGTTCCAGTTTGGTGCTCTAGCTATTTACAGTCATTTTCCAATTTACCATTTCCTCTTCAATTTTTTCCCTTTTAAATAGGTATAGATATTTACAGGTTGGCTATTTACCAATTGGCTATTTATTGATGGAGATTTTACATGGTACTCACAATATTGAAATCCTTTTATGCTCTCAACAATTTTACTGCTGCTAATTTAAGCTCTTTTCTATGCGTGGTCGAAAAAGTATTTTTCCATACATTAGCTCCATATATAAATATTATCTCAAAGGTACTGTATTTACTTTTCCATTACAAACATCTTATCCTTTTTTCGGCCTAATCTTCCTTTCTAGTGTCGATAACAAATTCAGGTACACATGGCACCAAGCATAACACTACCCAGTAGTGAGTTTGGGGAAGACAAACTAACAATAAGCTGGCAATGTTTTCTCGTCCTCCTCACTTTCATTGCTAATTGTTTGTCTATTTTTTTTCTTAAGTTCTTTTCTTCTTTGTTGATTCAGAGAAAAGGGGATTCCAACTACAGATATGTTGCTGGAAGAGAGCAACTGACCTCCTAGCACCAAAGCCATGTTACCAAGGTTAGTCAAGTGTGCATCCCCTCAGATTGTGCTGTTCTTCCTCATTGTTTCTAATTGGATATGTCCTAGAATGAAGATGCTATACTCAGTATTCTCACTACATGCTTATTGGGTCTATTTTGCAAGGTACGTGATGGTAAAAGAAGGTGCCGCTACTGCTTGGGCTATTTTTAGTGTGCTCTTAGATGACCATGTAGGAAAAAGACTGGAGTGGGAGTGGCCATCATGCAGCCGTGATGCTAAAAGATGGTGCCGCTACTGCTTGGGCCATTTTTACTAGATAACCCCTGTTCTTGACTTTAGATTCAATTTATTATTTATTATATGACCCTAATTCTTATCCCTTTGATTCAAGCTGTGATTGATAAACTCTTGATTCTAGATTCAGTTTATGCATAGACAGCTAAACTGTTTGTCATAGACAACTAAACTGTTTGTATTAGCTTTTCGATTACTGTTACACACAAACCATCCTATTAATCTTCGATGTCCTTCAATGTGACACTTAGTTCATGCTTCAGGTGTGAAGGTATCAAATTCGGAACTTTGATATGATGCATTCTCTTAATTGTGTTAATTTGGTTATTTCAGGAACACTTGATATACCTCTCCATTGTGCTTCCTATACCAACACTGAACAAAACAGGTATTCCATATGTAATCTTTATCTTTGGACCTGTACTGTTATTATGTAAAGCTAGACAAGTTTTACTAGACCAATGAAGCAATGAGAAGAACATAATTTACATTACCAGGCTAATTCAGTGAACCTAGCCAAAAGTTACTTTATGGAAGAAGCAATGAGAAGAAGATAACTTAGCTTAAAGTTGCTTTAAAAATAATGCTAATTTGAGTGGCTCATTGTATTGTTTGGAGTGGATTTCGTTGCTGATTAATTGTTTCGTTCTTCGTGTTACTAATGAGGTTTTGGGGCTGTGCAGTGATGGACTATTTTTAGACTGAGAAAATAGAATCATGCAATGATGATTAACCTCATCCATCCATGATTCTTGGTATCTCAATTTATGAGAATTGCAGCATTTTTTTTTTATTTGGACAGTATATCTCAAATGCTTAGTGAATTCATTATCATGCTTACTCCGGCAGTGGTTACTCTGCCAAATATTTATATTACTACAAATTAAAATTCTATTGTTGCTTCATGAAACTCAAGGTACAAATCCCTCTTTCGACAAATATTTCTTTGGTTCTCCTATATATACTGCTCAGCAGTGATGTGCTGGTTTATCCTTTATGTTGCTCCAGTGCTGTGCATGAAAGCTATCATCTCCTAAATTGGTATAGGAATCATGAACTAGCAACTTTGTCATGTAGCGCTAAAGCAGAATAAGCATAGCTTCTTACAAGAAACATCATAAATATAGCCATAGAAATTCATGATACCTGAAACTGAGCAAAGGCCAGCCAAACTTTTTCGTCGTGAGAATGTTCACGAGGCATCCTACTGAATTCCCCTAGCCGATGAAATGTTTCATCATCCCATAATTCCTCTAGCTCCTGCTCCATACCTGTGCTTCTCACAGGAACTGATTGTGTATCAAAGTGGACAAAATCTTCAACCATTACAGAGGTTTTCCCTTAATTATTTTCAGATGTTTGAAACCCTTATTTCTTTCAAAAAAATAAGGCTTTTTTTGCTGAATAGTAACGTTCTCCACTTCTAGCTTTGTTATCCATTCCATCCAAGTCTGAATCCAAATCAATATGTGATGAACCAAACCTCAAATGATTTAAACCAAGTGCCTCCAGCATGTTCTGGGATCTGTAGCATGCAACATCCATTGTGCAGATGTCCTTGAGGTGTTAGACTTAAGTGAACAGCATGTCAAGATGTGCTAACATCCTGCCTTGTCTTGTGCGGGTTAGGGAAATCAGAGTTATTGCTCCACAGTGATTAGTGCTTGGTAAGGCTGTATCCATTCCCTAATCTTGCTCGCTTGCACATGTACATTGTTAAAACCTGCTTCATGCAGTACCAGTCTACCTAGCAGATATAAACGTTATGTATTTGAGAGTTAAGGTCTCAGCAGCCATATTGGAATTGGCATTAGCTTGCAATTTTCCCACTTGGATGTTGCATCCATGTACTAATAGCCATTTCATGACCTTTGCTCTGTCTGGACAGCGCACTACAACTGTGGAAGCTGGCCATCATGTGCTGAACAACCAGATTCGACATAAATAGGGTGCCACCTTCTCAAACTTTTTCAGTGTCATGTCCGAAACATTTCAAGTGTGTCATATCAGCGCAATTGATTTTCCTATGTCACAGATTTTAATGCCTCTGTTAGTTTTACTTTTGTGTTGTCCCCACATATACTTCGATTCTTGTTCTGGGTTTGCCCTCTAATTGTCAAGAAAAGAATTCAGGTTTATATCTGTCTTGTGCAGAGTTACCAGAGTATAGGTTAAGTAAATCAGAATTATTGCTCCATAGTGATCAGTGTCTGGTAAGGTTGTATCCATTTCCTAATCTATTTTAATTCTTCGTAAGTTTGCTTCCTACATGTACTAAAAAACCCCCCACCTTTATAACTGATTTATTTTTCAATTTTGCTATGCAATTGTTCTTACATGATTCATATTTGAAACTATGCAATGCCGACGTACCTCATGTTTTGGATAAACATTGTACCACCTTACCATACAAATTCTTTTTCTCGCAGCTTGAAAAGCTGCTACAATACTCAAATGTAATCCCTTTAGCACCGTTTTTCATTTCCTTTATTTCATTAGCCTATCTCTGTCCCTATGCACAATTAATATGTCATCTGCACATGCCTACACATCTCCAAATGTGACGCCAAATCATTCTTGCAATGCATATGTTCCCTTACTACCACGCATAGACATAGTACTGTATATTATCTTTTATACAAGGAATTGATGGCCTCTGATTTGTTTACAGCAGCTCCTTCACATCAGAAGACAACAATCATGGCTGGGAATCGGACCGGAGCTGCACATCGCGCTGATTCTATCAACAGCTACCTACAAATTCGGAAAGGAACCAGGCCAACAGTCTGCTGGTCCCACTACAATATTTATTCGGCTAATGTAACATACTTTCAATCAATGACCACAAGATCTGTAATTGTATCGATTCGGCACAATGTTGTACATATGCATATAAATTTGTATATTATAACCCTACTTGGCGACTTGATATTTGTAATTGTATATACTGATCGGACACAATTGTCTAATGTGCAATCTATATGACTCTATAACAGGACTATAGTCAGATTGTTCAACAAATCCCATGCCACGCGCTAGACTTCCTGATACATATGACTATGTTTCCTTAAATTGGTCGTTGCACAGGGACACGGGCGCGCGAATGCGCGCGCCCTGATACTAGTGTTAATATATTATTAGCACACAATATGATAAAGGGAAACAAAAGTAAAGCAACACTACCGGATCCACAGGTTTTGCCGATGGCTTGAAGCCATCGGCAAACCCATAAATGCCATCGGAAAAGAGATTGCCGATGGCAAAGTGACGTGGCCATCGGCAATCTCCCATCGGCAACCTTTCCATCGGAAAACATTTTTTTGCCGATGGGAAAAGAATAAGCCATCGGCAACCTTTTCCGATGGCCGTGGCCCCCATCGGCAATCCCCGCCACGTCAGCCCGCCCCCCGCCGTCGGGCGACGGCGGGTTTGCCGATGGGCGACGCCACGTGGCCATCGGCAAACAACTATGTTTTCCGATGGCCACGGCCGTCGGCTTATTTTTTTTTTTTTTAAGAAAATCATTTCCCGATTTTTTTTGCCGATGGCCGTGGCCATCGGCAAACTTTTGGTCATTTTGCCGATGGCCTCGGCCATCGGCAAATCTGGTGTTCCTCGGGCCAAATTCCCCGGGTTTGCCGATGGCCGGCCATCGGCAAATCTGGGAAATTTTTTTTTCCTTTTTTCCCCGTTTTCTTCCATTCCCAAGACATTTAATCACGAGCATGATATCACAAGCAATATAGAGAACATTCATCACATATATTCGCAATAATACGCCATTTCAAACATAATATAGCATCAAATCCATGTCCATGCATATAAATCCATATCACAAGTCCAAATGCATCCATACAAGTCCTACATCGGCCAAACATGTCCGACGTGGCACAACAAGGTCCAAAATAAGGAATAGAAGCTACCTAGCTCGTGGCGCCGTCCCCTTGGGTCCCCGAGCCCCCGAAGCATCCTCCCACGCAGCCAACTCCCGCGGCCGCGGGGCCGGGTCCGCCGCCGCCACGAGTCTTGCCGCGGGCCGAGCCGCGAGGGAACTAAGACGGCCGGGCTGCGGCTGCGCCGGCCACGAGTACCCCGGCCGCGTGGGGAACCGTGACGGCCCGGGCTGCCCCCGCGGCGGCCACGAGTACCCCGCGTCGGTGGAGGTGTCGGGACGAACGGCCGCGTGAGGAGGCTCGGGAAAGGACCCCAACCGGCCGTGGAGGAGGACCCCGTGGAGAAGCACCCGCCGGAGGGCTAGCACACAGGAGTTGGGTTCGAACCCTCCGACCGTGTTCCGCACAAAGACCAAGTGATGGAATTAGTACCCGCGGACCGGCATCACAAGCTAAAGCGATAGGCAATGTAGGGACTCACCGGACGAGGTGCCGAAAAGGCGGCGGTGGAGGTACCGGTGGTGGAGCGAAGAAAGCGGCCGGAGGCTCACCCATTCCCATGGCACGCATGTGCTTTGGGACATCTCGCGACCACGCCGTCTCGGTAGTGCAGCCGCAACCGAGGCCGCGTGCTCGATAGGCAAGCGCCATCTCGCTTCGGTTGGCTAGCACCTCCCGGACCGTGGCCTGCAATATTACACGAGCATGGTGGATTGTATTTGAAGGCAAGGTACATTATTTGTGAAACGGTCGAACGACGAATGAAACTCCACTTACCCGAAGACCCGCGATCTGCGCGCACCGCTCGGCCGCGAGGCGCTATGGGGACCCGCGGTGCGCCCCACACCGGTCTTCCTTGCGGATCTCGGCCGCGTCGGGACGGAGGACGGGTCAATGGCGCTGTGGGCCATATAGAACCGGCCGTGCTTTGCTTCCCTCCTCCCAACCTCATCACGAGCTTAGGGTCTATGGGCTCGGCGGTGATGTCGTAGGTGTCGCCATGGGCCTCTCGAGCCGCGGCGGCGTACTTGGTGAGCTTGTCGTACACGACCGGGCTGGTGTACTTCTCGGGCCCGTCCGAAGAGCCGTACGTGGTGGAGGGCGCTTTCGCCGGGCCCTTGTGAGCAAGGGCCCACCCCATGTACTCGTTGATGGGCTGCCCGGGGTGGTGCTCCCTCTGCGAGGAAAACAGAAAACATGGTTACAAGTAGAGATATATGAAATCCGGCGCTATAAGAAATGGTTGAACACAAGCATACCCATGTTTCCATGAACTCGCTGAGGTTCTGGCTCCCCTGGTGGTGTGAGACCCCGGACCTCGCCATCTCTTCCAAGCGCTTCGCCCGACGTGCTCTGTGCTCCACGTACGCCGCCGGCGTTTGCCACCCTCTGACAATCGCACGCCAGCAGTCGGCGTACTTGCCGCACCATCCCGGAGGTGTCCGCATGACATTCAAGTATTAGATCTTCCGAGATAATGAGTTGAATGTGTCACATAAGGAATCACAATGGATGTTTTCCTACTTATTTACCTGCATGTACTTGCTCCTCGGTGAGGTCGGTCTCCGGCTCACATATCATCTCCCCGGCCTGGGTCTTATCCACCTTCATCCCCCGGTTGGCGTAGTAGGAGATGACGGCCTGGGTGTGTGCCTCGTAGAACATGTCCTTGATCCGCAACTCGCACACCTTGTCCCGATGCCGGTCCGCCACATCGGGGTCCCGCCCTCCGCCAACCTATAGTACAACCGCACACGCATCAAACATCATTCCATTGTTTGAGAAAAGTCCAACAAATGCGTAGTATTGAGATATGCGTTGCGATTGAAAGACTCACCCGGAACCGCTTCTTGATCTTCTCGGCGAGGACTTCCCCATGTGCGTCCTTGATTAGGAAGTAGTATGGCCATTTGTCGGGCACGATCGTCCTCCCTCGATGGTGACCAAGCCGGGAAGTTTGCCTTAATCACTCGCCCCGGATGCTAGTGACATGGGCGAGGACTTCCCGGCCGACACCTTTCTCCGGCCCACCGCACAAGCACAACAATTGTTAGTATGCGCTTTTAATTCGAAAATGAAATAAGAACAAGTATAGAAATCAACAATAGATACTTACGTCCCGAGAGATCACGATCTGCGGGCGGTCCTCGAGGCGCGGCAAGTGCTCGGGGAGCCTAGCGGGCCCGCGCTGGAAGGGCTTCTTCACGGGGCTGTGGAAGCCGAGGTGCTGCGCAGCTCCTCCTCCTCCTCGTCGTCGTCACCACCACCGCCGCCGCGCCGTCCTCCTCGTCGTCGTCGTCGCCACCGCCACCGCCGCCGCCGTCCTCCTCCTCGTCGTCGTCGTCGTCGTCACCACCGCCGCCGGCACAAACAGCCTCGTCCTCAAACAGCCTCATCCTGGCAGTCCTCCGCCGACTCCCACCCCTGCTGGTCGACGGCTCCACCTCAAGCTCCTCGTCGTCCTCCTCCTCGTGGTTGCCGGCCTCCACGTGCTCCTCGTGGTGGCCGGCCTCCACGTGGTCCTGCTGGGGCCCGAGGTGCATGTACCCGGACTCCGACGTTCGTCGGCGCGACCGTCCTCCGCCCGGCATTTTGTCGAGTGCCCGCAATGACAAAGATTAAAATAGTTAGTATTAGTAGATTGCAAGTACTTGTAAAGAAAACATAAATGTAAGGTAATATAAATAACGGTATCAATATTACATGGATTAGAAACTATCTCCGCAAACGGCAATATTGCCGGCGAGCGCTCATCCTCGTCATCGATCGTCGTCATCACTATCAATATTGTCGAGCTCTCTTAAGTCCTCATCATTAGGCGCCACATGTTCCCCAACTTCTACATCGCGTCGCGTCTCGCCGTGCATCTAGGATTCTTAAGTCCTCGGCATCGTGCACCTCATCACCCTCGTCCTCATCGATGTCGTTGTTTACTTCCATACTCATCAACGAATCAATGTCTATCTCCAACTTACCTTCTAGCCCCTCGGGTTGATAGAACTCATCTCGCCCTTGGGTCAAAGTTGTAATCATCATCGTTCGGGACCGCCGCTTTACCACGTGGCGATACGAACTACACAAGGCTCCAACCCGCAAGGCGCTTGTCATTCGGTTTGCCCATGGGAGGTAATAAACTTGCTTGGCGTCTCGGTTAGCCACAATATAGACATCGTCTCCTCCATATTTGGAATCCCGTCGGATTTCGACTTGCCCAATCTTAAGGTCCTTTTTTGTGACCGGGGATCGAACCAATGGCATTTGAACATCACAAAGTTTACAACCTAGGAACTTGCCAAAGTCAAGCTCCAATATCCGTTCGACTATGCCGTAATAGTCCTTTCCATCCGTGCCGGAGTCCGAACTCCGGTGCACGTGGTTTTTAGATTGCCCCGTTTCTCTTCGTAGCTTCTCGTGCGAAACCGATAGCCATTCACGTCATAAACGTCGAATGACTTGACATGTCGATCGAAGGTTTGGCCCACACATCTCAATGCGGGGCTCATTTCCGCATCACAATTAGCCCGCACGGTTAGGACAGGTGGATAGTTAAGTTAATCGCTCATAGGAGCAAAGTGGAATCGAGGTTAGGTAGATAGTTACCTTTTTGCTGAACCAATTGACGAAATCGGGCGTATTATGTCTGAGAAGATGGTCTTTCTCATTCTCGGTAGGAGCCCTACCGCAGCTCCAAAGTGTTCATTAATAAAGTCCCCGGAGAAACAATAGACAAGAGGGGTCGGATCAATAGGTGGAGGATAGTGGCGACGTATGGAACAAGCTCATCGAGAACTTACTCTTGATAATCAATCATTTCCTCAAGGTTCAACAACAAGTACATCATGATAGTGTGCCACTCATCATGCCGCAAGTAACGAGGGGTCCCCGCTCCCGCTCTTCCGAGATCCCCTCCGAAAAGGCCGAGAGTGCATGAATTCTCGTCGATGTTGTAACGAGGGATTGGATCTCGTGGTCTCGTAAGTTTCTCGGTATAGTACGCCCGTGTGCATGTGGACACCTCCTCCGAATGAATGCCTCTGCCACGAAGCCTCAATTTTGGCTTTATTTTTACACTTTTTCCGAAGAAGCTTTAGACACCTCTCGATTGGATAGCACCAACGGTGCTTTGGCCCCCCCAACCGTGCCTCCCTTGGTAGGTGCAAAATCATATGCTGCATGGACGGGAAGAAGCCCGGTGGAAATATCATCTCCAACTTGCGAGCAACTTAGGTGCAGCCTCCTCCAGTTCAAGACAAACGTCCCGAGACAACTCCTTGGAACAAAGCCGGCGGAAGAAAAAGCTCAACTCGCCGGGACGCGCCACACCGGCTCGGGTAGGTATCCCCGGGTCATCGCAGAAGGAGCCGCTCAATCCGGATGTGGAAGTCATGACTCTTCATCCCTAAGACTTTGCCGTCGGCAAGTTCACTCCCCGGCTCGGATTCGCCGCATACCCATCGGGAACCTTAGCTTCGACAACCACTCCAAGGTGCTTCCTTCCTATGCGGCCTTTTCGGATGTAATCGGCCGGGCCCTTCTTCCATCTCTTGCCCGCGCGCAGGGTCTTCATCACTAGATTTGGTCTATCGCAAATCGTTTCAATGTCCATCTAGCCTTAACATTGTCCTTTGACTTCTTGCCAATGTCCAGGAGTGTTGCCCAAAGTGCCTCGGCGATATTCTTTCTCGTGTGCATTACATCGATGTTGTGTGGAAGAAGAAGGTGCTTGTAGTAGGGGAGCCTAGTCAAGCCCGATATATGAGTCCACATGTGGTCGGTACCATATCCTTTGAAACCACCATTGTCATCAATTTCGAGAGCCTCTATCTCGTGCAAGGATGTCACCGGGCTCTTTTCCTTAGGGATGGGGCCGGTGACTTGAACACCTTTCGTGAAGTGCTTTTTATCAAGTCTCGGTGGATCGTCCTCCTTTAGGAATTGACGATGTTTGTCGAAAGAAGAATACTTGCCACCCTTGGCCGCCCAGTGAACATCACATCTCGCCTTGCATGTTGGGCAAGGGAACTTCCCGTGAACACACCACGCGCCGAACAAGCCATACGCCGGAAGTCATGCATTGAGTACCGGTACCACACATGCATCGTGAAGTTCGTCTTCGTAGCTCGGTCATACGTCGCACCCCCTCATCCCAAGCTTTACGCAATTCATCCCACACTAGCCGCATGAACACACCCATTTTGTTGCCCGGGTGTCCGGTATTATCGGCGTCAAGAACACGTTCTTGGGGTCGAACATGACGCCGGGGGAAAGATTGAGGGGGATCACAAACACGGGCCAACAAGTGTACGGGGCCGCCATCATTCCAAACGGGTTGAACCCATCTCAAGTTGCCGGCGCTACGCGTACATTTCGAGCCTCCTCGGCCATGCGAGGATTCATGGTATCAAAGTGCTTCCATGCATCACCATCCGCCGGTGCTTTGCATCTTGTCACCGTATCTTTTGCCATTCTTGTGCCAAGTCATTTGTTTCGCGGACTCCTCTGTCATGTACTTGCCGTTGCAGCCTCGGTAGTACCGGAAGGTGTCGTATGACCATCTCGGGGATCTTAGACTGTTTCTTAGTGCCATCACGCCTTCTACCTCCACGTACCTAGAGGCTTTGCACTCCGGACGGTGTGTTGCCGCCTCGTGGTCTCCCCGAACAGGACACACCCGTTCTTACAAGCTTGGATCGGGCGATAAGGCATCTTGAGTGCACGAAGGAGCTTCGTGACTCGGTCGTGTTTTTCGGCGGCGGTGCTCCTCCGGAAGCGGCCCGCCAACAGTTGCCAACACGAGATCAAAACCTTCCCGACCGATGCCCAAAGGACGACTTCAACCCAATTAGGCGTGAAATGGCATCCAGTTTAGAAATGCGGGTCTTCTCGTGAAGGGGCTCCTTTGCCGCCTCCATCATGTCGTAGTACGCCTTTGCGGTCGCCTCTCGGATCTTCTTCCACCACCTCCAATCCTTGAACGGCTTCAACGTCCTCAAGCAAGTCTCGCCATTCCGGCATCTTGATCAAACCCCTCGAGGTCCGGTCTCACCACCGCCTCCGTAACCCGTTGGGGTTCCCCATGGAGGATCCAGCGGGTATAGTTTGGAACATACCCGTTCGCCCAAATATCATTCCTCATCTCGCCGTTGCTCTTTCCTTGTCCGGTTCTTACACTTGCTACAGGGACAAAACACCCGAATCGCCCCTTTAGAAGCCGGGCCAAATGCCTTCTCCGGGAAGTCCCCGGTCCCCTTAACCCATTCATTGGTCTTGTCTTTGAATCCCGTGTACATCCACTCACGGTCCAGCCATCCTCCGTCATGCGCCAACGTAAGCGAGTAATAAGACCAACATCTGCATCTACAAGGCATTCCTACCATCTACTAGGTGAAGGATAGGTCCTAATCCCACCCGAGGATGCGTAGATGAGGTTAGCTTCCATGCTCCGCTCCCGTCCGAGACGGAATTTCGGCAAAGACCTCCCCGCCGTTCTCCCGATACACGTCCCGACAGGGAGAGTGCGTATCCGGAGAACAACGGGGACGGGCTGACGAAACTCCGACTCGGACGGGGGCGTAAATATGGAAGCTAACCCATCTACGCATCCTCGGGCCGTCCAAAAACGTGGACAATCCGAAAGAGAAACCGTCGCGAGATATGCACCGATCCGCATACCAACGACCGCGAATCTCTTTCGGACGGGAGACGCCTAACTCGGTTACGCAATGTACTTACAACAACTATAAAACACGAGAGGTGGTTTATACCTAGGGTGGCGGCGCGAGGTGCTCCAAGTACCCTCCGACACGTTCAACTCGCAATACAACAAAGACTTCACTATTAGTTGAAAATTTCGCGTAACCTCCCCCGTACGGGGAGGTTTCCAAAACCCGCAAGAAAAGGGCGGCACGATGGCCGGCATCCACATTTCGGGCACGAAGGCCCATACATCCACAATTCCGGCACGAAGGCCGTCAACGACAAAAACGGCACGAAGGCCGTCAATCACATACACGGCACGAAGGCCGACAACGGAGGAGAAGGGTTATACCTTGGGTGCGGCGGTGGAGTCAAGTGTGGACGATGACGGGGGCGAACGTCGAGGGTGGTGACACTCGCGTGGACGAACGGCAAGGGCGGGACAACGGTGATCGACGGCGATCGAGCCTCCTCCTCCTCCTCCTTCCTTCCTTCTCCCTCCTCCCTCCTCCTTCCTCCTCCTCTCTTCTTCCTTCTCCTCCCTTCTCCTTCCTCCTCCTCTCTTCTTCCTTTTCCTTCTCCTTCTTCCTTCTCCTTCTTCCTTCCCTCCTCCTCTCTTCTCCCTTCTCTCCTTTTCCTCTTCTTCTCCTTGTCTTCCCCTTCCTCCTTCTCCTCTACCGGCGCCGGGACAACCAAGGTGGCGCCGGCCGGCGGCCCTCTGCCGGCGGCGGCCGAGGTGGCGGGGCGGAGGTGGCGGCCCGGCTCCCTCCCCTTCTCCTCTTCCTCTCCGGAGGGGACGAGCGGCGGGGGAGCTCCGGTGGCGGCCCTGCTGCCTGCTGCCTGCTGCCGGAGGTGGAGGGGGCGGCCTCGGGCGGGCGGCCAAGGTGGCGCCGCCGGCCAAGGTGGCGGGCGGCCTCGGGCGGGCGGGCCGGCGCCGCTCGGGTACGGAGGAGGAGCTGCGGGCGGCGCGGAGGAGGAGCTGCGGGCGGCGCGGGAGGGGCGGCCGGCCTCGGGCGGGCGGGCGGCGGCGGCGTGGTGGAGGAGGAGGAGGCGGCGGCGGAGGAGCTGCGGCGGCGCGCGGGTGCTCCGGCGGAGCTCCGGTGGCGCGGCGTCGCGGGGGTGGCGTGGCGGAGCGGCGGAGCTGCGGTGGCGGCGGAAATGGGGCGCGGCGGCGGCAATGGCGGCGGCGGAGCGCGGCGGCGGTGTCGCGAGGGAGGTCGGGCGGGATGGGGAATGGGTTAGGGTTGGGCTGGCTGGGCCTCAGCCTTCTAGTTCGTTTTTTTTTTTTTAAAAAAACATGTTTGCCGATGGCCACAGCCATCGGCAAACCTTTCCACGTGGCGGCCTTGTATGGCCGGGGCCACCTACTTTGCCGATGGCAGGCCATCGGCAAACCTACTTTGCCGACAGCCCTCCAAGGCCGTCGGCAAAGTTTGAATTTTTTTTTGTTTTTTTGGCCCCAATTTTTTTCTGGTGCCTTCCTATACTACATAAAACCCACCTTCAAAATTTGGGACAATGTTGAATTTTTTAGCTATATTTGGTGAATTATTTCGGTTTCTTTGAATTTTTCCCGCACCTCAAAATTTGAACTGCAGGTACATGAAATAATGCACACTTTTGATTCGAAAAATGATATTCATGATTCTCGGAGTATGTTGAGGCCATATCCAGGATCTTGCATGAAATTACGACCCTGTTGGCCTCGTAACATGGGTAGTGACGTGCCGGGAAAGTGTTTTAAAATTCTATTAAATCCAAACGGAGTCCGAAATTGACGAAACTTGACGAGTTGTCTCGCCATCGCATGTGTAGTGTGTGGTAAAAATTTCAAAAAGTTTCGAGCAAGTTGTGACGTCGGATGGTCAAAACCCAGACATCTCCACATGTGATCACTCCGTGATCACATGTGGAGATGTCCGGGTTTTGACCATCCGACGTCACAACCTTTAAAACTTTTTGAAATTTTTACCACACACTACACATGCCATGCCAACACAACTCGTCAAGTTTCGTCAATTTTGGACTCCGTTTGGATTTTATAGAATTTTAAAACACTTTCCCGCAAGACGTCACTACCCATGTTACGAGGCCAACAGGTCGTAATTTCATGCAAGCTCCCGGATATGGCCTCAACATACTCCGAGAATCATGAATATCATTTTTCGAATCAAAATGGTGCATTATTTCATGTACCTGCAGTTCAAATTTTGAGGTGCGGGAAAAATTCAAAGAAACCAAAATAATTCACCAAATATAGCTAAAAAATTCAAAATTGTCCCAAACTTTGGAGGTGGGTTGTATGTGAGGTCGGAAGACACCAAAAAAAATGGGAAGGAAAAACCAAAAAAAAATTGTTTGCCGATGGCCTTGGAAAGCCATCGGCAAATAGTCTATGCCGATGGCCGGCCATCGGCAACTAAGGTGGGCCTGGGACCTCCCCAGGCAGCCACGTGGCCAGGATTGCCGTTGGCCGCGGCCATCGGCAAACGAGGCAGTTTGCCGATGGCCTAACGGCCGCTGCCATCGGCAAACCTGACGGCGTCTGCCGCCGTCCGCTCCTGGCAAATGTTGCCGATGGGGAAGGTATGCCGATGGCGCGGCCATCGGCAAAAAAATTCGTGGCCGATGGCTTTGTTTCGCCGATGGCCCGGCCATCGGAAAACAGGCCGATTGCCGATGGCCTGTTTTCGCCGATGGCCCGGCCATCGGCAATAATTTTTTTTCCGATGGGGTTACTTTGCTATCGGCAAATCGTTGTAGTCGCCGATGGCAGATTCCTCTGCCATCGGCAAACTTCTGGGCCGTCGGAAAAAACGGCGTCTCCGGTAGTGAAAAAAACAAGCCCTCAGTAGTTTGCTGCGGTATACTACTCATGCATGTTTGCATATAATACGACCAAGTCAAACAAATTAATGCTGACAACTCTAAGTAGGCCATATAATAGAATAGTCACTTCAATTTATTTCCTTGAACATTACTAACTGTTTCCACACAGATTCTTAAATAGAGGGCTGTTTTGGAACCCTCTAAATTTTGGAGCTCTAAAAGCTTTATAGCACTTTAGCTCGCTCTTGAGCTCAGAACTCTAATGTGAGGTGGACTATAGTTTAGATCTAACTTTAGATGACTTGTTTGGAGCTTAGCTCTAAAATTTAGATGGGGAAGTCCAAATATGAAGAAAAATAAACAAATATGAACTGTCTATATTAGAATTTGACTCATCTAGTTGCATTAAGTTGCTAATATGTTGTACTCCATCTGTTCCCCCAAAAACTAGATGTTTTAGGATTTTTTTTTTGATAGAATAGTGCTTAGTTGAAATTTCCCATGACCCCCTATTTATGGAAGGTGATATTTCCTAATTAAGAAATAAGACACTAATTACACGGAATGTATAAAAGCATGCATACCACAACCTCAAGTTGCTATGGGCCCATTCTAGTTCAAAGAGCTAAAACATGAAGTTTTTTTTTGGACAAAATTTGAATCCTAAAAAATCAAGCTCTTTAACATGGAATGGAGGGAGTACGTAGTTGCTATAGGTGCATGACATATAAATACTACGTGTCAATAATTTTTGTATGTGATTAGATTTACATTTGCTTTGATTTTTTGATTATCCATTTTGCTTTGTATCTAGACACATATATAGCAAAATGGATATAAAAAATCAAAGCGACTTAATTTAGAACGGAGGGAATACGAAGGGAATGAAGTACACAAAGCTAGTATTCACCTTGTTTCACTGTGTGCATATATTTGACTCAAAAGTCAATTTATGTCACTAAGCAACAAGCAATGTATTAGCAATGTTGCAATGAAATCAATAACTAAAACTAAGATTTCATTGACGATATGTGTTCACTTTGCATTGTTAATTAAAACAATCAGCTAGTAAAATCTCTATTTGCATATCTACTCGGAACATTATTACAAAATTACATAACATATGTTTACATTGTATAAGAAGGGATTGACATTATTCTTTTGTAGAACATGTAGCTTTCCATTAAAAGGAGGGGATGGATTGACATTATGTATTTGGTTTGTACTACCGCCAAACCGTCCTTATTACAACATAGAGTATCGTCATTAATGATGTGTGCATTATATGCTTTTAATATTAAAATGATCTTAATCAGCCATTTTTGTTTTGTCTACGATTTTCCCTCCATTTTATAATTTAAAAATGTTCCTAACCAAAACAGCGGATTTTCAGGCATTTGGTACACCAAATTAAAAGTTTACTATTTTTAGTACATCCTGTTGAAATATACAAAGCATGCTGAGATCTGGAGAGTGCTGAATGTGTGATAGTCCAAAATAAAACAAATACGTCGAGAAAAAGAAAAAGGGCTTGCCTCTGCTGTGATGGTTATGACGATGGTGCAAGCGGAGAAGGGCATGACATTGGCATGGACGACGCTGAGCCCGAAGCCCTCGACGACGCCGAGAGCCGCCGCCGCCACCCCTCTGCCGCCGCCGCAATGGATCCTCACCATGACGCTCCTCTCCGAGAAGCGTGCCTCAATCTCCGGAAGCGCCGGTGGTGTTCCCGACGACGAGGATGCCGACGTCGGCGACAGTGAGCCGCCATTATTATTCTCGTCCGTCGCCGGCGGCGGCGCTTTGCTCCTGATGCTGCCGGCGCCGTCGGCAGCCTGTTCCAGGGCCTTGAGCCGCTGCTGGAGCTCCTTCACGTACTTAGCCGCGTCGGAGAGGATCGTCGCCTTGTCCATCTGCAACTTGTACTTGTCAGGATCGATATATAGCACGGATTTGATTGACGCATGGATGGGAGATGACCTTCTTGAGGCCAGGGATGACGGTGGAGAGCTCGATCAAGCGCTTGTTGATCTTCTCCCGGCGCTTGCGCTCCGCGACGATGTGGTCCGGCGTGCACGACGCCGACAATGGGGCTCCCATGCTGCGTATACGTATTGGGTGGGTTCTTCTAGGCGGTGGCGGCGGTGACCGGCGAGGGCGTTGAGCCAGCTCCGGTGTGCGTGCCGGGACGGTGGCTTCCTCCAGAACGACGTCGCTGCTTGGCTGTGCCGAGCCAGTGACGAAGTTCCAGCTCACCGTCGGCAGGCTGGTGTTACTGTTGCTGTTGCCGCTCGGCGGCGGGGGTGGTGGCGCACACGCGAACGGCGAGTTGGGCGACTGTGGCGGCCAGGATCCGCCGTAGTAATCCGTGGCCGCCGGGGCTGCAGGGTCGGTGGCCCCGCTGCTGCCGCCGTCGGTGACCTCGCCGCCGTCGCCGGAACCGGAACCGGAACCACCGCTGGACCAGCTGTTTGCCGCGTCGTGGGTTTCGGCGGCGGCGGCCACGACCATGAGCTCCCGCACCATCTCCGCCGCGTGGGAGGCGTCGCGGAGCGCTTGGAGCGAAGGGAAGACTACTGCCTCACCGTCGTCGACCGCAGGCTCCTCCTCCTGCTGCGGGAGCGTGTCCATCGGCCAGTGCACGTCGTCGTCGACGACCGCAGGCTCCTCCTCCTGCATCAGCGTGTCCATGGCCCACTGCATGAACAGGCTCGAGTCCTCCATGTTGTTTGCTGTCTGTGCCTCCATGAACACGGTGCTCAACCACCGCAAATATGCACTCCTCCTACTACTATGGTAGAGATCCAAATTCTTACAATGCAACCAAATCGGGAAGGCTTCCCTTATATAGGAAGAAGATCGAGGAAGGACCTGATCGAGGTGGTTGGCTAGAGATGGCGCCAAAGAGCCAGCACTATCGCACGTCGAATTGAAAAAATGTCCCAATCTTATTGACATCTGTGTATATTGAAGGACGTAGCACATGCCAACTACTGAGGCCAGTCACAATGCAAGACTCTCTATCATAGAGTCCAAGACTATTTATTACAGCTCATTTATGGTATTTTGCTGATATGGCAGCATATTTATTTAAGAAAGAGGGAGAAAAAACAAGACTCCAAGTCTTATTTAAACTCCAAGTCTATAATGTTCGAGATAATAAATAAGTTTAGACTCTATGGTGGAGTCTGCATTGGGACTGCCCTAAGGGCAGAAAGCTTCTCTATCTACGGTCTACAGACAAGGAAAGGAAATTTCTTCTTTTTCTTTAATTTCTTTGATTGATGAAGAGGAATTCTATATACTTTGCATTCTTTAAGTACGGTTGGTCATTTTACAACAGGAAGCTCAATCGATATCAAGCAAGAGTCAAGACACTAGTAAGCAATAATATGCAATCTAGACTCTAGAGTGTGACATATACTGTAGGTAATAGGTTTTCTTCCGACATTAGCTAGCCTATCTCGTCCCATCTATTCATGGCCACGGTGTCCAGGTCTGTCACATGCACTCGACCTTTTGTTTGGTTGACATTATCTATTTTCTTCATTCTAAATTGTAGTTCATTTTGACTTTTCTGATGCATATATATATTATGCTATATATCTAGATATATATTATAATATTTATTAGAAGCATAGTAAAATGAATGTACCAAAACAGTCAAACTAAACTATAATTTAGAACCTATGAAGTACTATCCAACCAAGCCTTGAGAAAAGCCGTTGGCTTGGGCACTTGTCCCGCACCATGCACAGCTCTCTCACCTGGGTGTAGATAGGCCGCACACGTGCTAGCGCATGCTGCAAGCCAAGGCCTATTTTTATATTTTTTTTCTAAATTAGCACTGTACAAATCTAACACACACCCACATCTACACCGTAGATGTCTAATACGCACGGGCACCCATCCTTACGAATAAGCCTACCTATGTAATTCCTATTCCTATAAGCACCTCTCAAGTACTGAATCTTCAAACGGGGTTGGCCTATTGGGCTAGGCATAAGGCATAGTATGTCTCATACTCGTGCCTAGGTCATCACACTGGTCCATAGTGCCAGCTCGGACACAACACGATTTTTAGAATGGCATGATGAGGCTCGGTTATTTCCAAGCGTTGGATGAACCATAGTCGTTGAATGGAAAATACAAGTATATAAACACCTCCTCGGACCCTAACTTCTCCTACTACCTCAGATGTCAGTCCTTATACTCTCCTTTCTTCAGCATGAGAACCGGCGTTTGTAGCTGCGTGGGGATGAGGACACTCGGCGTGTCGGGGCCATGATACCCTAGGTATCTCAAGGCAACAGTTAGTCAATAGATCGAACACGCTAGCCAGTATAAGCCCAAGCGATCGAGGCCCAATTATACCGCGAAGGCTAAGCCAAGTGCTGAGGCAAGGCCTGCCATGACCTCCCCCTGCCTTAGCCCTATACCAAGGCAATAGCCAGCGACCTCTCTACCATGACCTCATGCCAAGTGAACTAACTCTGACACATGACACATGTCGACATGCCGCACTGACGGCCTCATAAGAGACATGGGGACAACGGTGACCTCAGTCTAGTCAGACGCCAACTCTTCCATACCGCAGGGAAAAGACAACACCATCCGAGTAGTAATGGTCAATACAATGACTCACCGATGATGCATGATTCAATATGATATATATACATGTACAATCCTACCTGGTACACCACGACGGAGGCCTTGACTTCAGAGGCCACCCAAGCCGGCAAAGGCCATGACCTCGACAAATCTAGGCCGCAACCTCCATAAACAGTAACATGATCGACAACACGAGAGAGCGGCTACCAACTAATGTACAATGCTCCTAGCAGGAAACGAGAGGATGAAGACCACGTTGCATAGGACAGCTGGTGGTTCATCATCGTGCCAACAATCCAGCCATGATCAAAATTGTAGGTCACACCACACCATACTGCAACGTGGACCAGGGCCACATGACGACAACTAAGCCCGAATATGCAACTCAAGATTGCATTACTTGAAAGCCAAGTTAGCTAGGAACAACTCTGTATGCGCCCTAGCCCCGAACTCTATATAAGGGCAGCCAATGCACCCTCCCTCTAGTCTTCTACCTCTTTCACTATAACCCCCCCCCCCCCCATCCAAGAACTTTGGAGCATCCAAGCGAGGAACATGCACTCGATCATCTCTGAGACTACGTAGTGCTCTGGCCTAAACCAGTATAACCCCTCGTATCTTATGAATGCTACCATTGTCTTTCTAGACACGCGCAACACACGTATAATCGTACTATTCAGTTTACAAGACACCGACACAGCGGCATAGGCGTAGGCGAGGGGCCGAGGGCACGTATCGGTGGCAGCGCAGGTGCGGGCGTGCCTTGGCAGTGACGATGCTCAACCAGGGCGTGCGTCTAGGCGACGCCATGGCCATGGATCTGCAACGATCCCACATACAACACAACAATGAATACGTGAAAGCTGGCGTTGTGCCCGTGGCGATGCAGTGCAGCAAAGGATGCGGGGAGGTGGTGATGTCCAATGTTGGCGGCCGGTACGCGGCTGTGGTGTTGAGCCAAAGGCCGGCGCACGACACTGCAGGCCGTCCTGCCCGGCAACACGACATGACACGATTGTCGTACTTGGGCTGCGACCTGAGCTCGGCGACGCTACACTGTCGTGCTAGGACCAGGCCAATGCCTCACCGCCTGTTTGGACATGTGTGTAGCCAAACCCAATAGAAACATGAGAAAAATTCGATTCATTCTTTGGGTGCCTAGCTAAGGGCTGATTTTTCATCTCATTCTAGAGTCTGACTAAAATACGGCTGTAGCTAACTAATCAAGGCATCAAGCAGCCATCATCACACACCGCGAGCCTGGCCAGGACGGATGCATTAATCAATCATGTCCCTAGGGTTTGGATTAGGTAGACTGCCACACAAGTAAAGACAATATAATAATGCTTCAATTTTTTAAAAAGAAATTGCTAAAAAAATTAATGATCCATTGCGGAACTCAACCCAAACCCTTACTTTACAACAAATAGACAGGACACCAAGAGAGGTAAGCACTTACTTCATCGACGCCTTAAAAAATTCATTAATTGTAGTTTATTCTATGTCAAATCATTCTAAATTTAATCAAGTTTTAGAGAAGAGCATTAACATTTACGACATTGATATAGTGGAAGTAATAACAATTAGACAAATTATATGGCATGATAAATGGAGTATTGATTTCTTATATATATGAACTAGCAAACGCGTGTGTGCGTGTGCGTGTGTTGTAACGGAACATATATAATCTTTATTGTGTATTTGTTCCAATATGAACTGAAGTTGGACTCATAGTACAATCCCTAAACATATAAACAAGCGTAGATAATAATATTGCTTCGTTCTTTAATATTAGGTAGTAGATTTGGATTTAGTTTAGATGTATTCAAACTTAATATGTTTTATTTAAAACAAAATAGAACTTTTCAAAACGGAGAGAGTATTGTACCTCCTAATTTTCCGTGATGAATAAAACATAATATATTAGGATTAAAAAGTAAATTCTCATCTTAATTTTTCTTGTCATCATCATAATAATTCACATGTCGTTTCTCACGTAGCTACCAAACACATGGAACCAGACCAAACACATAGGGTGGGCGGGCATGGCCCCTGCTAGCCCCCGCCCTCAAAGTCTGGCCGAAGCCGATAGTTTGCTGTTCACTTGCACATCTTATTCTTATTACATTATTAGTAGTCCAGCCACCATTAATACAACAATTATATTAAGTCCGTCGTCTTCCTACCTTTTTTTAAAAAAAAAATGGGTCTGTCTTTTTCCCCATAGCGTGATGTTCACCTGTTCTTGTGGTTCGACCCCACCAGTCTTAAAAAAAAAATACATCCAAAAGTGTATTACAAGAATAACAACAGTTCGTAGCAGTAGCAATCTCTGATTATTTTGGTTGTGCGACTTGAATCCGGTGAAAGTGATACTTGTGCAGTTGTGCAACAGGCTACCACGGAAGGCGACAAGTGAGTTAAAATACATCATCAACATTGACATAATTTGCATGGTACCAAATCCAAATCATGAACAGGATAAGAGATATCTTTTCTAAAAAAACAGGATAAGAGATATTTTTTTCAAGGTTATTATATATAGTAGCTCGTTAGAATTTTCTGTTCCCTCGCTAAAATCCATCTGATGCAATTACTCACAAGGAAATATTATTTACCAACAGATGGATTTTGAAAAATAATTTTCCTAACATTGATAACCGACAGAGATAGAGAATGACAGCCAACCTTTCTAAATATAAGTTTTGACAGCCAACCTTTCTAAATATAGGTTTTAACTGAGATCTTAGCAGCCATGTTCCCGGCCACGGTGTCAAACAACTCCCGATTGATGCTCTCTACTCGATCGCGCAAAACTCCCATCGGTTTCTCAGATTTCCGATCCACTTTTTTTTTTTTTTTTTTGCATTCCCAATCATGCTTGGATTTGCCGTTTCCTGTCCACGTCTGCAGTCCTGATCAAGTCCTGACCACGTGTGCCGTGTCTTCTTCATTCCTACGCATGCACGCAGCGCGCTGTGGAGAATTCGGCTCTCCCATAAGAGATCCCCATCGATCAATGAAAAACACAACAGGGGGAGATATTGCCCTGCTCAACTATTATATTTTTTCTTTTCTGGAAAAATTCTTGCTCAAGAGATTGTAGTTGTCTACTAATTTACTTTAAAGTTTTTTAGAGCACTCAAGTTTGTCACTACATCCAGATCATATGGAGATTATGTGCGCAAAAGTTTGTAGGAGGGAATCCTGCTGAAACTTACATGTGTACCTACTACGCGTACGATCAACCCTATGATCAGTTTGCGTGTATTGCTACTATTTAAAGGTTCAAACTTCAGGGGGTGACAGCATTATCATTACCCATTCACCCATTTACCTTTTCCATTCCCTTGATTTCATTGGTTAGATTATCTCCAACAGTTTAGTAAGGTCACTACATGACAAAAAAACTTCACCCAACAATTACCCCAGTCTAACTCTTAATCTACCCATGCTTGAAAAATAGATACATCCAAGCGCAATGATACGTCCGTGCTAATGCTCTACTCCTCATCATGGGGCACCAATTATTTTCTACAACGCTCTGTCGCCCTCTACCGCCGTCTCCTACTATTTTCAGATGTAGAAAACTACGAAGTAAAGCATGCAAGCAATTGAGATTCTGTTTTGCAGGTTCTAATTGTGAGTTAGTATGTCAAGGATGGCAAAGGATGGCTGACAATGATTGACCATGGATGTGGCGCCCTCATCTTTGGGGTTCATTGGAATTGGATTTTCCAGCCACTATTTTGTGTGGCATGGGTAGCGAGCAAAGACCTTGAAGTATACCTGTTTTAAAAATATTTTTAAGAGAGAATTATTGGAAATTGCTAGTGGTGGGGTTGTTTTTTCAAATACAATATTTGAAATGTTGCAATACTGGAATTTTTAGGATTTTTTGGTAGTACTAGAGATGCCCGAAGTAATTCCTAAATAGGATCTACACTCGTACTTCCTAAAACAAGGTCTCTACTTCCTATGTAGGACCTCTCTGTCCCTTGTTTTGAGCCTTCCTAGCGTCTCATCTCCTAAATCTTGATATGTACTTCGTTTTTTTTTTTTCTAATTGAGGATACAACACATTCCAACTATTCAATAGAAACACACAAGAACATTGTTCGGGTTGTCTCTTTCCACCGTCCCGTAAAGTCACACCATGTTTTGGTAGGTTGATGAAGTCATGGGAGAAGACAAAGAGTGGCTCCGAAAGGGCAAGAAGACAGAGCCCCCTCCCTACCCCAAAGGTTTTAAGACGAGCCTTAGAGGTTTCCGTGAAAATGTTGAAGATAATACTATGATCATGAGGGTATAAAACCTTTGGGAGACCCGAAGGTTTACGATGCACCTTCGAGTTAGATGAGAGACATGAGGGGCAAGGCGAGCGGAGACAAAGACGGTGAATTTGGGTAAAAGACTACTCCGCTCTTAATATGCTAGGAATATAGTAGCTAAACGATAGTATCTTGTAATTTTCCAAACAACCATTTGTCTGTTTGCCATAGTCAATAAGATAAAATAAATATGATATTCCAAGTTTTATCTGAGGGCCTAGGTGAAGACCCGCATCGAGAAAGGCCTAGATCTTATGGTCTGCTTGAGAATAAAATCTGTACGTGGTTCTACAAACATTGAGAAAGCAATCGTACTTAGTGTCAACTCGATCAGAAAATCCCTCTGTCGTCTCCATAAATAGGTACACAGAATAGTCTGGATCAGACTACTGAAAAGACTAAATGAATACTCTAGTGCATTTGACATCATCGAAACTGACCTGGCACATGGATGACTATCAATAGCAAGGATCGTGTTTGGACGAACGCCATGACCGAACGTGTGTTCCTATGCAGTACTAGTACTGTACTCCTACTGCAGAGAAGACTGGGAAAGAGCAGTGGTGTCCGTCCATCTGTTTCTGATGATAGTTCAGTTTTTTTTTTTAAGGCCTCTCATCTAAGTACAGCTGTAGTATCTGTTCGGATACAGACACACTACCACACACGCACACCTCACACACACACCCTTGCATACAAACAAACCTACAACTATACTTAGGGATGAACGCAGCTAAGAGGTACTCGAAGATCACCAAACTCCGAGCTGTGGCGGGCACGTCACTTGACCATTGTGGTACATCTGCGTGAGAGGCAACTTGAAAAGTGGGAAAAATCCCGGTGGAAATCACGAGCTGAGCGACCCTCGAACTCGTGACCGGCGCTTTCTCAACCGGAAAGCAGACCGAACGAGCTACGGCTCGTTTCCAAATGATAGTTCAGTTTTGGTGACAGGGCAGGCACAGACAGCAGCATAGTAGCGCGCAGTGACAGTTGGAGTTCATCCATTCAGAGCGCGCAGTGACAGTTGGAGATCATCCATTCAGCATTGCTACCGTGAATGCCAAAACAAGCACACCACAGTGGCAAGCCCTTTCAACAATCTCCTGTCCATGTATAGTATCATGTCACAACGATGCAGCCCCGTATCAACTTCGATGAATAGTTTGA
The DNA here is from genome assembly GCA_018135685.1 of Themeda triandra. Lineage (NCBI taxonomy): Eukaryota > Viridiplantae > Streptophyta > Magnoliopsida > Poales > Poaceae > Themeda > Themeda triandra. Next base: position 74,261 of record JAENPR010000438.1, on the reverse strand, counting down.
TCATTAAGTTTGCAACAACTATGATCTGTACTTGCACCCCACCATACAAAGATTGTCGACCTCCGATGCATTATTACTCGTCATTCAAATATCACAAAGCACAGACTAGGGGCAAAAATAAGTGAATTCCTATGGTTCTTAGATAAGATTTATGTTACATGGAAGTTCACATTTACCCATATCAAAAGTTATTTTAGCATGTAATGATTGCACGTTGAAACCAGAGGAGAAAAAACTTCTAAACTATGTGGGACATACCTAGAACTAGAAGTGTTCTTATTTCGGGACAAATTTCAAATGCAAGAAATGCACTTAATTTGGGATTCCAGTTGAACCCAAAACATGTAACAACTTCCCGATAAGACCCTATATATCGCGACTCAAAATTCCAGGGGAGAGGTATGCATTTTGAGAGGCTTTAAGGTTTTCTCTAGTAACTAGTAAAGAATTTCATACTGATCATGAACAGGATATGTATAAATGAGGCCCTATTACAAGTTGAGGCAAAAAAAGGTGGCTTTTCTCCCCAAAAAATATTGGTCATGTACAAACACCTATTGTTTCTTGGATGTAGTAATAAGCATAGTCCTACTCCTTGCAACTAAAAGCACTGCTAACTTAACCAATTCCTCTTTAATCATAAAGAGAACCGAGGCAGCAAAGACACTTTGTACAATCTTTGTACCCATTCCTTTGTAAAACCCGTGTAGTCCTTCGTAGCGGACCATCTTTATTATCGCATCTAGTGTACCTGGTGAAAATAGTCGGTGTAATGTTAACAGCAATGAAATTTGATGTGTGTGACTAAAATAATTAAGATATCATGTTTATTATCAAAGCACAATACTACCGAAAATATCAGCAATTTGTTCTCAAAGTATATCAGCAGTTTGTTTTCTCTCAAAGTAACCATATAAACAATGATCTCAAAGAAAGTATATCAACAGTTTTTCTAGAAGAAAACAAATCAACAATTTGTTACTAGTTCTGTTGTGCAGTGGAGAAATATACCTGTATATCTGGACATCACATTGCTGCCAATTTCTTGTTTTGCCTGCAACCTTGACTGCAATAATTAAGACATAATGAGTAAATTAAAGCACCATTGTCGCAAAAAATTGAATCTTTCACCATCCTCCACAGCCTACAGATGGACTTGTGCCACTAGTGCATGCAACTAGTTGGGTCTAACAGAGACCTACCAGTCCATTTGAGTGAAATTTCAATTACTACAATCTGTAAAGCCACACAATTTGAATTTCGGCACAATAGACCCAACAGTTTACTAAAAACAGTTATTGCAATTACGCTACTTATACGGTATGAATCCAATAAATTTAGGAATTTCACAAATATCATGTCTCAAGATTTTCATAGGTCTTTGAATTAGGCTACTTATACTGCTCCAGACCAATGTATTTAAGAATAAAGTTAGCTAGAGTAATGCTCTGGCAGTCTAGAGTTAAGCTTTGCTCAGAATACAGGTAAAACTATTAACAACTCTAAATGAAACAAAAAATGTACCTTGACGACTAGCAATGGATAGGTGACTACAGTAGCTCCAAGTTTTGCTATTGCACCCAACAAAAAAACCTGCTCAAAGAGGAAAGTGCAGAGAAAGACTACATAAGTATATGTATGAACATTACCATCTGCTTGTGCATTCATACTGCTACTTTAATAATTTGTCATTGAATTTAGAATAGTAACAAAGAAAATATATGATCCAGAAAGTGATATGGGATAGAGAAGCCATGAGCTTAAATTCTTTTTTTCTTGAGTATGTAGAAATGCACAGTTAAACATATGAAAATTGCTCTGCTAGTCCTCTTATAGACAGATTCGTGAATCTTGAAGCATAAGTTACTAACGATTATGGGAAAACCAACTCATATTAATTATTTTAACTTGATGATGAGTCAAGAATAATTATTTCCCATAAAAGATAAACAGAACCCTAATCAAAGGCTACAACAAATGTTGTAGCGGACCCCTATTGCTTGCTATAGGTAAAATGGTGCATGATTAAGTAAAGGGTCTTTTTTCATAACTAAGAACTGTCCTATACCCCTATTGAGTAATATATCATGCTCTATCAATGCAGTAATCAATCTCGATGCTCTCCATTAGCTTGCTGCCAGCACTGCTCTGAACACATACCGAAAGAAGATATGACTCGGGAAATTGGTAGATTGATTATGTGAGGTACAAACTACAAAGAGTGTACAATATATCGGCAAGGATGACCTGGGGTTATAAAACAATACTCAATCAGGGAGATCCTTGCCTAATAGCAAATCAACTACCATAAAACCCCTGCAGGCCCCTGCGGCCAGCCCAATAGCCCTCTGGAAACCCATTCTAACACATACCATAATTATGTACCCAGGCATTTACCACATTTTCCGCTAATAGCAGGATTTTTATACAAATGAATTATGTTATTTGTTTCAAGTAAAAAAGAATAATGTGGACTAGAACTTTAGAAGACACCAAAAAGATGTTTTGGATAACAAACTAATCATACATGTAAAAGGAACATTCATAACTTTTCACAAGAAAATCCCATAACATAATCATTTGCAATTGCTAATTGTTACAATCCCATTAAGTAGTACACAAATGCAGAAAGTGGTTTGTAGGTAATAACAGATTTTTTGTGTGGAACATCTAATATAACATTATATGACATCATATAAAAATGAAATTTCCAGGTACAGAATAAACAGCTAAGGTGATCCATGAGCCCAAACAACCATGCTTTCACAAAGTCAGGTGTACGCATCATTTCATAACAACAAGAATAATGCAGGACCTAAATCTGAAAATTATCTACCTCCATAGCAGTGAGGTTCCTTTTTGGTAGCTGCTTTCCAGAACGCTTTGACTGCAGGCGCTTTGCCAATGTTTCATAGATCATGAACTGAATCGATGGATTACATACCTGCCATTTTAAATGTTTCAAAGGTTTGGACTTGCAGATATAATCCATAAACTTTGATTGTATATTTCAAAAGGAAATAACTAACCATGATTAATGTTGGAACAAGCCCTTTCCAAAATCCTCTTATACCAGACTCATGATAAACCTCCCAGATCTGTCTAAGACCGATACACATTAATAAATTAATGTTTGATTACTTTAAATTGTGAAGTAAAAGCAGAATAGAACTTGCAACTTCAGACACCAGCTATAGTTACTTTCAATCTGAAACTTAGCTTAAATTTATAATGTTCTAGGTCAGCATACTACTCCTACCAATAAGAAAGTGAATTTAAATATTACTCATTCAGTAATTTTTGTATTTTTATATTAAGTGTATCTATATACTATTTCCGAACTATTAAGTGTGAAAACAACTAACACAGTGGCACCTAGCATACTTCCCAATTAAGCATTTCAGAAGCATTGGTAGGAGTATCTGCCATTAAGCATTTCATTTCTGATTAATTTTATGTACAAAAAAAAGCTTATGATGAAGAATTGCCTACTTGTGGAAAGAGTGCTAACCGCTTGAAGAGTACCGTATGGATGAGGTTTTTCCGACTCCAGTTTAACCAGCCTATCCTTCAGAACTGCAACCTCCAATGAATTGGCCCTAGAGATTTCTTTCAGTAAAAGCTCGCTCTTAGACTCCAATATTTTCCTTTTCGCTTGAGTATGTGTCTGAAACATGGCAATGATAAGTACTAATTTGGTAAAGTTTTTTGTTATGGGTGGTGTTGAAGCATATTTCATTATTACAGTTAAATTTAGCCACTTCATTGTCAGCAAGCTAGGTAAAAGCAGGCCCCACATGGAGCTCACCTAATATACAATAACGTATTTTTTTTATCAATTAACCACTTTTGCATGATTCTGGCTAGAAAAAAAAATTGGATCTGAGTCATGGCGAATTTATCAGTCATAGTTCATAGTCAAGCCAATAAGTTTGAAAGAACCTAGAAACTAGGAGGTGTGGAAATGCTTTGTGAAGAACAAAACAAATAACAACCATCTAGGTCCTAATCCATAAGGATTATAAGTTAGCTTTTTCCTGGAGAAAATATGACTTAATAAAGATCTTATTCATCAGCACTGTATTATAAGGATTGGAGCCTCATAGAGAAGAACATTTCAGTCCCATGATTTTCCTCAACCATACAATTTCCCAATATATGAACATTTTGAGACAATGGAATATTGAAATGTAAGTTATTTGCCTGGCCGCTCATACAATTTCATATCTAAACAGCAGATAGGCTCATCACAAGGAATATCAGGAGCAACAAAAGTTACACAACACCGCGTGAGTACAATGAAGTGGGATGTAACAATATCATTAATATAAGCATTCCTGACCGGGTCAGTGGTAGTAATTTTTTCAGACAGAACTCAATATTCCTGTATGTAGATTCCCTTCTTTAGTAAACTCTACCAGCTATCTATTTGAAGAAAAGAAGACATTAGTTAACCTTGTTTAATTTACCTGCATACGTGTCACAAGGACCCATATTGGATTGGTTAGAAGAACATTGATTGACCTGCAATGAAGGAAAGTGATCATGAGCAAGCATGCTGAAACATCAAGATTATATTTACTCGTAAACTAAAACTAATTGGTACAAACTATTGAAAACTACACTTTTTGGTACCTAAGTTACAAAATGACATAAAAATCAGCACATTTATATACCACAAAAGTACACACATTAACACTAAATCCACCAATCCAATAACATCACAGGTCTACACATAAGAAGATTAACCAACCCACCCATCTCCTTTAATTTGTTTTAACAGTTAAACAAAAAAGGTGCATGAGTAGCAGCAGTAGGTAGGAAGCTTACCCAGCAACAGCTGCAATACCAAGCCAAGAAAGCATCCCGACAGTACCATCCCCAAGGCCCTTCTTACTACGAGCAACCGCTATATCTTCCACCTTGTTCTTGAGGATCTGGTAGAAGTAGTAATAGATTCCCTGGAGCCACAAAACAGAATGTGACTCAAAGTTCAGAACTAGCACCTACTAGATACACTCATCCATACACATTGCATTCGTAGTTATTGAAATCGAGTGCAAACTAGAAGAAGTGGAATGTAACCTGCGACGCGGCAGTGCCGATGAGAGAGGGCTTGAGGCCGCTGTACAACCCACCCCATCCTTCGGTCTGAATCAGCTGCAGTCACTTGATTGTTCCAAAATTTAATTAGGGAGGGCATCTGGCGCAGCAGCAGCTACAGGAAGACGACCTGAAGCCCGCTATGGATGAATCACCTGGAGCATCTGGAAGAGGGTGGAGCCGGAGGTGGCGCCGCTCACGGGCTTCCTCTTCTTCGCTGACCTCTCCGTCTGCTGCCGGGTGTTCACCTGGGGGAACCATTGGTCGGTTGGAGCAAAAGATAGTGTTTGCCGAATTAGAAGAGGATGTAACGGTAAGGAAGAGGATATAGCGGCAAGAAGAGTAGAGGACAGGACGGTACGGTTTGCAGAGGGTAGGTGATGATCTGCGCGATGATGCCGCCGCCGGCGCCGGCCAGCCCGTTCACCGCCGCGCTCGACATGTTCCCCCACCTAGTAATCAGCAGGGGCGCGCTCAATATGCTCTCTTTTTTAGAACAAAGAACGAAGGCAGTGGCCAGTCTGATAGATTTGGGTCAGATTCCGAATGCCCAGAAGATATAGCTTGAGCAGTGCTCTGCTCACAGCCGGCTTGGCTCCGCAGGGCAGCAGGAATGGGCGGCGTACCTAGTGGAATCTTGGCCAGTGAAGCACAGATGAAGAGCTCGGCCAGGCGGCGCCGCTGCCGCCGCCGCCGCCGCAGACGTTGGTCACTGTATACAGACTGGATCGAGGCAGAGAGAGGAGGAAAAGCAGGGGATAGCTGGGAAGAAGACGACGTCACAGGATGGTAGTGCGGTGCGAATTTTCATCAAATGGAATGGAAAAGGAGCTTTTGCTTTTTGAAAAAAAAAATAGTAAACTTTAAAAATATTGACAACGTATGCTATGGAAACCAAATCTTGTACAAACAATAAAAATTTTAATAAAGGTCACAAAATCTAATCCGATGACTAGACACCAATCAGATTGAAGTGGGATTAGACGAAAATTAATTTAAGTTCTATCTCAATTCATTTGAACAGACGTGGATTGAAGTGAATACGACTACATTCAAATAAAGTTACAATATTTTTGCAAAAACTAACATATGCTATAGAAATTAGCCTTTTGTAAAAACTATGGAAACTTTAATCAGACTACGGAAATCTAATTCGATGACTAGAGTGTGTGGGGTTTAAGTGTTAAAATAACTCACCTTTAAGATGAGATGAGTGGGAGTTTAAGTACTAAAATAACCTCTGCACTATAGCCATCGGATTAAATTTCTGTAATCTTTATTAGAGTTTTTATAGTTTGTACACGAGGGTTAGTTTTCATAGCACATGTTACCTTTAAGAAACATTTGATACAACTAGAGATGAAACCAGTATTGATGCAACATACTGGATGCATTTTGTGCAGGTTGCATACTATACATTTTTTGTTGTGGAAAGTTTTTCAAGATGGATTAAAACAACCATTAGATAGTTGAACTAAAAAAACATCCATTAGACAGTTTTATGATTTTTTTCTTCTTTTCCCAAAAGATAAATATAATTTTGGAATATTGTAGAGATATATTTTTTTTTGTAAAATTTTTTTAAAATATTTATAAAATTTAAGAGTATTAGATATATTTGACCGATTTAAAAACCTATAATATATTTATCAAATTTTTCTAACTGAAACAGGGACAAAAATGCCTTAAGATTATTTTTGATTGGATGAGAAAAATCAGACTACAACCATAGTTCATGAAGATATTTTTTTCTGATTGAGGGGACCATAAATGGGCCGGTCAGCGGCAAATAAATGTTTGTCGTGAATTCGGCCCATGAAATCTCATCCCGGCGCCCGTACAAAGACGACTCGTTGGCCCAAGTTAATTAGTTAGGCCCACACGCACACGGTACCCGTTCTTTTCGCGTTGCACGGCGGCGGCGGCGACGGCGACGGCGGCGGTGGCGCTCGACTGCCAGCGATGATGTCGCGGCCACAGCATCAGCGCAGACCTGAAGATGAAGAAGGAAGCCGGCTAGCGTATTTTCCATTTTACGTTTTCATGTTTCTTTGGGTTATGACATGTGGGGCCGCTGCGTCGGCATGTGAGTGCTGGGTATAAGACCCATGTATCGATTCGTAACTGCACCATCTTATTCATTCAAAACATATTCGAAGCCAAGGCTCGGGGTTTGCCCGGCCCGCTTCCTCGTCGCAAATCCTTCCCTTGTTCATCTTGTGCGTGCTCACATCGGTGCCGGCGACGAGCATCCGGTTACGAGGCGTGACAACTTGGTATCGTAGCCTATCGATCGTTGGCGGAGGCGGCGAGCTTCAAGCTCGACGGCCCGCGAGTTACCGCGGCGGCGGGCGGCCAACGGCGGCGCTCCACCACCACCACCACCACCACCACCACCCATTCCGCACGGTAAGCTTGTTCTTCGCTAGGGTTACACCCCGATTGCCGATTTGATTCGTAAATCCTAGGGTGCCGGCGATCTCCTACGCGCCTTCAAGGTGCTCGAGCGGAGGTCCCACGGTTCACCTCGGTTGAATCGAGTTAGCTTCGGCGTCCGTGTAGCACTAGTTAGTCGATCGAGCAAACCTTCCACCAAATTACACGTTTTTCCACCCAAGTTCACCTTTTTGGTTCGGCTTGATTGCTCGTCTTCCGAGGCGGAGTGCGGGCCGAGTTTGATCGCCAAAGTCTCTCTTTTTGCCGACGATCGGTTGTGACAAGGGTTGCGGAGCAGGTCTCCGTGTAAAATTCCGGAGTCACAAGTAACTGATTGCTGTGCGGTGGCGACGGCGGGGGAAAGTCCAAAGCTTGAGGTTTTACTCCTTCGGCTTTGCCTCTTTCCCAGGCGGCGGCGACAAAGGCTAGCAAAATGGACCGGGAGGCCCTGGCCAAACCGATCACAAAGACACCCGGCACCTTTCAAGAAGAACAAGGTATTTCCTTCCAATCGACACAACTTATTCTTGACGCCATGACTCGTCGGTCGGACGAAGAAAATAGCAAGTGGGAACAACTCCGTAAGAATTTTGATACTATGTTTAGTCGATCAATGAGATGAGCACTACCCGTAAATCTATGAAGGCCCAATTGGATTTGTATGGCTCGGTGATGGACGAGTATTCCAAAGAGCAACAGAATATCAGTAGAAATGTGCTTGCCAATGGAGATGCAATTGCAAGCATCAATATCAGGCTGAGAGAGCCAGCAGATAAGCAACCTGAAGCTCCCAGATTTGATGCAGAGCCAGTGTTTGATGAAGAAGATCTGGACTCCCTGCTGCATGACCAACCTGCCTTTGAGAATCCTTTTGCAGGTGGCAACAAGAAGACTGAAGCTAGTACATCTCATCAGTTGAAAGCTGATCATCACTACTCTGCAAGACAAGAACCAAGAGCTCATACTGTCAGAATCCATGATGCCCAAGCTGAGCATCATAGAGATCACAGATTGCCCAAGCATATCATGCCCAAGATGGACTTTCCTGACTTCTTTGGTGAGAATCCCAAGATGTGGCTGGACAATTGCAGAGATTATTTTGACATGTATCAAATTCCTGAGGGAATGTGGATCACTGCAGCCAGAGTACATTTGAAGGACAAGGCTGGCAAGTGGTACCGTGCTTTCAAACAAAGACTCCTTCAATAGTTGGACCCATTTCTGTCATGAAGTTGAAAAGGAATTTGGATCTGATGACTTCAGAAAAGCCATGTTTGATCTCCTGCAGCTGAAACAGACTGCTTCCTTGGATGACTACACTGCTAAGTTTCAGACACTTCAAGATAACCATCACAATGCATCATGTCAAGTTATGATGACACATTCTTCACACAACATTATGTCCAAGGTCCGAAACCCGACATCGTAGAATGGTGATGGCTCAAATGCCTACTACTCGTCCCGAAGGCTTCAAAGATTAGCACAAGTTCAACGGTAGTCATTGACAGTTCTAGACCAAGATATGGTCGGCAAAGAATTTCCCCTAGACCCTTCAACCAAGCTAAGCCGAGAATAAACCACCTTTTCCACATGGCAAGACAGGCAACTCAGAGATTACAGAAAGGCAAACAATCTGTGCTACAATTGTGGAGAACCATTTGTTCCCGGTCATATGGCTGTCTGCAAAGTCAGAAACAAGTCCCAAGCAAATGCTCTTGTTGTCAATGATTTGGACCTGCAAAAGGAGCTACCTGATGAAGTGCTAAATGAAATGGCAGTAGAAGATGAAGTGCAAGAACAGTTCATGCATCTTTCTATCAATGCACTTTCAACTAGAGACACATCATCCTGTCTCAAATTCGAGCTAGAGTAAAGGATAAAACAATGTTAATTCGTTGGACAAAGGGCGGTCACACGCTTTGTGAGCCAACATTTTGTGGATATTGCAAAGGTTCCTCCTGGTTCCTATCAACCCCAAGCAAGTGCGCTTAGCTAATGGAGAAGCTATCACCACATCTTGGATGGCTAAAGACATGCAATGGCTTTGTCAAGGCCATACCATTTCCAAGAACATGCTTGTACTAGATATGCAACCTTATGATGCTATTCGGGTTATGATCGGTTAAGAGCCCACCCACGATGATCTTTGATTGGGACAAGAAGAAGATGACTTTTGCTCGGCAAGGCAAGCAAATCACACTACAAGGTATCACATCTCCACCACCAAACCTACCTCCTATTTCGCACCCAAAACAATCAAATCTGTGCAAGGCAATGACATTTGGGCTCTAGTCTTATTGGAGCAAAGATCCCAAACCCAACCCCACCCCCACCAAACAGCAACACCCAGAACCCATTCAACAACTTCTTACCCAGTACAAAGATATTTTCCAATCCCCTCAAACCCTACCACCACACAGATCCTATGATCACTCAATTCCTCTCATTCCTGGCTCCATACCTGTAAACAGACCATACCATTATTCTCCACACCACAAAACTGAGATTGAAACCCAAGTCCAAGAGCTACTTACCTTAGGCTTCATTACCCATAGCCAAAGCCCTTTTGCCTCTCCTGTTCTATTGGTCAAAAAAAAGATGGTTCCTGGCGTCTATGTGTTGATTACAGGAAGCTCAATGACATGACAATCAAAAATAGGTTTCCTATGCCTGTGATTGAGGAGATTTTGGATGAGTTGTCAGGAGCTAAGTTTTTCACCAAACTTGACATGAAAGCTGGGTATCATCAGGTCAGAATGACACCAGAGGATGAACCCAAAACAACATTCAAGACACACCAGGGTCACTACCAATATAAAGTGATGCCCTTTGGTTTGACAAATGCACCTGCAACATTTCAATGCCTGATGAATCAGATTCTGCAACCATTGCTCAGAAAATCAGTTCTGGTATTCTTGGATGATATTCTGATCTACAGCTCTTCTCTCCAAGAGCATGTTCACCATTTGCAAGAAGTGTTTGAACTGTTAAGGAAATATCAGTTGTTCCTCAAAGAAAGTAAATGCTCCTTTGCCCAATCCAGCTTAGAGTACCTTGGCCACATTATCTCTGTGCAAGGTGTATCTACAGATCCTTCAAAGATTGCAAACATGGTGGATTGGCCTACACCAACTAACATGACAGAGCTCAGGGGTTTTCTGGGACTCACTGGCTACTATAGAAGATTTGTCAAAGGGTATGGCTTACTGTCCAAGCCCCTCACTTCCATTCTGAAAATGAAACAATTTGCTTGGTCCCATGAAGCACAGGCAGCTTTCACCAACATCAAGAAGATCATGACTGAAACACCTGTGCTAGCCTTACCAAATTTTCAGGAACCATTCACTGTTGAAACTGATGCATGTCAGAGTGGAATTGGAGCAGTGCTCAGTCAGCATGGAAGACCCATTGCTTATCTCAGTAAAGCTCTAGGAGGCAAGAAGCAAGACTTGTCCATTTATGAAAAGGAGTTTTTGGCCCTCATCATGGCAGTGGAAAAATGGAGACATTACCTGCAGAGGGGCACCTTCACTATCCTTACTGATCACAAGTCCTTGGCCTATCTTACTGAGCAGAATCTTCATTCTGATTTGCAAAGAAAAGCCATGACAAGGCTGATGGGGCTGGATTTCAAGATCATTTATAGGAAAGGCAAAGAAAATATAGCAACATGCATTATCTAGGGTGGCTCACTTGTTTGCAATTCAAGCGGCTTTCTTCGTCCAACCCGCTTGGATCCAAGAGGTATTAAATTCTTATGCAATCGACTCTCAAGCCCGTAAACCGTGTGAGCTCAATTTCTAGTCCTAACAGTGATGGCTATAGCTTGGACAAGGGCATCATTAGACACCAAGGCAAAGTCCGGATTGGCCACAATTCAAGACTCGCAAACAAAGATCATTGCATCCTGTCACTCAAGTGCCCCGGGAGGCCATTCGAATTGGCAAAGAACATTCCGTAAAAATGAAGCTCCACTTTGCATGGAGAGGCATGAAAGCCGATGTAGAGAACTATGTCAAACAAAGGTATCATGTGCCGAAGGTCAAACACAAGAACACTCATCCTCTAGGGCTTTTGCAGCCATTACCAATTCCCGAGGGGATCTCGCGGGATTTGTCAATGGACTTTGTGGAGGGTCTCGCCCAAATCCGGTGGTTACAAGTGGATCTTAGTCATTGTGGACAAGCCGACAAAGTATGCACACTTCATTGCATTGAAACACCCCTACACAACCGCAACCATAGCCAAAGTTTTCATGGAACACATTGTCAAACTCCATGGTATCCCAAAGTCCATTGTGACTGACAGAGACACCATTTTGATGAGCCATTTCTGGAAGGAAATCTTCAAAGTTTACAAGGTCGACCTGCACTTTACCACTGCTTATCATCCCCAGTCTGATGGTCAAACAGAAAGGGTCAATCAGTGTGTGGAGATGTATCTCAGATGCTCTGTGCAGAATGCACCTACAACTTGGAAAGAATGGCTCTCACTTGCTGAAATCTGGTACAACTCCTCCTATCACATTGCTCTGGTATGTTCTCCATTCAAAGCACTCTATGGCTATGATCCAAACCTGGGAGCAGTACCCACCTTGTCACCAAGTACACCTACAGATGTACAGGAAGTTGTGGAGAACAGGGAACAACATCTAGGAATCCTCAAACAATCTTGCTCGAGCACAAAAACGAAATGAAACTAATTGCCGACGTAAAGAGGAAAGACTTTCACTTCTCGCTGGGTGATCAAGTTCTACCGAAGCCGCACCATATACACAATCATCGGGCTAACACCATATCCCAAGTTAGCACTAAAGTACTATGGCCCTTACATAGTCCTGGACCGCATTGGCTCAGTTGCATACAAACTCCAATTGCCTGACAATGCACAGATACACAATGTCTTCCATATCTCCCAACTCAAACCCTTCATTCCTGACACTACACCGGTGTATGATATGCTGCCAGTAACCACTGACATTCAAGCATCTCAAGCTGTTCCACAGGCCATCCTCGAACGGCGCCTCGTCAAGAAAGGTAATGCTGCAATTCCACAGGTCAAGGTGTCCTGGACCGGGTTACCACCATCATCAGCTACCTGGGAGGACTACTACGTGCTCAAGACCCGTTTCCCAGATGCTCCCGCTTGGGGACAAGCGGTTCCTCGGGGGAGGTGTCGCGGCCACAAAGATCGCCACAGACTCCGAAGATGAAGAAGGAAGCCGGCTAGCGTATTTTCCATTTTACGTTTTCATGTTTCTTTGGGTTATGACATGTGGGGCGCTGCGTCGGCATGTGAGTGCTGGGTATAAGACCCATGTATCGATTCAGAACCAGACCATCTTATTCATTCAGTAAACATATTCTGAAGCCAAGGCTCGGGGGTTTGCCCGGCCCGCTTCCTCGTCGCAAATCCTTCCTGTTGTTCATCTTGTGCGTGCTCACATCAGTGCCGGCGACGAGCATCTGGTTACGAGGCGTGACAGATGAAGACGGTCAGCCTCGGCGCCTCCAGGCCCTCCACCGTCAACTTCCGCATGTACGCCCCCTCCCTCCCTCCTAATCCTCTTCCACTAGAGAGACGCCTTGGATCGATTGCTGCGAGAGGAAGAAGGCGCGCGTGGCTGATTCGTTCCCCTCTGCCTCCTCCGTGCTGCAGGCCGACGAGGGACAACCTCGTGCCCATACGCGTCGACGTCGAGGTGGACGGCCAGCGCTACCGGGACGCCTTCACCTGGAACCCGCGAGGTACCCGGCCTCCCTTTCTTGGTTCTCTCATCTCCAGGGCTCGTGGCGTTCTTGCTCGCTGGCTCGATTGACCCGCTTGTTCCCTGTGCGTGTCCGGCAGATCCCGACTCGGAGATCATCAGCTTCGCCAAGCGGACGGCCAAGGACCTCAAGCTGCCGGCCACTTTCGTCCCCCAGATGCTCCAGTCCATCCAGGTGCCCCCTCTTTTCTCTTGCTTACCTGCCATATCCTATCCTGCCAAGGTGTTCTGTTATTCTGTACTGCTAATGGTCAATCGACTGTGTTGTTTTTTCGTGTAGGGGCAACTTGCGGAGTTCCGCTCCTACGAGGGGCAGGAGATGCAAATCAAGGAGAAGATTGTGCCTCTCAAGGTTTGTTTTGTTCCACTGTTCTGTTGCTCACCAGCAGACTGTTTCTGGGCCTGGTGTACTTTTATCCTTACATGAATGGAGTTTATGTACTCAAGTGACATCTTGTATATATGGTGAATCTGCAGATTGACCTCCGAGTGAACAACACTGTAATTAGAGACCAGTTCTTATGGGTATGTATGTGTGTTTGTGGTTTTCCGGAGTCCTCATGTCCGGATGATTTGCTATAACTCTTATCTATTCTTCTCTTGGTGGTCAGGATATTGGCAACCTTGATAGCGACCCTGAAGAATTTGCGAGGACGCTGTGTGACGACTTGAACATCGCGGATCCTGAAGTTGGGGTATGCCTTAAACAATGAAGCTCTGTATGCTCAGTGCAGTGAACTGTTAATTGAATTAAAGCAACAGCTTTTATGATGATGCGTTTCCATGTCAACTGGCCTCGGTTTACACATTTCAGTTCTCCCAAATTGTTAGACAGATGGATTCCCAGATGTTTTTTTTTTCATTCAAATTTTCTATGAACTTGCGTTTAACTTTATTGTACCTGCAAGTCATGTAAAGCACTGCTATTGTTATTGTCCTTTTCTATTATTTGTGACTTTCCATGGCTGCAGAATTGTGATGTTGTTTAGTTATGAATTTGCTGTTATATGAATATTTCTTGCACTGCATTTCTTTTTATGTAAAACATGTGCATTATTTCTGCAACTTTGTTCTATGCTGACAAAGTCTTTTTGTTTGACGTCAGCCTGCAATAGCAGTTTCCATCCGTGAGCAGCTTTATGAGGTTAGATATAATTTCCTTTCCTAACTCTATTTCACAATATCATGACTTTGATATTCCTTTAGAGGCAGAACATATAAAGTTTTTCTGTGGTTCCTTCACATATATTGTTAATCTTTTGTTTTTGTATAAGACTTTGTATTGAATAAATATATTTTGACTTTGTAGATTGCTAGTCAGAGTGTCTCTGTTATGAGAGAGAAGCAAAATTCTTCAAAGAAGGGAAGGCGAGCACCAGAATTTTCTTCAAATAGGTTTGTGGAAGAGTTCTCTTTTTTGTTTTGAAGAAAATGTAGGGAGTTTTTGGGGAACTGGCATAAAGATGCTAATTAGCACACTCAAGCGAAATGCCATCCTTGCTGTTTTGTTTCGTCATCCTTGCTAATTAGCATACTGAAATTGATATGACCATATTTTGCAGTAAAGCCGTGAACAATGCAGTGGATTTGTTCAAGTATTTTGGCAGCAAAGGAAGCGTCATCCGGTACAATCTTTTTCTTCTAAAAACCTTGATATGTTAATGATTAGTGTAGTTCAGTTTTGATGTCATTGATAGGCAAGTAGTGACTGACAATATTCACTTTGTGTTTGAAGTAGCACATTACTAGTTTACTGGTGTTTGGTGTTGATTTCGCCTTGATTCTACTTTTCCTTTTTGTGTATCAGGAAACGGAAAGAATGGTACCTGTATGAGCCTGTTGTCGACGTTGTAGCTAGTGAGGAAGATCGAAAAGAGGAGGTTAATAATTCTAGTAGGTGAGAAAAGAGCTGATTTTTGAACATTCATCATCAGAGAAGTCGGTTTGGTATAGTGAACTATAAGAAAAAAAAATGTTGAAGCCCTTATTCTGTGTCCTTTTGGGTTCCATGCTTGTCACAATAGGAAGAGAAAATAAGGATGCCTAAGCTGTGGTTTAATTCACGAAAATTTCTGCAGCTGAAGGGATAACATACATTTACGGATTTTTTTTTATCGCAGGCCGAAAAAGAGAGCAGATGAAGAGAAACTTGCAAGTCTTCAGTCCCTTTAATTCAGACGCAGAACTGCAGACCTGAAGCAGATTGTTGAACAGAGCTGCTGATTGTTCTAACCACAAAGTGTTTTCCTTCTAATCCCTGTTTATCGTGGGATGATGGCACTAGATGCCTGCCTGACAGTTGTCGTAGGATAGCTATAGCTATTTGTATGTATGGCTTGTGAGTGTTTCTTCCTGATGCCGTGTCGTGGTTACTGGTTAGTGATGCCGGTCATCTAGTCTGAGTACATCTGTCCAGTTGTTGTATACTACTTCCTTGCATCTTCGGTAACAAATGTATGCAGTTTTAGTCAAGATTTCTTGGTTGCCAACATGTGTTGTTGTAGGTTTGCGCCACAAATTTGAAACATTATTGGTGATAAATCGAAATCTATTTGGTGTAGCAACAAATTAAGAGGCGTGTGATAAAATCCTCAACGTGTTAGTGTAGGTAGCAACAAAATAATGACTGAGGGAGTAAGTGGATTCCGTATGTGTGGTTGGAGAGTGTCATGACCCAAGTCCCATGCGTCTGGTTGGGCCTGATAACCAGAAGCGTGTGGGCCATCGATTGGGCTAGAAATGCTTTGCTGGTCACTTACGCAGTTACGCTACGGTATGTTCGTACAAGATGTCGTTTTCTTATCGAACTAGAGGGCTGTGTGATAAATAGCAAGAGCATCTCCAACAACTCTCTGAAGGGAGCGTATGCTATAAAAATCAAAGAGCTATGCAAACTATGAAAACTCTAATCAAGAACACATATTTCTAATCTGATGACTAGTGATAAACATGAGTTAATTTAGCATTTAAAACCCCCACTCATCTCATCTAATCTTAGTTTTTCAATAACAACCCCCAACGCGTCGTTCCGTTCAGTATCGTCGCGTGCGTCCGCCTTGTGATCGCCGCGTGCTTCCTCTTCCTCACGTCGACGCTGGAGGCCGACGTCAAGGACGTGGACTGGGAGAACACCTTCGTCGTCCGCCCCCTCCGGCCTCCAACCTCCCCGACGTCCACTTCCTCACGTGAACAGATGTGATCTGTAGAGGCTCTTCATTTGTCCTTGCTTACGGAGAGCACACCCGTATTGGAATCAAGGTGACCTCTGTGCTGAGAAGACTCATCCGTAACAGGGGCCCATCATGATTCTTCGTTAGTATCGTGACTATTTCATTGTTATATGCGGCATTATACCAAGTAATTCAAAACTGCTGGATCAACGAAACTATGAAAAACAATGCCAAGACGCCACTTCACGGTCCAATTCAGAAAACCAGGCTAATCATTTGACCCAATAACCTCAGCGCAGCATCACGGCCACCAAGCCAGCCGCGGTCAAGAAGGCGGCGTCGCCCCACGCGGAAGGCACGGCCGGCGCGGCAGCGCTGCTTTGCGCCATGTCGGGAACGACCTTGCTGCTCCTTCTCCTGCGTTGGACTGCGCCTTGTCCGCGTCTCCATGGCTGGATCGCGAGACGGCGGCGGCAGCCACGCACGATCTGTTTCTTCGTCAGCACGATTAGACGGAACGGAGACGGAGCCGGGAACCGCGCTGGGGCTGGGGGTGATTTGGAAAAAAAATTGATTAGGATGAGATTGGTGGGAGGGTTTAAGTGCTTAAATGACCCATCTTTATCTGAGGTCATCGGATTAGATTCGTGTGGACTTGATTAAAGTTTTCATAGTTTGCACAACTTCTTAGTTTTCATAGCATACGCTCCCCTCTCTAAATCCACTTGATATTCTATTTTTTTTAGCAAAAACTAAAAAACACCTCTCCAACAACTCCCTAAATCCACTTGGTATTCCCAACTTGGAAAAAAAAATTCGCGCGCGCATATCTATCGGCACGCTGACCGTGCGCGCATCGGCCCGGCTCGTCCGATTTCTGCATAGCTCGCCCCGATTTCTGCATCGCTCGCTCGTCCCGCTAGCTCAGCCGTCTGCGTGCTTGCCCCGATTTATGCATCGCTCGTCCAGGCACTACATACTGTTGCATCGCTCGCCCAGCCACTACGTACTGTTGCAAAGATCGATATTTTGATGGTCGAGCACTGTAGAGTGCTTAATATTTTGATGGAAAATGCTCAAAAGTTTCGTTTTTTCGTTACGATCGCGTAGGATCAAACCTTACCCGATTTGGTGCAGCCGTTGTCGAGAAATCGCGAGTCAAAATTTCCATCCCGCTGGTCAACGTCGTGTTCCGTTCGCGTAGAGGAGCTGATGACATGCGGGTCCCATCTATCATCCTCTAGTTTTACCAAGTTAGAATACCAAGTTGTTAGAGATGACTCATTTTTTCACTTGCCAAATAATTTACCAAGTTGCTAAAACGCGAAATATACCAAGTGAAATTTACAAAGTTGTTGGAGATGCAAGTACAACGATAGGCCCTTATTGCAAAATAAAAAAAACGGTTCATAAAATCAAAGAAAAAAAGTGATGTTTAGGATTCTGGGTTCTCATCTCTAAACTTTGTTGGAAGCAAGCTGAAAAGGAACACAAATCGTGTTTTTTTAGTACCAATGAAACTGTTCAGAACTTAATCCTTTTTTATTTTTTGTCATTTCACTAGATTTGTTTAGCGTGCCATTCATATTGTTTGGTATTATATTCCACCTAAAAATATTGGTGACTTGTTTAAAAGGAGTTGATGGTGCTGGCTTACCGTACGTTGGAGTCAAAAGAAATGTAAATTTTCAGTTCCAATGGTGTTTTTACTTGAGTAAAATGCATTCTAGGTACCCAAACTATTGGCTACCTCTCATCCAGGTACTCAAACTATCAAATCGACTATCTGGGTACCTGATCTATTGTCGGTGCACACCACAAGTCCAAAACCTGCCACGTCATGGTCAAGTCTGCAAAGAAAACCCTATCTCTTTTCCCTTTCTCACAACCAAGTCCTACCTCATCTTGAATCAGAGCAGGAGGGTGTCGAGGATCGCGTGGCCGGCGCGGATTGAGGGCCTCGGCATGGCGGCGCGCGTGGGCTCTATGGCGGGTCTCAAGTTCATTACCGCTTTTTTTAGTTTTTGAACGATGCTCCTACACACTTTTTACTTATAGGACTAGACTTTACTATTGAAGCTCTAGCATTATGTATTCTGTTTATCAGCCACCATGCACAGTACATGGATGACAGCCAATGGAAGGTGGGTCCCAAGTTCGTTACCACTTTTTTAGTTTTAGAATGATGCATCTACTTTTGTTGCCACCAAGTAGTACTCGTAGCGAATCTGATCTTCACATTTTTGCGTGAGCAGGAGAATCTATGCCATCTTGGGAAAAATAAGAAAAAACATATCATGTTTTTTGGAAGGAAAACAGTACTGTATCGCAAAAAATATTAAAAATATGCTGCATCAATTTATTTTTCTGCAAAATATAAATAAATAAATAAATAAATAAATAAATAAAGGAGGGTAATGTCAAAATGCACAGCAAGGTCCTGCAAGGCTGCAATGCAAATGGGAGGGGACTTCTGTGGCCGCAGAGCGTGGGCTCGCATGTGGCGGCAAGCCAGAAGCGTGCCAGGCCAGTGTTTGTTGTTGAGCGTGCCAGGCCAGCGTTGGTTGTTGCTGGCAGCCGTGCATTTGACTTTGGGTGCGCGGCGTGCGGGACACGTGGCGTGCAGTGCAGCGTCGTCGCATTGGGGCGTGGGCATCTGTTTTCGTAGCATCTCGCAACCGGGACGGCCGTCAAAGGTGACGAGTCGACGACTGACGAAGAAGAAGAGTGCAGAGTCGACGACGTGCACGTGCCGCAGAGATGTGGGCGGCGATGGCGATGGCGATGGCGACGGTGACGACGTGTCGGCCTGGCCGCGTATCAAGGGACGCGTCGCCGGCTTCTGACCGAATCGGATATCGATCACGTAGCCCCGCCCGGATCCAGATTCAGTGCCGTAGCTCCATCACGGCACAACGTACCTTACCGGCTAATATCCACCATAGGCTGCCCATCCAACGGCTGCCCAAGAGTGCACACTGCCCAGCGGCCAGGACTTGTTACTTTGCCCCCTTGCGGCTCAGGAGTCAGGAGTATCCGTCGATGGTCGATCGAATTGAACTCGTGCTGCTAGTACGCTGCATCACCCCTTCGCGCCGCAGCAGATGACATGAAGGTCGTAGCGTGTCTGGATGCGGTGCGACGCCGGCGGCGAGCCGCCGAGAAACACCACCACACGTACGTGTAGCAGCAGTACGCCAGTACGCCAAGGAGGGCGCCGGCGGGAGCAAGTGTGGTGTGGCGGCGGCGGTGTTGGTCTGTCCGTCCGTTCGTTCAGAGCGGTTCATGACGCTGCAGCCGACCGTGCTGTCGTCGTTGAAGTAGTCCTCGTCGAAGCGAGACGGCTGTGGCGGGCCGGACCTGCGGGTGCCGCTGCGCCGCCGGCGCCATCGGCATCATCACTGGCGGCGGGGGGAGGGGCATGTCGTAGTAGCCGTAGTACGGCACCGACGTCGTAGGGGGTGGCGGCGGGTAGTATAGGCCCGCACGTGCCCCGGCACCACCATTCGTCCGGCGGCGGGTAGTATAGGCCGGCGGCGCCTGCGCGTGGTGGTGATCGATCGGGCGCCACCGCCAAGGTCTTGACGCTGAATACTTCGGTGTCGCCGCCTTCCTCGTCGCTCCAGACCAGCGGCCGGCACTGTCAGGCGAGGTATCCCTGCCTGCCTGCCAACGACATGGAGCGCCGCTGTCAGCCGCGGTGACCGCGCACGCCAGCTCGAAGCTGGACACCTTTGCACAGAGACAGAGGTCGCCGTCGAGGATGCTGCTGCCAGTGTTTTTTTTACCGACCGGGGCAAACAAACCGGCCGCGGGCGGAGGCGGTTTACCGGGCGGTTTGTACGGAAACCGCCCGAATTTGAATTTGAATTCAAATTTGAGTACCTATAACCTTGGTTTTTTTTACCGCCCGGTAAGTCCGGTTTACCGCACGGTAAGTCCGGTTTACCGCCCGGTTTGAGCGGTTTTTTTAAATTCAAATTTATTTTTTTAAAAAAATGTTAAAAAAATTCCTAAAAATACTTCATGACCGGTTTACCGCCCGGTAAGTCCGGTTTACCGCTCGGTTTGAGCGGTTTTTTAAAATTTGAATTTTTTCAGCATTTTTTTTTTAAAATTGAAATTTGAATTTGGGACTTACCGGGCCGGTCCGAACCGAAACCGGACCGGCCCGGTAAGTCCGGTAACCGCGGTTTACCGCGGTAAACCGGACGGTAAAAAAAACCCAGGCTGCTGCTGCTGTGCATGTATAGCAGTAGCAGATTAGTGTAGTACTCTAGCGTTAGAGGTATGAGTTGAGCCCGTCGGCAAACCTGCACGCACTGCCTCCACGTTGTTGCCGGCGGAGCCTTGCAGGCATGCAGCTAGCCACTGAACACGGCGTATCCATGAACTCGAAGACAGTCCTGCGCCTGCATCCTCTCTTGATGGCTTGCAGCCTTTCTCAACCCTTGGATCCGGATTGGAAGCTGGATATGCATAGGTAAGGTACGTCGTGCCTTACTGAAGGTAAGGTACCGAATCTGCGTCCCCGCCCAGAGCCGTCCTGCCCAAAGGTCGTATTGCACGCGTCCTACGGTAGGATAATTAAATTAAGCTGCAGTCAAGCATAAAACAAATTGTTTCGTTCATTGCGGAAGATAAAAGTAGTATTATTTTCTCTCCCCGAAGTTGCCAGCAACACAATGCAATAAATGAACATGCATGTTGTAGTGGAACTGATCTTCAAGCTAGCCGTCAAGGGGTTCACAACGCAATAACAAAGGTCATTGGTTGGAGAGCTCCTACTCAGGGTTCAAATCCTAAATGCCACACGTTATTGTAGATTTATTTTGGAATTTTCTGATGCTATGCATTAAGTGGTAGGCGACGTTCCCGTCGATAGCGAGGCGCCTGCGGTGACTTCGTGAACTTTAAGATTTGACAGCTCAGTGCTTTTAAGGTGCTCGTAGGGGTAGCCTTTGCATACGTGTGTTCATAAGGGTGAGTGTAGGTACATGTTAAGCGTCTACGTTGTGTGTAATTTTTTTTTAAAAAATGTAATCTAAAAAAATGATCTTCAAGCTAGCCAGAATGGAGGATGACCAATCTGTTGTGCAAGCTAAAAACTGAATGGAAAAACTTGTTGTTGGACCGTTCCTTTAGCTTTGCCTAGTACAATTGGAGGATGGCCCAAGGACTAGGACTAATTTAGAATTTTAGACTACTGGTTGGGGTTAAAAAAAGGAAAATTGGGTAGAGTTGTATATAAAAGAATTGAATTGGATGCAGTTGCTCTTATTTGTTGCGTCCGATCCTCAAGCGTTCAATTTTGAACGCAGTTTGTATCTTTTATGTCCGGCCACGCACACGCACACCAAAACGGCAAGTGAAAGTCTTGCGGCGTCCATGCCGTCCGTGTGGACCAAGAAGAATTAGATGCTGCTTCGCAGCGAAGGAAGTAGCAGGCCCGTGTGGGGTCTAGTACGTCTTCCTAGCTCTACCCCGCGCGTCGGCAGCCGCCCACGGTGTGCCGTCGTGGCCTCGCGGGACGTCGTCTCGGACGCGGCATCGATGCATCCCACCGTCCACGCCCTGGAACCAACGGACGCCACTTGTCCGCGGCGCGGCGCCGCCACGTCGGGAGGTCGATCGGGACCGCACCGCACGTGACAAGCGGTGACGCCACCGGCCGGCATGGGACGTGTCGTCTTCGTGTTGCGTGTTGGACTGCTGGGGGATGGGAACCTACTACTACTACGCGTACACCGGACTATACCTGTCACCATCCCATCTCCATATCTCGCGTCCGTCCGTTCCCCGTCTATAAAGTGAACTCCCCACCGGGCAAGCTACCCAAACGAAAAGAGCAGGAATCCGATCCATCCAAGCAGCCAGAGCCAAAGCAGAGGAAAGGCACCGGAGAGCGAGGAAGAGGATCGGCGTGCCGAGAGCGATCATCACCGTACCGAGAAGCAGCAGATCAAGAGAAGGCAGCAGCCATGTCGGATGGGGCGGCCAACTGCGTGGACATCCTGCTC
This sequence comes from Themeda triandra, assembly GCA_018135685.1. NCBI lineage: Eukaryota > Viridiplantae > Streptophyta > Magnoliopsida > Poales > Poaceae > Themeda > Themeda triandra. The sequence goes on along the minus strand of JAENPR010000438.1, from coordinate 51,765 downwards.
GCCATCATCCTGCCGCCGCTGGGGGTGTTCCTCAAGTTCGGGTGCGGCCACGAGTTCTGGATCTGCCTCCTCCTCACCTTCCTCGGCTACCTCCCAGGCATCATCTACGCCGTCTACGCCATCACCAAGTAGACTAGCTTAGTCGATCGTCGTCTGTCGTCTTAAGCTGCTGCGCTGTTTGTTCTTCCTGCTTCCGCTTGCCGATCGTTCGACATGCATGCCGATTCGTGTACCTAGTATATATATATGCTCCTGATGTATCTACTATAATCCATCTGTTCATATGCCGAGCCGACTTTTCTGTGTGATTGATCCATGAATCGAACAAACAGTTGTTATTAAGCTGCTGCTAGTATATGTATGCAATATATGTCTTGCTTGGCTCAAATTACTAGTCCTTTGATACGCACCTCATCTATCACTGCCCACCTCGCGCCGCAGGAATGATAAGTTCAGAGATTGAGTTTTTTTTTTTTTTTTTTTTTGTTTGGTTCAGAGATCGATTCATTGACTATAATAACTGCCCTCTTTATACAGTAATATTATGGAGTTTATTGCAGAAGTTACACCCCATATATACGTATATCTCACCGCTTTATTTATTCGATTTATATGAATAAATTTTGGTGATTCATGCACGATTCATGTTCATCCACCGACCGACGCACACAGGGCCATGTCGAGTTTGATAGCGCCAGGCCAGAGCCGCCGGAGCCCGGGCGTCGTCGCAGACTCGCAGTGCCTTCAATTGACCGGTGTTGCAAGCGAGGGGACGCGCGGCCGGACGAGGTGAACACAACACAGTACTGTGTGCATCTGGCACTGCTTGCGCATCCCAGTCCGTTGCCACCCTTATCGCAAAAAAAAAAAAAAAAAAAAAAAAAGGGTCCGTTGCCACCCACCACCAAGCCTGTTCAACTCCGGACGCCGCATGGGCCGTGCCAGCCCAGGCCTGTGGCCACATGTGTTCTGCTTTTTTTTTTAGGGAACGTCACATGCGTTCTGGTGCTACATGGATGTGCGTCTTGGGCTTAATGTGGAGGGCCTAAATTCCCAACCGGGAGTAGAAGCCCATCGTGCATCAGTGTAACCATCGAAACCGTCATCCATGTTGATGCTATTTTGGATGCTTTTGGTCATATGAGGCTCTTCTAATAATAGCCCAATTGGTCCTTATTATTTAGAGCCAGTTTATTTTATATTTGTGTGTCTTTGTGTAGGGACCAACGTAGATGCCTATGGTCATAGTAGGTTCCGTGTCTAGGATGCTGAAAAAGGCCAAGTCGCTCATCTCTTTGTTGCCAACCTTGCTCGCCACGTGGAGGCAACAACAATAACTCTCTGCACTCTATTCACATAGCTTGCTAGAGGGTCCAGATGATGCGAATTCGAAGTCAGCTCCACCTTAAGGTTGGAGAGAGCGACAATGTCACCAGTCGACGCATATGTACACCAATGGCTTGACGGGTGCTGTAGAAGCGATGCTATCTGTCTTGAACCCGCCTGACATCATTGATGACTGTAGAAGTGGCTATCACACCCTGACATCACTGATGACTGTAGAAGGGACTGCATATGCGACATCGCTGATGACTGTAGACGGGACGACCTATAGGGACGACATTGCTTCTCTTGGACTATACACCTGCCATCCTACGTGTTTGATAGTGATATGTTAAGATAGTATATATATCTATGCTCACTCTTCACCAAGTCATTGCCCAAATTCGTTCCTCAAACCACACCAAATCTGCTTACTCAGCCTTCTTTGACGTATAACTTTCACCACATAAGAAGCAATGAAGCCTTCACAATTGAATCTCTCAACCGCCGTCCTTCTAGTCATCATCCTCCTAGCCGTCGTTATGGCAGCTCGTGGTATGTACGTGTGCACATGCATGAACTATGGGATGCAAGTGCCGATGTCCTTGAATTTGATAAATCTTTTTCTAAAAGCTTTTTGATGGGCTTTCAACATTTGTTGCATAAACCTCCATGTGTGGATATGAATAATGCAGAGTTGACGACCGTTGCTGGGCATACTTGGGATCCTTGCGGGTACTCAGAACTGAGCGGCAGTTATAAAGGGGCATGTGTTTTTAACGACAAGGGCTGCACCATCGCATGCAAAAACGATAGCCCCAACTGGGATAGCGGCTTTTGTGAAGATTTTAAATGCTGGTGCGAAAAATACATATGCGCCTCTGAGACTGCGGGTATTGCTAGCACTCCGATCCAACAATGATACAAAGATCCCCAGCTGAACAATGATCCGATTCTTCCAAGCTCTCGTCTAATAATAATAAATAGCATTGTGTACTCATCAATGTACCTACCGACCAGCTGCTTACTCATGTTGTATCGTGGACTTGTGTCAAATACTGTTAACAATCAAAATTGTTAAGTCTCAGAAAATGGAGCACCTCTCCAAATACAAATTGGATTTCTCCGTAGCATAGTTCATGTCGAGCAATCAAAATGCATACACCCATTGTCCATTTGAAAGTGTCACCCTAGACTCTGTGTCAATTTATTTGACCATTCTTCTTATGCAATTTTTTTGTATAAATATTACTTTTTTATAACTTATTTATCGTTAGTGATATTTTAATAGCAATTTATTTATTTTATAATTTTCTAATTTTTTTTGAACAAAACAAATGGTCAAACAAGGTAGTCAAAAGCCCAAAACGACATTTTTAAATGGACAGAGGCAGTATATCTTGATTTCTCAATTTAGAGTTGGATAAGTGAGTTAGGCTACTTATGGAATCTGCACAAAGGGGGATAGCGGTGGAGACAGGATTTGGACGTGGCAGTTGTTGTTCACACCGACAATCATGTCAAAGCAACAGAGTATTGACACCTTCATATAACTAATCCATGCATGCTTTTGTTGCTTTTCATCTCCATTCTTCATCTTGGGCAAGAAGCGCAGGAGAGATTTGGTCCTTTCTTCATCCCGTAATGGCACACCAAGAATTCTGTTTTTCAACTCAATTTTTGCTTATTTCAAAACAACATTTCACAGAGAATATCCACCTGTTCAGTCTGGTCAGCATGGCTGGCTTGCTTAAAATTGGTGGCCTCCAAAATCTCAATATAAACCACTAAGCTTGGATACAGTAGATACTTCAAGAGTGCATGCCATGGATGCATAGCAACTGAACTCTAAACAGTTTGCCTACTACTTGAATTGCAAACATCTTCATTCCCTTACAGATGCATAGGTTATATTTTCAGTCTTGGTACTGTGTATTTTTAATCCGACGTGTAGTAGCTGTGCCATTTATCACATTGCTATGAGCAACTACTGAGCACTGTCATGCATTTCATCCTAGTTCCAAACGACAATTTCTTGGACAATCCATTAGATTCTTATCCGATGAGCAATATGATTTGTTGCTCTTGCTCCCCCTACTACACAGTACTTGTCTTTATCCAAAATTGTCATGCAGATAACCAATTCTACGTGTCACCTCCACTCTGAGTCTTTATTCTTCATCTTTACAGAGATGATACTTTTGCCCTACAAGCCTTGCGCGCGGTCCAACATTTATTCGCTCATGTACTGCATGTCTCCAGACAACCTTGCATGAACAAAGTACTGTCCTGACCAAGTCTTCACTAAATTTGATGGCCTTCAAATATCTCAAGATAAACTACTACTAAACTCTCGTTGACAGCGAAAATATCCAGGAATGGCATATATCGAGCGAACTATAACAGCAGATCACTTGCTAGCCACTGCTGCTGCCCCCATGCATGGGTGCGAGTGTTGTTAGGACTCGTATGAGCGGAGTCAATATGAACCCGGGTCATATACATCTCTACTATAATGGAATTCTTTTAAAAGAGTGGAAAGCCTGCAATATACACCTGATCCCACATCTATACTTCACACCCTCATCTCACGTCCTCACCCTCCCTCTCCTAAAATCACGTCCCACCGTCCCCGTGCGACAAAGGTCATCGTTCTCCTCCTCCCCCGTAATCCCTCTCCTTCCCGTCCTACAAATTTGGAAACCAAAGTCATCAAGCCACACGCGACAAATTTAGAAACCAAAGTCAATCAAGGCACCACAAAAAAAACGTCAATCAAGGCACGCGCGATCGACCCTCCCTGACTCCGAACGCATCGCCCCGCCCCGCTGCGCCGCCTTGAACGCACATGCGTCCACGCCTCCACGATGCCCTCAGCGCCGCGCTGTCATCCTTGCCGTGTCCGTCCTCGCCGTGCACATGAGCCATCGTCCTCGCCTACCACGCCGGCGCCTCGACGTCACCGGATGTGCCAGCGCCTCGACGACGTTGAAAGCGCTGCCATCGGAAGACACGCCTCCACGACCAACTGCCATCCTTGCTGTTCGTCCTTGCTGTGCACCCGAGCCATCGTCCTCGCCTGCCACGTCGGTGCCTCTACTTCACCGGATGTGCCAGCGACTCGACGACGTTGAAAGCGCTGCCGTCAGAACACACGCCTCCACGACCCGCTCCATCGTCCCGTCCGTGCGTCCGTGTCGTCGTCATGGCCGGACGCCAGGCCGCTGGAAACACGCTTCCACGACCTGCTCAAAGGCTTGAATAGATCGATTTAGTTGATGATGAATGCAGCAAATTTAAATTGGGTGTTCATGGATTGCATTTTTTTTTTAAAAAATATTCGTGAATTGCTGGCTTGCGATCACATATCTCTACTCGTAATTCTTCTAAAGGTGTAAGAAGACTGAACCTCACCCCTACCCCACAACCTCAAATCACGGAACAAAATTAGTAAGATGAGATACTTTCGTGGTTACAAGGTTTCTGCAGATTTCACGTTCCTACGATCAATCACCTAGAGAGAAAAAAAGGAAACAAATAAACCGCATTCCAAGGAGTCCTGGCCTCGCCGCAGCTTCAGTCCCCCTCCTGCCGGAACTGGTGGGCGACAGGGAACGACGAAGAGAGGGCACCAGGCATCTAGGTTCCAAAGTACGCCGGCCATGGATGGCCGCACCTGCCAGGGACAAAAAGGTATCCTTTTATAAAACCTAACCGCCGCCGCCGCCCCATCTCCTCCCCGCCACTCCACTTCGCCCCGCACCACGCCACCGCCACCCCATCCGGCCTCAACACGCCGCCGCTGCACTCCGCCTCCGACCCCGACGCCCGCCACCCTCCTCCGCCTCCGGTCCCGATGCCGGCAACCCCGACGCGCCTCCGCCCCCGACGCCGACCGTCGTCGACACTCCGCCTCCGCCTCCGGCCTCGACGCCCGCAACCCCGGCGCACCTTCGCCCCCGACCTCGACACCCGCGCGCCATCCCTACTCTGTCACCGACGGCCGCACGCCTCCTCCTCCAGCCCCGACGCCCGTCCGGCCCCGACCCCGACTTCGCCCCCGATGCCGACCGCCACCGGGACCACGCAGCCACCGGGCCCACGGAACCACACCGCCGCCACATCCTCGACTCCGACGCCGACGCCGCCACCAGATTCTCCAGCCCAGAGCAGGGTATGGTTTCTCCCATGTACTCGTGCGCAGAATGCTCGGTTGTGGAGTGACTTTTCGTGTCTAAACTCATTTGATGCCGTTCAAATTGTGGATGCTGATCTTCTTTATCTTGTTGAAGTAGTGATTGTTGACTAAACTCAAATTTGCTATAGTTCAAATTTCAAAATGTGGAGGGACACTACTTAGATTGTTGCTACTTTACCCTGTGATTTGGTTTAGATTGTTTGTTCCACTCATCTGTAAAAGGGACACTACATAGATTTTTTGAGTAGATTATATATTGTTATGTTATTAGATCACTGTAGAATTAATTAGTTGATATTTTGGATCATGTGTCACTGAATTAATTTGATGATTTCTGTTGCTACTTGTTTGTAACATGATCTTTTTCATGAACATATTTGTTTAATTAGATAGATGGCTGGACGTGCACTCCCTGAACCAGAAGTCATAGGTTTCTATGGCTATCTCTTATGTCGGGATTTCCCAAGTATAGAAACCATGGTTCTGTACCAAGGAATCATCCAAACATAGTAAGCACAACTATCTACATGCTTGTAGTAAATTTATAAATATCTCACTTGTTGTTATTCATATATGATTTTGTAATGTGCCGCAGATAATTGACCCACTCATTTGGCTCAAAGAGACACTATCATATTTCGAAGTTACAGAAGTGGAAGCTCTGACCTGTACTGTTGATGATGGTCAACGACTTCAATGTCCAATTCGCTTTCAATTGCTCTTGGTCAAGGTCGTGGTCGCAGACTTGTACAAATCTCAGAGGGTGGAATAAAGAACCCCGATCGAGATATTGTAGTCAAATATGCTGTTCAAATATGTGTAAAAAGGCTCGAAAGGCTTGGGATCACCTTGCCTACTCTATCCTCTGTGAAGATGCAAGCTATAGACCTCGACATGAGAGATAAAGTTCCAGAGTTGTGTGCACACATGGTATGGACCCGTCCTGAGGTAAATTTTAAGTCAAACTCAAAGCTTATATTTACATTTATTGTTATAATTTGTAAAAATACATTGGTTCTCATAACTCTATTTTTTGACAACATTGAAAGGTAGAGTAGTATGACATGACGTACGCGGCATGCAGTTTTGAAGCAATTCTAGACCAAGCAATTCATTCATTGGGTTATAAGTGGAAATATGTTTATGAAAACCCAATACTAACTACAAAAGGATATCAGGCAAAGTTGATTGTGACTAAGATGGGAGAACCCACCCCAGCTCGAGTACCATTAACCATTGTTAGTCGCCCCTGTCCTCATAGTTCTGAGGCAACGGAGAGTGCACTGTTCAATACTCTTCACTACATGGATTTTATTCTTGGATTAAAGATCGGTGACCTACACTTCACCGATTTGACAGTGCGACAGAGTCAAATCCCAATACCTAGCTTTAGGGATTAGACAAGTGTGTAATTAACTTTACGGTTGAGCATCAATTAGTTTATTGTAACACTTGTCACAAACTCTTAGTTTGGTTTGTATGAACATGTTGAATGCGGATGATCTTTGTATTATATAAGCTCCAACTTAGTTTCATTCTTGGTTTCTATTTTTATAAGTGCGTATAATAATTAATGCAAAGAAACTGTACAAGAAAAGAAATGTAATAATAAGAAAAGAAAAAATAAAAAAGAGGTGTGGTCGGGACTAGAGGTGGAGTATTAATCCCGGTTGGAAAACCGGGAATAGAGGGGGTTTCCCAACCGGGAGTAGAAGTCCATCGCGCACCAGTGTAACCATCAAAACCGTCATCCATGTTGGTGCTATTTTGGATGCCTTTAGTCATATGAGGCTCTTCTAATAATAGCCCAATTGGTCCTTATTATTTAGAGCCAGTTTATTTTATGTTTGTGTGTCTTTGTGTAGGGACCAATGTAGATGCCTATGGTCATAGACTCATAGTAGGTTCCGCGTGTCTGGGATGCTGAAAAAGGCCAAGTCGCTCATCTCTTTGCTGGTTGCCAACCTTGCTCACCACGAGGAGGCAACAACAATAACTCTCTGCACTCTTTTCACATAGCTTGCTAGAGGGTCTAGATGATGCGAAGTCAGCTCCACCTTAAGGTGCGAGAGAGCGACAATGTCACCACTCGACGCACATGTACACCAATGGCTTGACGAGTGCGGTAGAAGCGACGCTATTTGTCTTGAGCCCGCCTGACATCATTGTAGGTCGTCCCGTCTACAGTCATCAACGATGTCGTATATGACGCTATCACACCCTGACATCACTGATGATCTCATCTGCATATACAACATCACTGATGAAGGAGCACGCCCAAAAACTTCTTATATGTCCATTGATGACTATAGAAGCGATGCTATCATGCCCTGACAATCTCATCTGCATATATGCCTTGAGTCCCCCTGACATCACAGATGACTGTAGAAGCAACGCTATCACGCCCTTACTGTGTCCATTGATGACTATAGAAGCGATGCTATCATGTCAGGCCCTTACTGTGTCCATTGATGACTATAGAAGCGATGCTATCATGCCCTGACACACTGACAATCTCATCTGCATATATGCCTTGAGTCCCCCTGACAATCTGCACGTGGAATGGGCCTACATATGCGTAGCACCCCGCTTACACTTTCGTCCTCGCTTCGTGTAAAAGGGTTAACTCGGAAGTGCTACGTTTGGAATGACAAGGCTTATTAGCCAGTCCTCGCCATCATAAACTTTTAAGGTGGTACTAAACCCAGCAACAACTACTCCCCACATGTCCCATTTAGGCCACATGGGCCAACATTACGACCACTACGGGCAACCAATGGGCTAGAAGCATGCACCAAGAGGGTTGGTATTGCAGTCTCAGCATCCTTTTGATGCGGATAGGGTACACCAATTCAGAAAGATTTTGTGTCTGTGCTCAGAATTGTTGTTCTCATAATAGAAACTTTGCCCTTTTAATTGTCTATCTATGGAAAACCATCTCACATACATTTAGATTAATATAATATAATATATTACCCACGAACAAAATGGCCATAAATTCGAATTTTTGTACCACGGCTCATACTGCTATGAGGTCCTTATGCATGAAAAAACAATCTGTTGACTACCTGAATTAGAAGGTTCAACGGCAAACGCTTATTCCTGTACTTATTCATCCTATTTGTATTTTTGCAGCCTCATTTCTAATTAGATGTCTCTAACAGCTGAAGCTTTGCAAGACATCAAAATCATCCCAATCTGGTGAGGCTGCTTGGGTACTGCTGGGAGGACAAGGTGCTCCTGCTGGTGTACGAGTACATAGCCATGGGCAGCCTCGGGAACCATCTCTTCAGAACTGAGCCATAAGTAAGTTTGTTGCCTTCTTTTTTGATGCTGGATGCAAGATGCAACTTATGACTTGCTTGCCCACCTCTCCCACTGTTTGAATGGCTGAATGGCTGTGTGCTACTAGCTGTGATGTGTGAACTACTGACTCACCTCAGGGTTGATACCTGGTTGGCTCCAGTGACTTATAGGACTTGGTTGCATTTCAACTAGCTATAGGTTTTTGGTTTGGAATCTCCTATCCAAACAGGTGAAGCTACCATAACATGTGAAGTTATGAATGTTTTATGTTAATATAAGTTGGACTTGGGGCATTACAATTGTGCTTTATAGACCACTACTGAAAGTTAATAAGTCCTCATGTTGATGTCGAAAGGTGAAAAGGTGCTTCAAATAATCAGCAGTACCAGTACTTGATTTATGATTCCTTGGGAAATCATAAGCTCAAATTCTCTGAACTTGTATGTTCCATCCCAATAATAACACTATACACACTATGTCTGTTCTTTGACTGAATGAACTGAGTCTTATTTTGGTCGTCATCATACAGTTCTTTCCTTACTACACTTTGGTGAGACATGAGACTAGATATTGCATTTAGATGCCAGAAAATATTTGAGTAGATAACCTTATCTTGTGATTTTTTAGTGCTTTTAGTAGACAACACATTGTTCATGAATTCCAACACATTCAGTATGCAATTTCAGTATTTGATTTCCATTTCAATGTGTTCTCAGTTACCTTTGGAGGTAGTTCGTCCTCAGAGGTGGATCTAGAGTAGCAACCTGTTTGAGGAAGATTTTTTTTTCCTGAAGTTATATAGTTTGGTATGTGTTCTTCCAGTTACCTTCTTTTGAAAAGAAAATAAATCATGTAGCTGATGCCAATTTTGCTTGTCAGCAACCTGTTAGCATGCTCGTTAGTTGGGATTGCATAAATAACAAAGGCGCTATAAGAAACCGTAGAGGACAAAATGGTTGGGAGATGGGATTTACTTGCATTGAATTTAAATTAAGATTATATAACCTGAGGCATTGACAGAAAAAAAATGCTACCTATAAATAACTAAGGTGCTACGTGCCGTTAGTATGTGCAGCTTAAGTTGGCATTATTAAACTGCATGTGACTTTTATAAGTAGTCAAGGGTTCTTTTTTGTGAATACAAGGGAAATGTTATGTGTCCTATCTTTCCTTTGCTTGCACAGGTTTCAGCACCGTTCATCTTCAGTTCTTGAACAAACACAGGAGGACAACAACATTAGTAAGTGCCTCTCCAGCTTCAGTGGTGCTTAAAGTGCAGTGAGGATATGAATCAATGCGTAGTCTGTGAGGATATGCTTTTGGTTTCTCTGAATTGTAAGGGCGTCCCCAATGGACTTTTTCAAATAGCTAGCGACATGCAAAGTAAATTGAATAAAAAAAGAGAAGCAATGGCATGCACAACATGATAAGAGGAGAGAGATAGACACAAGTCTTACAGGGAATCATGGGAGCTTAGCGCTTAGCTCCGCGCTAGCGAGAATGTTTTGTGCATTCTCTCTCCTAAAAATAGTATAAACAATCCTTCTCGCTAGCGATTTAAACCACCATTGCGGACGCCCTAATATACCTTTGCTGATTTTGACTTGGATATAAATCAGTGCTCGTGTGTTTGTGGATGCACATATCTATATTTAGCTTCAGTGGTGCTTTTTCAGTGCTCGCTAGCTATAAGACTCTAAAAAAATCATTACCAATACCTTAGCTCCCATGCTTTGAATCCTAAATTTTCGTGGACATCACGGCCCCCCTTATGTTTGAATCCTGGCTCCGCCCCTGACTATATATGTGGTGGTCCGATTTGAATCAATGCTCGTGTTTGTGGATACGAATCAGTGCTCGCGTTTTGATTTTGAATTATATATTATATGCTGCGGTCATATTTGGATTCGAATTTCAATTTTTTATTGCTAGAAAATCAACTATAGGGCTTACACATTATACCGGAATACATGATAGTTCATTACGTCATTTGATTGCATGACACTTCTTTATTTTTTAAAAATACATAAAAATTCTTTGTCGAATGCCTTGGCCATGGCACTCGGGAAAGTTTTTTTTTTTAAAAAAAATACAGAAATTCTTTGCCGAGTGTCCGGAAAGAGGCACTCGGCAAAGTAAATATTAAATAAATAAATAAAATCTTTGCCAAGTGCAGCTAGCCATAGCACTCGGCAAAGTAAATGGTAAAAAAACAAAAATTATCTTTGCCGGGTGCCATGGTTGGCGGCACTCGGCAATGTTTTTTTTAAAAAAAAAATAAAAAAATTTGCTGAGTGCTCGCGGCCAGCACTCAGCAAAATAGCCGTTAATGGCCGACGCCGTGACGGCGGTAAAAACTTTGCTGAGTGCTGTCTTAACCACTCGGCAAAATTTTCATTTATTTTACCTAGTGCTCCAAAAAAGGCACTCTGCAAAGTCCCTTTGCCGATCAACATTTTGCAGAGTGGGCTTTGCCGAGTGTGGCAGTCGGCAAAGCCTTTGACAAGTGCAAAAGGCTATTTGCTGAGTGGAAAAACAATCGACAAAGTCTCAGTTTGTAGTAGTGGAGGAAGGGAGAAACAGACTGAGTGCCTGTAGCCCTGTAGGTGGTCTGCAGTCTATTTGGGTTAATTGGGGCAACGAGATCGGCCAGGTGAGGTTCAGGTGATTAAGCGTTGCAGAGGAATCTTATTAGCGTCGCAATTTGCACCAGCCATAATCTGAGCCAGGATCTTAAGGTAGGCATGGGTGCAAGCATGTCAATGGAGAATACTGCTTACCACAGGAGCGGCGAGATGGCGGCGCAGTTGATGAAGATGTACTGCCCGCTCTTGTACCGGAACCCCTAGTGCTTTGAGAAGTGCAATGATAGCATGTTCCTGGGTATACCGCCACCTTGAGGATCTTGACCTCAGCACCTTGACCTATCCGAGGACGTCATCAGCGAGTAGCGGCCTCTTGGAGCTGTCCGTGGGCGGGAGGCATCCCGCGCCCCGTCGCCGCTGCCCAGCGATGGAGTAGCGTCTAGGAAACTAGTTGGTGATTGGGGACGAGGAACCCTAGCCGTCGCACGTCGCCATGGTGACCATGAGTGAGCGGGTGATTTGGGACCGAGCGACGATTGGGGAATGAGGACAAAAACTGACTGCAATCCATGGCGTTCACACCAGGCCAAACCACGGTTTTCACGCAGGGCCAAACCTAAAATACTGAAACTGAATTCAAACCAAACCTGCCAATTGTAGCTACTACCCAAACCAAACTAGCCCAATAGGTTGTTCAGCCCATTCGCATCCAAACTAAACTGGAAAAAACCCAGTTTTGGCCAAACCGTTCCCAAGTTTAGAACAGAAGGTAGAGATAGCCGTTGTTTCTTCGAAAACCCACGATTCTGGTTGTTTCATAAAATTCTGATGGAAATACGTGTTGTGAACGTTTGTGTTGTACTCTTACTGTGTAATTCTTAAGAAAAAAAGTCCCTCTTGCTTTGATATCCTACCAGCCCTGTTAGAGTATAATATACTAGCGATGAAGTTGATTAAGACTGTTTATTTATCCAAATGGATGAAGATATATATCATTTATTTGTTTATCTAATTCTAGTGACCGCCACTTGTTCTACTACAATCCGGATTTCCAGATGGCTAGCAGGTGCCGTGTTCCACCATGGCCGCTCGGGTTCAATCCCTTGTGGGCGCGTTTCACTCGGAGGGAGGGAAGCAAAAAAAAAAAAAAAAAAAAAAAAAAAAAAAAAAAAAAAAAAAAAAGCCTGTTCCATGTCAAAATACAGGTCTAATGGCAGTTGCAAACTATATGAATCAAACAAGAAAATCTGATCTTGCTCGGTCTTGCTGCACCTGCAAAATCCTCTCGTCTGTCCCACGCCAAAGTATAGATTGCCTTCAATAGAATATGTTTAGTTAGAAATTCATGGGTTGGATTGGTTCACAACGGCAGATGAATGAAGCAAGAAATATTTTCTAATATCCTAATCTTATTGTTTTGGTCCATAGGTGGGGTTTGGGTGGGAGACTCAGAATCAAGTTGAGTTATTCATCTAACACATGTTCCATTGTAGGTGAAGAAAGCTAGAAGCTCATCTTGTACCTGCAAAAAGTTGGTACTAGCACCACGTGGATAAAGTTAGATGGGAAGCGAAGTAAAAATTTCAAAGTGAACGAGATAGGTTTTAGTTGTTACAAAAAATATTAAAGTAATATCTGTATGGTATTTACCACTTTGTCTATGCTTCTTTATGAACACTATTGTCAATTGAGTAATGGGCATCTTGGATGAGTTAGTCAGATTCTTTATGTTGCTGTCAACGTCGAATACAATATAATTGATGGTTCACTTCCTATTATTAATTGTAGAAAATAAAAAATAAAATAATTTGATCCCAGTTTCTACATTGTTGGGATGTTTTAAAGCATTACAATATATTGTGTCTATTCTACTACACGATATATATAGATGTATATAACAAATCATTTCTAGAAGTATTAATACACACTATGACATTACTATACATGCAATAAAGACATGGCCACAATATTGTTTTTACTTTTGTTGATACGTGCTTAGATGTTACTATAAAACGTGTCATACGTCACATCACCTCTCTATGTCACCTTTCACGTCACTTTTCCACATCACCTGCCACGTCACCATTCCACATCACCTGACACGTCATCTTTGATGTCACCTGCTATATCGTCTCTATATTGTTTTAATGTGTAATAATGCGTCACTACAAAAGTTACTATAGTAGTATACACAAATTGTGAATGTATCTACAATATTGTCTCTATATTTTTTCGCACATTAGGAAACGTTTCTATACGATGTAACTACACTAATAGACACGTATTATATGCACAGCTATAAAAACATATCTATGTATTTAGACATGCATCTAACGTATCTATGAGACTCTATTCATCATACAGATACGCTTATGTAAAACGTATCTATGGAGCCAAACACAGTCCATACGAAGATGCTTCTAACACGCTTTTGTAAAGCATGCCTACATCCCTATAAAGATGAATAAAAATGTGTCTACTGTCTAAGAAGCATGCCTACATCCCTATAAAGATGAATAAAAATGTGTCTAGTGTCTAAGAAAAACGTAGCTATAGGGGGGTTTCTAGTAGTGAAAGCGGGTATGGGCATAAGTTGCTTCCTGTGACGGGTGTTAGGAATGGGTGCGTTCACGAGGATTTGCTCGCAAGCGTGGGCATATGAACCCACTATCCGTGCGGATATTGCTCATTGCCATTTTTATATATAAGCTATTGTTTTATTACTTATAATCTTTTATGGACATACATTAGTAGAATACAATACATATCCAAAAAACTTTTTGAAATGATACCGAATTGTATGGAAAAAACGTCACAATAGATTAGTCTAGAAAAATAAAAAACTAATCCTTAATCCCAGTTAGTAACACCTGCCAGTACTAAATGAGCCTGCTTCGAGCGCCAACTACAAGGCCATCTAATCCCGGTTTATATTACCAATCAAGACTAAGGGGGTGTTTAGGACTGCTCTGCTCTCGTTTTTTCAGCTCCGCTCCAGCTCCGCATTGCCAAACACGTCCTTCTCTAAGAACTCTACTCCGCAAAAAATGTAGAGCTAGAGGCCAACTCTGGAGCACCTCAAGGGGTACTCCAGTTTTGGAGTTTTGTATTCCCACATGGAGTTGTGAAATAATTATCCACCATGCCACTCATTTGTTCGATGCTCGTGACAGTTTTTTCTTAAGAAAAAAGAGTATACAAGTACGCATATGAACACAACTTTGTTTCCACCTGCTGCACGTAGCATGTACTTCTACGTACTACCTGAGCTTTACGGAGTACGTTATAATCAAAGAATTAGAGTAAAATATCGTTTTAGTTTCATAAAACCAAGTGTGTAACTTCAATCATGTTTATGGTATAGTTACTTGTATCCCGATGGTACAAGCAAAAAATGATTGTTGTAGTTATTTACCCGATGTACAAATAAAAAATGATGGTTATGACTACTAGCCTCCCATAATATTCTCAAAGATTAAGTATAATTTTAGTTAGGGACATAATGGACCATTTGCACGAAAATAACTCATTTTTAGAGCTGGAGCAGAGTTGTGTGCCAAACAGTACGGCCCACTCCACAAACTTCACGGCTACTCTATGGTGGAGTTCATGGAGCAGATCGAGCTAGAAAAATGGGAGCGGAGTGGTGCCAAACACCCCCTAAAAGCCTCACTTTAAGTCCCAGTTTCCTGGCCCAGGACTAAAGAACGAGCCTTCAGTCCTAGATTCGTGGTCCCGGCCGGGAAACCGAAATGGAACGATTTTCGTAACTGAGCATGCACATATCCATACTATTGAAGCTCAAGACATTGAGTATGTCTTGCAAGACTTGTTATATTAGTTTCTTCAGTGCATGTAACATATATACGGACGAGCAGAACTGATGGCGAGTAGGAGGATGAGGCAAATGAAATTCCTTTGTGAGGGCACCATTATGTACTTACTGTTTCTTATAGATTTTTGGTGGAAGCTTAATTATATGGTCTTGATGAAGAAAAATGAGCTACGGAGCAGTTGACTTGATGAGTGATCGACCGAAAAGTTTGCGATACGTAGACATATACAATTAGAGGAGAAATTGAAATGCTCCAATATGTCACCAAGAAATTAACAATATAAAGCAAGACAAATAGATCCAAAATACTAATTACAAGAATGACCGGGTAAATCGACTACAATATGGGAGATTATTTATATATTCACCTATGATCCTCCGTCGGGCTCAGGGACAAACATCTCTAATTTAAAAGCACAAATTATTCTTCTAGTGTTTACCACTGCAGAAGCAGAACTACCTAAAGCACGCCCTTGAGAAAAGCTCCACGGTGTTGGACTATACACCTGCCATTTGGTGGATCGTCAAGATTGATTTTTAGAGTCGCTTTCTCTTGGAATTCTCAACAGCAAATCCAATGGATGATCTACGTGTTTGATAGTGATATGTTAAGATAGTATATATATCTATGCTCACTCTTCATCAAGTCATTGCCCAAATTCATTCCTCAAACCACACCAAATCTGCTTACTCAGCCTTCTTTGACGTATAACTTCCACCACATAAGAAGGAATGAAGCCTTCACAATTGAATCTCTCTACCACCGTCCTTCTAGTCATCATCCTCCTACCCGTCGTCATGGCAGCTCGTGGTATGTACGTGTGCACATGCATGAACTATGGGATGCAAGTGCCGATGTCCTTGAATTTGATAAATCTTTTGCTAAAAGCTTTTTGATGGGCTTTCAACAATTTGTTGCATAAACCTCCATGTGTGGATATGAATTATGCAGAGTTGACGACTGTTGCTGGGAATACTTGGGATCCTTGCGGGTACTCAGAACTAAGTGGCAGTTATAAAGGGGCATGTGTTTTTAACGACAAGGGCTGCACCATTGCATGCAAAAACGATAGCCCCAACTGGGATAGCGGCTTTTGTGAAAATTTTAAATGCTGGTGCGAAAAATACATATGCGCCTCTGAGACTGCGGGTATTGCAAGCACTCCGATCCAACAATGATACAAAGATCCCCAGCTGAACAATGATTCGATTCTTCCAAGCTCTCGTCTAATAATAATAAATAGCATTGTGTACTCATAAATGTACCTACCGACCAGCTGTTTACTCACGATGTATCGTGGACTTGTGTCAAATACTGTTAACAATCAAAATTGTCAAGTCTCAGAAAATGGAGCACCTCTCCAAATACAAATTGGATTTCTCCATAGCATAGTACATGTTGAGCAATCAAAATGCATACACCCATTGTCCATTTGAAAGTGTCACCCTAGACTCTGTGTCAATTTATTTGACCATTCTTCTTATGCAAATTTTTGTATAAATATTACTTTTTTATAACTTATTTATTGTTAGTGATATTTTACTAGCAATTTATTTATTTTATAATTTGCTAATTTTTTTGAACAAAACAAATGGTCAAACAAGGTAGTCAAAAGTTCAAAACGACACTTTTAAATGGATAGAGGGAGTATATCTTGATTTCTCAATTTAGAGTTGGATAAGTGAGTTAGGCTAATTATGGAATCTGCACAAAGGGGGATAGCGGTGGAGACAGGATTTGGACATGGGAGTTGTTGTTCACACCGACAATCATTCATCATGTGTGAGATGATGATAGATACATGGCCAAAATATATGAAGTAGTGGAGCTAGATATTGTTAGCCGCCCAAACTAATCATATCGTGTAAAAATATTTGTATAAGACTTTATAATGTTTCTCTTTTATACAAATAAAAAATCCCTTTTCTGACGAGAAAGTGCGGCTACTCTGGGTCGCTATGCGGTAGTTTAGCTAGCACCGAGTATACAAGGCAACCAAATAAATAGTTGTATTACAATAAAAAATAATAAAAAAGAACACTGACATGCAAGCTCCTAATGAACTTGAATCCGAATGTACAGGCCGTGGAGAGAGCACTGATAGGCCAGCACTTCCACCAACTCTCTTCCTGCTTACTCTCATCTGTACTAATAAGGCTAGAGTCTACATGGCGTACTAGTGTGCTTTTCCCTCTCACTCTCATCTCTACTTCTAATAAGGCTTGGTCCTACTTGGCGGACTAGTCTACTATTGATGCTAGCGCCTTGATGCAATCTACGGTTTCTAGAATTGGAGGCTCTTCTATTCTAATGAGGGATGCCTGGAGCATCTCTAGGGCTCTATTTATAGTCCGAAGGGATGGACGGGAGCCCTCAGATCAAACCGACCTTAATTGACAGCGAAGATGCAAACCCTAGGAAATACTAATGAGGGTGCACATTGTTGTTGCTGATAGTTAAGTAACATTTTTAACCGTTAACATAGCATGATAAAGGTCTCTGACATGGTCCACATGTTTGAATGAAGTCTGTGTCTTCATACATTGTTGGCCAGAAAAATCCACTTTGCCAAATCTTCACATGTGTACGAAACACCCCATAATGGCCTCCATATGGTGATGAGTGGCATCTTTCAATAATTTTGATTCCTTCTTTAGTTGGCACACATCTTCTGAGTAGGCCATCAGAACATACCCGGAAGAGGTAGGGTTCATCCCATATGTGAGTACGGCTCTCCTAGACAAGTTTCCTTTTGTTGCCTCCTGGTGGTACATAACCTGTAACCATAAAATTAACAATATCTGCATACCAGGGGTCAGATCTGTTGATTCTGTAGAGCATGTCGTCCCGAAGTGAATCGTCGATGGGTAGTTCGTGCGGTTTCTCAAACTGCATTCTAGACAAGTGATCGGCAACTGAATTTTCTACCCCCTTTTTATCTTTTATTTCTAAGTCAAATTCTTGGAGTAGTAAAATCCATCTTATCAAACGAGATTTAGCATCTTTCTTAGTGAGCAAATATTTCAAAGCAGCATGATCAGAATAAACAATTACTTTTGCACCCACTAAATAAGATATAAACTTGTCAATAGCAAAGACAATAGCTAGAAGCTCTTTTTCAGTGGTGGCATAATTAAGCTGAGGTCCTGTCAAAGTTTTGCTAGCGTACACTATTGAGTGATGCTTCTTATCCTTAGTCTGTCCTAACACTGCCCCCACAGCATAACCGCTTACATCACACATAATTTCAAAAGTTAAGGTCCAATCAGGGGGTTGAATGATTGGTGCAGAGATGAGCGCTTTCTTAAGAATCTCAAATGATTGCAAACATGCATCGTCAAATTCAAACGGAACATCTTTGGCCAATAAACAAGTAAGAGGTCTAGCGATGAATGAAAAATCTTTTATAAATCTACGATAAAAACCAGCATGGCCAAGGAAACTTCTAATTCCTTTCACATTAACAGGCGAAGGTAGCTGCTCAATCACTTCTATTTTGGCTCTATCTACCTCGACGCCTCTTTCAGACACTAAGTGTCCTAGCACTATCCCTTCTCTAACCATGAAATGACACTTTTCCCAATTAAGAACTAAGTGTTTTTCCTCACATCTTTGCAAAACTTGATCTAAGTTTTCAAGGCACTCATCAAAAGTTTTTCCATAAACGTAAAATTCATGCATGAAAACTTCCATAATCTTTTCAATCATATCGAAAATATAGACCATATATCTTTGAAAAGAAGTTGGTGCATTACATAACCCAAAAGACATCCTACGATAGGCAAAGGTTCCATAAGGGCATGTAAATGTCATTTTGTTTTGATCATTGGGATGGATAGGGATTTTGGTGATATCCTGAATATCCATCTAGGAAGCAAAAGAAAGAACGGTTGGTTAATCGCTCTAGCATCTCATCTATAAAAGGCAAAGGAAAGTGATCTTTTCTTGTTGCCTTATTAAGCTTTCTATAGTCTATGCACATCCGCCATCCTGTGACCGTTCGTTGAGGGATTAACTCATTCTTCTCATTTTGGACAATAGTCATGCCTCCCTTTTTATCGTGATGAAAGTGGTATGGGTATTTATTCGTCCGTCCGTTTGACCGAATTCGTTTAGAGGTGTTTTAATCCATCCGTATGTGAGTCCGGACATTCAACATCCGATACCGTATCCGTATCCGAATACTTAAATCACATATTTATGATGTCGATAACCAGTCTTATCCTATCCGGCATGGTTGATATTATCCGTATTCGAATCCGAATCCGGACAGAAATATGAAAACAAATGTGGTATGAGTGATATTCGTCCGTATCCGATCCGTTTTCATCGTGACTTTTTAGGCACAACCTAGACAGGGCTGACCCACTCACTGTGTGGCACAGGGTAAATGATCCCAGCGTGCAACAGTTTTAAAACTTCCTCCTTAACAACTTACCTCATCGCATTGTTGAGTCTATGTTGGGGTTCTCTAGATGGTGGAACATCAGGATC
Source organism: Themeda triandra (assembly GCA_018135685.1). Lineage (NCBI taxonomy): Eukaryota > Viridiplantae > Streptophyta > Magnoliopsida > Poales > Poaceae > Themeda > Themeda triandra. The sequence goes on along the minus strand of JAENPR010000438.1, from coordinate 32,023 downwards.
TGTGGGAATGCGATGGGTACAAAGGACAAGACTAATTCCTTTGAGGTCCTGGAGTGAGTAGCCAAAAGCTGCTTGATGTTTTTCTAGGACAGCCGTTAAGCGAAAAGTTTGCTCCTGGGTGAGACTATCACTTATAATGACAGGAGATTCTAGATCATTTCCTAGAAAGGCATATCTAAGATCGGCTGGTAAGGGTTTAAACTCAATAGAAGGTTTAGGTGGTATTGCAAACTCATCTAAAGGTTCATTCTCAGAAGGGTCAGCTTCTTCTTCTATGAAGAATCTAGCTTCATCTTCTAATTCTGGTTTCACTAGGAATTCTAGAGAAGCTGCTCTAAATTCCTCCAATGGATCATGATGTGGATAGGGCTCGGTCCTAGTATTGAAGGAGTGTGAAATGGACATTGTGAACTGGAGTTTCTTTTCTAAACAAATGTTTAGTCTCCCAGTCTGTCCTTCATAGAGAAGTCTTCTAAACAGTTGTCCTATCAATAGGTGGAAATCCCAAATGTCAAAGACATAAAATCTCTAGTGATCTGGGGTTTCTTCCACTTGGTGTGGTAGGACATGTAGAATTCCCAAATAGGGGATAATGTGTCCTGAAAGATTTCTTATGAATTTCACTGTTGGGGTTAATGTCATGTCCTCTAGTAAATATTGTGCTAGTGTGATAGACATGATACTTGTACCCACAACTGGATTGTATAGAGCGTCTATGCCACCTTTGTTGATTACGCAACGAATGGGAAGAGAAGATGAATTCAAACAAATTATTTCAGAGGAAAGCTCCGACTCTTCCAACCATTCATTACTCATAATAAACACTAGCTCTATAACAGATTCGACCAATTAATATAAACCCAATGTACTAATTAAGATGCCGAGGCAATTTAACTAGCACATTGTGCTCATAGTCCGTGAAATCTTGAAGGATTTCAAACTTTTCAACGACACACCCGGATTGCATAGTTTAGTAGTTACAATTCACCTGATCTTACATTTCACACATAACATAATTACACCACAGGTTTCAAATAAGAATGATTACAAATCAGTTTCAAATAAACAGCGGAAGTAAATTCTTTTGGAACCATACTCACACCTATTTATTTAGATACAGTGCCAGCTCAGGGTCGACATCCAACAAAAGCAAGTAGACGAGTATAAGAGTTGACTTTGCCCAAAGTCTGATCCTCCCGTAGTGGGATACAGGTCCACCTTGTCGCCACAACAAAAGTCTTATGATCTGCAACAAGTGGGAATAAAACCCTAAGTACGTGGTACTCAACTAGACTTACCCAACTAAAAGAAAAATGAAGACTCTTTGGGGGTGGTATGCAAGGCCTATAGTGGGTTGGCTTGACTCATTTTGCATAAAGGCTCAAGTTATCATATTATAGATATGTATGGATATGAACCCTTCATTTTATTTTAGCAACAACTTATCATTATAACCTGTTTATACTAAGTGAGCACCTATACTAATAGCAATCACTTAAGTTCTTATAAGCAATCAATAGTAACCATGTCCATTTGGCATTAACCAACATCCTCCATATAACCATCCTTGTGTTCCATAGTAACATTACTACGATGCTACTGCTCAAGTCAAGTACTCACTGTCCAGGAGTGATGGCGATTCGAATCGATTACTAACCAGCTGGCGGGATATTCCCCACACAAACCACACTCACCGGCCAAAGTGAGCTATAGGTCACCGTTGGTACTATTCGGGTAGAGTCGCGGGACCACTATGGACAATTTTGCACCTAGAGGTTGTCCGCTGCCAGGTCGCTCAAGACATGTCTTCCCATGGTACGACGCCAGGTAGCTTAGAACATTCTTGCCCACGGTCACTCAGGCCTCTGACCACTCCCCCTTCCTTCGGTGTTATTGCCTACATTTCAGTCACCGGCCCAAACAGAGCTACTAGGCTTCACGGTCGGAACGACTTATCCTTCCAGCTAAATGTGGGGCATGCATTCAACATGACTTGAGGACGTACAATGGTACGGTCCTTAATCAACACAGACGGAAACTACAAGCACACAAGACCCATGTCTTGTTGCCCAACATTCCACCCGGTCTCAATTTATCCAACATACATGGATATATCCATCATGATCATCTTGCCAAATTATCTTTATCACCCTAAGGTGTAGGTGACTGGAAATCACCCATTTCTATCGATTCTAATTAAGCAAGGCTAAGCATTAATATCGGTCCTGCACCTAACAGGGTAAAGGATATTTAAAGTGGACAAGAAATAGATAATATGCAGCAAGGGTTCCAAGCAACTCCTATAACTTAATGCATTAAACATATAAAAGGACTCAAGTGAGATTTTGCAAACCATAGGAGAAATGCTCCGGGGCTTGCCTTTCTTTCGACGAGTTAGTTCGACGATCGAGGCCTTCAGGCAGGTCCACGTCTGTCTCCTCGTCTCTTGGCACCTCCTGTCCGGATAGCTTCTTGTGAGATTCGTCCTTCGGCTATGGGCGTCACAATGAAAGATCTATCCACGATCCTGTATGATGCATATGCATAGGTATAAATACGACGAATGCACACATAGTAGAGATGATGCATGATGCTAACGAATGCTTGCATATGAATAAGTATTCCAAACATCAAAGTGAACCTAAACATTGCTACTGACAGATTGTATAACTCATTTAAACCCCAAGCAACATCCTTAAGGGCCTAGGTTGATTAAGCAATGCATTAATTAATTACATTTATAAACAAGGGTAGAACTACAACCTATACATAAACTGTACAGAAAAATCTACAAAAATTACAGTAGCTTCCTCATGCTCAGTAAAGCCTACCATAAAATCTCATCTCAATTTGACCAACCAATTTGCCTACACAAACATAACAAGCGACATGGCAGATTGGCAACTAAAAATACTTTATACTACAAAGTATGCCAAACCACAGATTCTATCATATCATTAGCTACCTCATGGCATAAAAATGATCTATAAAAATTAACAAACCCAAACTAGACTTATACAATGCATTTACGAATTGTTCCAAGAATAGCCCTTTTATCACACTTGAACTACAACTTTATATTCTTACATAACAAGCACCCATGATATCATTTTCGTAGAAAATTCATCACATATGAAAACCATCAAAACAAGAATCACATTTTTCTGAGGAACCTATAAGTAGTTATGCATTTTCAAAGTTTACTAACATTTAACCCGATTAACTTAACTTAAATAAATCTGCACAAGAAAGTATCGCAGACAGTACAACTTCTATTTTTATTGCATAGATTTAATCAAAACAAACACAGTGCAAGTTGAATCACCCAAATCGGAGCTAAAATGAGCAAGTTATGAATTTCCTAAGCATTAACCGATTTCTGGAAATCTATTTCCTATAAATCCGAAAATTCAGTAGAGGGCAAACACTTTACTTCGATCCCCCTGGACTTCCGCCTAATTAATAGAGCCCAGATCTGAAAATTGATGAGCCCAGGAACTTTGTATTTAGATCCACTAAGTGTAATCAGTTTATGCAGGCACCCTCGCCCTTCTTCTACCTCCGTCCGCCGAGCAGAGGACGCGCCGGCGACCGCGTTCCCGGCCCCCGGGTGGCAGATCTCCGGTGCTGGAGAGAGACAGCGAGGCTCGAAGGGGTTCGCGGGCACCCGAAGGCACCATCGACCGGCAGCGAGGTAGCCCGACGCGGCCTGGCCACGCTCGCCGGCGACCCGGGGCGACGGAACCCGGCGGCAGCGGCGCTGCGAGTCACGGCGCGGCCTACGGGATGCGCGGGAGGGCGAGGCAAGCCTGGGCGAAGCCCGTGTGCCTGCTGCAGCGGGCTATGGCGCGGTGATTTGGGGGTTCAGCGGCGAGCTCCCATGGTGGCCGCCGAAGCGGCTTATGGCGACGGCGTCGCCCGGCGCTGCGCTGCGTTCACCGGAGGGAGACCTAGAGCGTGGGCGAGCGGGTGGCGATGGCGATGGCGTGGGACGCAGCGGTAGAGGCGGAGCTCGGCAGTGGCCGCGAGCACGGCGACAATGGCGGCTCGGCCTCGCATCTGCTACGGGAGGAGGCCGGGACGAGAGAACGAGGTGGGGGAAAGAGTGAATGAGAGGGAGCGTCTGGGCGGCTGGCAGTGACGGGCCGAGGCGGGCAGTGTCTGGGCGGCGCGTCCTTTAAAAGTCCTGACGACTTTTTTGACGCCCTATATCTCTCAAACCGTCGAGATTCAGCGAAAACTTTATATACGGGATTTTGTGATCTGCATGTGAGGATCATTTCATTCAATGGAAGCAAGAGCGCGTTCGGCCCAGGTTAAATGTTATGAAGCGCTAAAAAAGGGTACCCGAAACTGGAATTCAGTTTCAGACTTAGAAAATTTCGTCTCCAAACAGCCCCATGCTTTCATTCTTTTAAGCAATTTGGGCACATTTTTAGAAAATGTGGTAATTAGAACTTTTGTTCCTTATGAAATTACTAGCTTCGTACCCGTGCGTTGCTATGGGACAACTAAACTTTTATACTAAAACCATATAGACAGCACAATAAAACAATAATATTATAAAACTAAATAAGGCATTAAAGTGATATTTAATCTGAAAGGTAAAATTTATGAAATTATCAGTCAAGAAGATCGTGGTGTCGCAGGCTAACAAACTCTACTGTACAAACCTTTCCATCATGCTGCTAAGATGATGTTTTATATCAGTATAAAGAAATCTCTCGATATCTTAAATTTTAAATCTTAAATTTCTATAAAGCTAAAGCTCACAACCTATTTCTTTGAGATTTCGTTAGGCCACATCATCAAGGGTCCCACAAGTCACTAAGCACCAAAGCCAAGAGTTGAAGCCCAAGATCTTCTCGCATCTTCATTACATGCAACCATTAACTCATCTCTTCAGCGGACGCAACAACAATTCATCTCCTCGATCCCCGGTGCAATGGCAACAACCGCATTAAGCAAATGATCTCCTCCCATGGGTTGGCAGCAAGGACGATCAAATGCATGCACACAAATACTCTGCAAGACCCTGTGCTTGATCACATCCGGACTGTAACCGGTGATCATGGCTTATTTATAGCCAAAGCCAAAGAGAATCACACATGGTAGTCAATAGTTAGATGTGATCGTATTTTTCACCCTACCTCTACATTTTGAACGCTCAGCCATATTTTAGAACAGCTATGTACATGGTCCTCCATTCTCAATATATATTAATCAGGGCATTCTTAATCTCAGAAGTTCAGACAGTGATGGCCTTCTTCATTACCGCAGTGGTAATTAAGTTTTATTGCATTTATCCAGGTATCCTATCTTTCATGCATATACTCTATGGTTTAGGATGACTGGTAGCTAGTGTATATATAGTGAACGTATGCTATGCAAACCAGCCTTCCATACAAACTACGCAAACTCTAATCAAGACTGCAAATTCTATATCATGACTTCTATTAAAAAAAGATCAAAACCAAAATAATTTATTCATATATTCATACCTTGACGCAGTGACCTGATGCATTCACTTGTCACTGATTGTTCCTTCTCCCAAGAACCGACTGCAGCAATTGTATGCTGATTACCAAATGCCACCAAGGTGGGGAGGGCTTGAAAATTGAAACTTGAGAGCAAAGCACTACGAGCCGCGAAGGACATTGGGTGTGCATATGCGCTCCTGATAATAATCTTTGAAATGGAATGGTGTAGAAAAATTGCTAACTATGTAGGGGTTGTAACATGCCTTTTTGAAATTAAATTTCAGCTTGGCAACAATTTGTGTACTTAAAAGTTAACCACTAACATTGTTTTGGTCAGGCCAAGATCACCCTAGGCTTTTACATAGTTTAGCTTTTTTGAATGGATTTTTTTTCTCGATGGGATTAATTAAGATCTATCTGATTTGGACTTCAATACGATATGATCACCAAGTAGTCAAAGTGTTAATTCAGTAGTCAGTACCAATGCCAATGTTCAAATTGCACAATATCATTTGTTAATATGCAGCAAATGCATAACTGGTCATCCAGTTCATGTCCAATGATTCGATGTGGTCCAAAATCCATAAATTAATGCACTTACAAACCAAATGCATTCTTATATGTTTCTAAAGAGACTCGATGGCACCGTAGCTACGGCCTACGGGTAACCGCTATAGCATGAAGGGCGTTAGGCATGCGATGGGATGGTGTCCATCAAACTCCTTCTATTTGCTTATTCTTTAATTTTTCATGGTGTCATTGAATCAATTCCCTCTATATTTGGTGCGTGTGGTAAATAAATCATGCAACAATGCATGGTAGGCCGCTAGTTACGCTTGTTTCCTTTTATCCCTTATGTTGATCCATCTATTTTGCTTGTGCATGCAACACGTTACTTGCCTTTCATGGCTTGATTTACTTGCCTTCCGCACGGTGATGGGCGGCAGGATGAAAGTGAGGTGAAAAATTGTCGCACCAAAACGATGCCTTACTTTCAGTCTTTTTATTTGTGAGAGAAGAGATACATAACTCTTATTAAAGGTGCACCAACATGCAAACACTATCCATTCAAGGCTAGTCAAACAGAATTATTCTAAGTCTGCACGATTTTTAAAGCATCCATATCATTCAAACTTTTCGAATTTGAATAAACTTTCTACATGAAAGTTTCTCTAAATCGAATGAGGAACAAAACATATAATATGAACTTTGGCTAATTCAGCTTGGTTTAAAAGATCTAGAAATTAGTTTGGAAAGAATTATAAAAACATTATTTTTATACTTTCTACGCACTGTTTTTGCTATTTTTGAAGCCCGAAAACTCATTTTCACAATTTGGTCAAAACAGCAAGTTTTCTCCAAATAGTTTTCTCTATAAACTCTCCCAAAGGCCCAAATTCAAACAAGCAACAATTCAAGCTCTATAGAATTGAGTTGCAAGCCTACTATTTTAAAACTAATTATGACTAATTGCAACCACTCACCAAAACCAGTTGCAAAACAATTCAATGTCTAATTGCAACTCATTAAGGAGGATTACCAATCATATTTAAGCCATCCTTAAAAACTACCAAACATCATTTGCAACAACACTATCAATTCACATCCTAACAATAAACGTAAAGCATCAATGCATGCTTATTTACAAAGGCAGACCTTTTAAGGGATTCACCTCCGTAATGGCTTCATTTTTTTTAAGACGGGCCTCCATTTTGGTGGTTGTAAACCCATTCAGGACATTAGCAATTTTTGACCGCCTTTAAAAGTCCATTTTAGGGGATTGGAAAATATTTTACCACCTCTGTAAAAAATGCCTATGCATGATCCAACTATTTTTCTTTTTTACTCTCCCAAATCGTAGCCCATACGTTGCTAAAAATCCTAACCTATACACATGTGTGGTTGGCCCAGAAATTTGAACCATATATAAATTTTAGGGCCACTCTAGTTTTCAACTAAAACTAGGCCCGATTGAACCAAAAATGTAAATTTCACATTCATAAATTAGCAAAATGCTTTTTTTTGGCTTTCTGAAGTTGTACCAGGTCTCATCCAGATCTGAAGGGGCTTTAACCCGACCTACGATCCTGCATGGCATGAATTTAAAAGATGAGTCCATTGTATCAGCAGCGAAGTTCATACGACCTAAATAAAGACATTTTTTATATGGCATGGCATTACCAAAATACTTCACTCTATTATCATTTTAATTTGACCATTATTATAATGGGAATATTGTTTTTTTCAAAAACTAAACACTTCGCTGCTTTACCATGCTATAAACACAAATGGTCTTGGCCCAAGGACCGTCGAAACAATTTGGCCCTACCTAAATAAATATCCCGTGCTGCTAGCATATCTCTCTTCTCCCCATTTTATATCTAGAAGCCGAATTGTCTGCGGCGAATGAGCAAACCCTTTCCCACCACCAACGATACCATCCCAATCCCTCCTCAGCATTGGGAGCCCTTGGAGCTACGGCTAGCGAAGGGCCGGCACGGGCACACCCGAAACTATGCGTGCTCCAACTATTTGTCTTTTTTTACTCGTAGAGACTGTGACCTATGTTTGATCCAATTATTTATATTTTTTCACTCTCTCAAATCCTATACCATATTTTGCTCAAAAACCATAGCCTATACACATGGGTGGTTGGGTAAAAATTCGAACCATATAAAATACAAGGGCACTCTGGTTTTCAACTAAAATTGAACTCGGTTCACCCAAATATGTAAATTTCACGCTCGTAAAGTCTCAAATGTCTTTTTTGGCTTTCTTAAGTTGTAATAGGTCTCATCCTGATATGAAGGGGTTTTAACCTGATCTGCCATCCTACGCGGCATGAATTTGACAGATGAGTCCAACATATCAGCGGCAAAGGTTCATATGACCTAAAATATAGGCATTTTTATATAAAAAATATACCTTTCATTGGGATTAGAATTTTATAGTGTCAGGTTTTTCATTTGAGATCATTAAGGTGCTAAAAAGTAATAGAAAATTCAGCATCATATTGATTGCACGCTGTGGTCCGACACTATAGATTGGTTGTAATATAGTGCTTGTTGCTCTAGAAAAATAAAAATTTCTTGTGTGATGTGAGTAAAATGCTACTGGAAGGAGAAGGAGGGGTCCTCGATGTGTGTGTTGGCGGATGCACAAAGTTGTTGTACCGTAGTCGCGTGCTAGATGCAGAGAGAGAGAAGAAGTCACGGGAAGAAAGCTAAATTCCCCGTATTTATATAAGCCTTGTAGTATGTTTGATATGGGCTGGCTAGGCATCGGGCATATTTATAGAGGCACACCTTTTAAGAGATTTGCCTCCGTAATGGCTTCATTGTTTGAGGCCGGCCTCCATTTTTGGTTGTCGTAAACCCATTTAGGAGTGACCAATTTTTTACCACCTCTGAAATCCATCTTAGGGGACAGACAACCTCTGTAAATAAAATGCCTGCCTCCGAAAATCATCAGTTATTTTAGGAGACGGTTGGATTTTTTAACGGCCTTTGTTAATGTTTGGATAGCCTCGCGAAATCGTTGACGTAGTAGAGAGGTAACTTTAGGGGGGCCTACATAACACATCCAGAAAACTTCAAGAGCCATTGTTGATTTTTTTTGTTTATAAAGAAACCCCCTGAAAGTGGAGGTCATTTGTTGCTAACTCTATTCTAGACTCTGGTTCGTTGTCTTCTTACTGGATCATCCCAAGATCATGATGTCCACACTTGACCCTGTCACTGTTCTTCGGCCCACTCTACGTCCATGTGATCGATCTATCCTGCTGCTCTTGAGCAGGCTCGCCCTCGTCGTACTCTTCACAGTACACTCTGTCACTCTTGCAACCAGTTAGGATTCAAGCTAGTGTGCATTTTTTAGATAAATAACTTGTAAGCAACCCCATCACATGGTTATTATTGACTAATTGTACGTACGTTGGCAAAGATAAACTCAGCAAGTACCACTCGAATCGAAATGAAATTAAAGATAAGCAGGAGGAGAAGGACAACGACGAAGGCGATCGATCGATCGACAAATCAAGAAGTTAAGAGTAAGGCTGCTGCTGAGCGCAGTCCAAGTTGGCCCCGACGTCGACGCCGAGCATCCCGCAGTACCTCCGGAAGAAGCCGATCCGGTCGTCCACCTGGGGCACTCCAGTCTTGCCGCACTCGATGCCGCCATTGATGATGTTCGTCGTGAGCCCGAACCCGGCCGTCCGGTTGGCCGCGACGTCCGTCTCGGTAAGCCGGTACCGCCCCACCATCACATCGTGGCACGACGGCTTGGGCGCGCTGGGCGTCATCCAGAACCACAGCGCCGTCTCGAACGCCACCGACGAATCACTGGCCACGAGCTCCGGGTTGCCCAGCCCGTCGAAGCCCAGCGCCTGCCCTGCCGGCCCGTAGTTGAAGTTCCACGACAGCTGGATGGGGCCCCGGCCGTGGTACGACTTGCCGGGGACGCACGGCCATCGCGTGGTGGTGTTGTCGCAGTAGTTGCTCGCCGGGCTGATCTCCTCCTTGAAGCAGAGCCCCCACGCGTACGGCCCGTCGGGCGCCGTCGCCCACCCGCCCGTCGTCTCGTGCGAGATCTGCGCCAGGAAGGCCGCCACCTCGCGCTTCCGTGTGGTGAGGTCGCCGTCGCCGCCGAAGGACGGGAACCGTGCCGCCGCGCGCAGGAAGGAGGTGTAGTTGTAGAAGCCGTGCGCCGGGCAGGCGGTGTCGTCCTTGTGCTTGAACATGTCGTTGTACAGCTTCTCCGTCACGATCGACGCCACGCGGCTCTTGCAGTCTTCGTCGCCGTGCACGCCGGCATTGGAGATGATCGAGACCCACAAGCAGGCAGCGGCCAGCAGGACGGGACGGAGGAACAACGGGCGCGCCATTGCAAGTTAGCTATGCACGCCATGGAGGCCGGCGTGCACATATATATACACTGCTGGTCTGTTGCATGCTTGTTGACAACACATGGCGCCCATGTGCATGGAAGGTGGAAGCATCCCGTTCGTTGGGAATGGCGGAATTGTGGTGGCGGCGATCGATGTATATTGTTCGTCTCCAGTTGACTTATCTTGTTAATTATTCACCGGCCTGTGCTACTATATGCTCTGGATCATGAGAGCCGCTAGGAACAGGAAGATGTCAACTTTGGAGGATCACTTTTTTTTGATGCGACATGGAGTCCTCTAGCTCATCCTTGCAATTTGGACAAGGTCAACGGCCGCCCTGCATGTGCTGCGTCGACAAGGGCTCGTGGGCTGCTAGCAGCTCCGTCCTCAACTGTTTGTATCGTCTACCAGGGCCGGTGGGACTCACAGTAGTTCAATAATATAGTAGTTAAAATCTAGAATTTTCCCAAATAATTTTACAACTTCATTACGATGTTAACATTCTATGTTCTTAACAAGACTCTATGTTTCTACGATATCTATGATTATTAAGATCCTACATAAAATCCACAAACCCGATTCACAACGTATGGTTTTGGATTTTTTCAATTGCTGAGTACAATGCAGATACTCATAACGCACGCATATATACTCACCGTAAGGTAGCACATAAACATTATCCCTATACTTCGAGGTTTTTTGAAGACTAAACGGACAAATCCTCGAGATTGACAAAGACACTGTAGATGTCTCGATCAGAATGTTCCTTATCTCTGAAAGGAGATTGCTCTTAAATCGGTAAATTCTCAAGATTGAAGCATGACACCACTAAATCCCAAAATATTCGCTTCCACAAAGGGTGGAACTTGGGACTTAAAAATGCTACTAAAGTACTAATGATCTGGTAACCGATGACCGCACACTGCAGGCCGGGTTTTGGTAACCTTATGCCGCATCAATAATAATCTCACAAGTTGGTGCTTTGGGAATTGGGACGGAGGGAGAAGACATGGGGTTGGCTCGGCCTTGAACGACCGAGGCAAGGAGAGCTGAGGTTGCGGCCCAAAGCCCACGAGGTGGCAATTCCATTGGCCAGCGTTAGGGAGAGATTAGCCCATGCCCTTGGATGGACCAGAGGCTAATATTGGCAAAATTTCACCATAAGCCATTTTATTTGCTTATATTATTCTTCTATGGCCTAGTTAATTTAGAAGCGGTTATTTTTAGTGATATGAACCATAAATTTAGGGATGAATTCATTAGTAAGTAGATGTTTTTTTAAAAAAGCTTGATCAATTTAGACAAATTTCACTTAGGACTATATTAGATAAAGTCAAAGTGCTTTTAGCTTCTTGGTGCACACCTTGGCAAAGAACATGTGAACATCAAAGCATATGAAATGTTTTAGATGCAATAGTCATCACCTTCTTTTGTAGGAGGATGATTGAATTTGATGGACTTTGACCATCACTCTTCGTAGTACAAGAGAATAGGAGAAATGACGTCAAGTTTTTTTTCTCTGTAATTGGAATGTAAGTTGACAAGTGGTTTCGAGTTATATCTTGGGTTTGAGATTCTATGTTGCTAGAGTTTTGGTATTTTATTTTGTTTCAACGGTTTTGTGCACAAATAGCCCAATTTTGCCAAACTTATTCCACAGAGTAGTTGAAAATTTGTTGAATATAATAGAATTAAAGGACCAACTAAATCAAAGCATATGGATAGTAGCATGAGTTTTTGTATTTCCTGTACACATCACATGACTCGTTGGACTGCTAACAATCATGCACTACATGTCATATAACAATGCAACAATATCAACTATGCTTTTTGTGTGTTGTGCATTTCACTCCTTTGCTACACCCTAATTTTATTCGGACTATAAAAAGGATAGTGAAAAAAGAAAAGCTGTTTTATATGGAGGTTAATGGACAATTCAAATAATGCTATACATGTGGTTGTACACATTCAACTAAAACAATAAAAACTTGGAAACACCTCTAAGACTTCTTTGTTCGTAATAAATCCATGACCCTTTAGCAAAATGTAATAGGTAACATGTGTACTAATCTGTATTACACATGATACATACTGCTTCAATTTTAGAAAATGAAATCATACTCACAAAAAAAGAAGAAAATGAAATCATATAGAACTATGTTCAATAATAAAACAGGCAAAGAGTAAAGAACAAAAAGGGTGCACTACATCTAGTATTTTCTAGAGGTTGTATTAACATACTCTTGTTCCAAATGAGCTTAAAAGAATTTCATATTACCACAATATTATTTTTGAGGAAACTAGAGGGACCGAGGCCTCTTCAAAAAAAAATTATTAAATTAAACAAAAGAAAGTACATGTTACAAAAACAACAAGAATATGTGTTATTATTATGATTGAATAGAAGACATTACAATTTATATGAAGTATCAACATGATCAAAGTGGCAGAATAATCAACAAAAATAATCTTAGAATGATTGTTGACATGTGAAATGAATTTGAAGGGACAATATTGAATTTGAGCCAACATATATAGTAAAATTCTCTTTAATTAAAATAGCAAATGCGATCTTATTAGCACAGGGAAAGATACAAGTAAAAATGCATTAAACTAGCGATTCGTTCCCATGAACACGGTAGAGAAATACAAGTGATATTTAATTGAGGGTCTTGCTAGTAATTTGATAGAAGGGGGAGTTGGTATTGTCTATTATTATGAAGCTAATATCGTTCTATGCATTAAAGAAAACTTATGGATGGCAAGGATTATTAAGTTTCTAATATATCTCTATGATATGCTGTAATAGTCCTGATCCCTAACTAGGGTTTGGGGAAGGGATTAGGGCTGTGTAGATGCCGACGAGCGGCAGCATGCACGAAGTGGCGGCCGCACGACGGCAGGGGCAGGCGCACCCGGGGGGTGGCGTGGCCCTGGGTCATGGAAACGGGCGGCGTAGGTGGCACAAGGTGATGGTGGGGTGGCGGAGCACGCACACACGGAGCGGAGGCGGTGTCGACCTAGAGCAGAGGGAGACGGGGTAAAAGGGTTTGACCATAATTCCTTTCTTGCCTTCTCAATTGATTATTCTCTCTTATATAGGGAGTTACATCTACTAATGGATCTAGCCCAATATTTTGTCCTCTTCAGAGGGTCTATAGGAATTAAATGGGCCAGATGCCTTTACAATTAACTCAACCTACCACTACATTATGTGGGCATCCACGGGGACACTTAACAACTTACATATGATTTCTAAGCTAAGGATAAACTGATCAAAAAGTGATGTCTTGATGATCAATTATACTCATGATCTTGTTGATCAATGTTGAGCTTAACTTCTAATCTAGTTAAGTTTTAATTATAAGTGCCTTGGGGTGCCTATGAGTTCTAGCAAAATTTACATTACTGATTGGCTACCTATAAAGAAAAATAGCCAAGAACTAGACATTTTTCAAGGAAGTTCTCTATCCATTACTAGGAGTGTGATGATAACCTAGTTTCGAAAAATCTGCAATATATCAAATGACATGTTTTCTATTAGTAGCTCAGACTAAGTATTATTGAGAAACCGGACAAATGAAGACACTTCTTTAGGCGAGGAGGGAGTACCAAGAAAAAAATAGACGTTAAATAGACAACGATTTGTAAAAGTAAAATGAGGGAGTCTTGTTTATTGAAAATATTATAGGAAAATGAACACAAAATTCCTTTGTAAATGGTGTGGAAGCTACAACAATAGAAAGGAATAATATGTCTTGAATTGGTAAAGACAAATTAAGTATATGAGAGGCCAGAAGCTAGTGTATTAGTCATGTAAAGCCCAAAAATGATGATTTCATGATGTGGTTTGACTTGTTAGAGCAAAGACACATTTATCGTATGGGTAGAGAGTCAATATTAATAGTGGAATGATATTATTTTATAGTTAGATACTTGGTGGGTGGGAGAAATCCGTCTTTGTTACTGGTTCTAAATCCTTTTCGAATTGTGTAATGCTATGTTTATAAGTGTGGCTAGCTGTAAGGCTAGAGGTTACAATCAAAACTTCTAGAGATGGCTTCCTAGTATTCTGATGGAATAATGGAAGGGTATACATGACTATGTTTTTGTCGATGTTTTGCCACCGATAGCTTGTCACCGGGGTACCCAAGACAGTTGTTCGGCCTTCAATGAACAGCGGAATTTGGCGGTTGTTGCGGCGAGATGAATGATTTATACTGGTTCTGGCCCTCGAGTTGTTTGAGTAATAGCCTTATGTCCAGTCGGTGTGTGAGCTTGTTGTATTAGATTGTATTGAGTTGAGTTTGTTACATTGGGTTCCCTCACTGGCCCTTTGTAGTCCAATTCCCATAGGGGTTCTTTTCAAGTTCTAGTCGGTTACAAGATAAAGCCCTAAAGTGGTTTAGGATGCCTAACTTTCTATTCATACACGTCCATGCCCGTGTTATCTCTGGTTTCTGAGTTGTGGTCCTCCTCCATGAGGCTGTTGGCGGTCCTTAACTCAGATTTCTACCCGCCAACTATAGGTCATTATGGGGGAAATAAATATTTTATTTCACATATATCTTTACTATTGACCTAGTTCCACCTGTGCTTGGAGAAAATATTGTTTTGCAGAATATACACCAAGTGCAAGAATTTTCAGAATAAAAAAGGCGCTTTTCGAAAGGCGTAAAATGGCAAGGGAAACAAGATAGCCCACCTCAGGGTCGAAGTGGGCCAAATCACCAGCAAAAGCACGGCCCAGAGGACAGCCCGGGCCCACACGCCAAAGGCGGTCGGGCGCGCCACCCCGAAAGCGCGGGCGCGCTGGGACGCGGCCGCGCCGCCTACCTACCGCCAAAAGGTGGGCCCGGCCAAGGCGGTTTGCCTCCTTCCATCCGGGGCATGATGGTTCCGCGGTTATTTTACCTCCATGCCCCTGAACTGCCTCCAGCGCCCTATAAATGAAGAGGAGAGGCCCCCACCTTCACACACACCATTTGGAGCCATCTCACTTCCTCATACTTGTTCCTTAGTCTTAGCATTAGTCCATTGGAGCTAGGGAAAACTACTTGGAGAGCTTGTCTCCAGGAAGAAAAGCTACACTCTTGGTATAAATCTATGGAGCGTTCTTCCCTAGTCAAGTTCTCATTACATTTATATAGTCTTGCATATGAACTAGAGTATAGTCTAGTACACGATATATTCGATGATCAAGAACTAGGCCAAAGTTCTTGTGAGAGTTGTTCATCGTGTTCTACATTGTTCTTCATCGTTCATATGTTTTACTTGTTTAGATTAGATTGTAGAAAAGGAATAGCGGTTCGATGTGCCTTCGGGCTTGCCTATGTTCTAGCTCGTCCATCCGTAGGGTGGGAGTCCTGGGGGGATGTAGGTAGCTCCTTAGTATACGACGTGGTGTCCGGGTGCGAGGGAACCTTCGGATATGTCGGCATGCCACGGTTGAGGTGGTAGGCGGCAGGTGGTGACATCCCTGTCCGTCCTTTGTAATCCCCACGTTCGCATGTTGAGTAGGAGTTCGTAAATGCCGCCATCGACCGCGGACCGGTTGTCGCGGTCTCCCCATATTCCTAGTCTATAGTCGAGTCTTGACTTGTATAACATGTGGAATTAGCCGTTCTAGCATTGACTATATAGGACCCGCCGCTCCGCGTAGATCATTCTTTATTCTTTATTTTATCTTTATTCCTTTGAGGTTGCTCTAAGTGTGTGTCCACTATCCAAACTACCGTATGCTTACCCCTGTGTAGCACATTGGTCGGTTTCTCCTCATGCTAGATATTGTATTCATATCCATGCTAGAATACTTAACTACCCCATGCCTTCCTTTGGGAAACTATAAATAACGATACCCTGAATACTTCCGGGTGAAATGCTGCGATGATAGATCCGTGCGCTTGCGGATATTTATCTATTAGGATGTGATCTATCTCTTGGCAACACTTGCGTATTTGCTAGAACCAGTTTCTTGTAAATATGCCGAGTAAAGCCATTTAGCGTTTCTGGCGCTGTTATCAGAATTGGGCTCTAAGTCTATTTTGGTAATCGCGATAAGAAATGCCAACAAGCATTTCTGGCGCCGTTGCCGGGGAAGGCATGGAAATTAAGAATATAGCAGCATGGATATGCATATGATATATAAAATGAGAAACAACAATGTCTATACAGGTTAACTTTTATGTTTTCTCCTGTTGTGGATGAAAACAGGATAGTGCATGACCGGTTTCTCCCTGCCGGAAAATTTCAACTCAAATCCGGAGGCACTCCTAAGGAGGAAGAGGACTCGTGCCATTTCCTCTTCTGCTACTCCGCCGACAGATAAACCAAACCACCACCGCACCTACTACGCCGCACTCCATGGCCAAGTCCCCGCGAGTTCTCCGTCCCCAATGTTGCCAACGTGCCCACGGGGCCCGTCAACTTGGGAGACAAGAATTTCGAGCTCATGACCGGGCTCATTACCATGGTGCAGCAAGTTCATTCTCAGGACTGCCAAGTGAGGACGCCAACGCCCATCTTCGGCGTTTCTTGGAGATATGCGACACCATCGTCATCAAGGATGTCGCACCCGATGCAATCGAGGGCTCGAGGCTCTTCCCTTTCTCCCTTGTGGGAAAGGCGAAGACTGGTTCTACAAGGACAAGGCCGTTGACACATGGAGCAAGTGCTCCATCGCATTCCTCGCTAAGTTCTTCCCCATGGGCAAAACCAATGCCCTCATGGGAAGAATCGCCAACTTCCGCGGGACCTACTGGAACCCATCCCCGAGGCATGGGAGAGGCTCCGGGAGTACATCCAGAATGCCCTCACCATGGGATGGAAAGTTGGCTGGTGCTCCGAACTTCTACAACGGGTTAACACCCATGTCGAAGGGGCACCGGACACCGCCGGGCGGCGCCTTTCTATCATTGGATCGTTGATAGTGCCACGGCACTGATCAACAAAATGGTAGAAAACCAAGCTTAGGGGGAGGACCGCGCTCCCACCAAAGGACAAAAAGGCATGCATAACATGAAGGAGGCGGATATGCTTGCCGCAAAAATAGACCTACTCCTGAAGAAGATTGACGGTGGTGCCATCAATGATGCATCCGGCACCGTCAACGCCATGGACGCTCGCATGACATGCGAGGTCTGTGGCTGGACACTCGGGGAATGACGCCCCGAGACCCGTGAAGAGGCCGCCTACCTCAACAATGGGTTTCGCCGGCGGCAAGGAGGAGGGAATGGCTGGAATAACCGATCCCGTCCTCCATTCCAAGGTAATTCGAATTACGCCTCCGGGTTTAATTTGAATCAACCTTCATTGAAGGACACGGTTTACGGCCAAGCCAAGATCAACGAAAATCTCACCAAAAAGATGATCCAAAATGACAAGATTTTGGAGAATATGAATAACAAGATAGAGGGCCTATCATCACCGTCAAGAACCACCGAGCTTCAACAAGATGATAGAGACCCAGGCTCGCTCGTTATTGCCGCAGCGATCCCGACAAACGCGGACACGAGTAGGATCCCGGGGCAACCCGAGGTCCCGCCCGAGTCAGTAAACATGATCACAACAGGGTTTGGTCACCCCTGTTAAGCCAAGTAAGCTTGGGGGAGAGAAATAAGAGCACCGAAGCGGGTCGGTAAGAACTTTCTTGCTACGAAAAAAATAAAAAAAGAGAGAGTAGATGAAAAAAAAATATATATAGAATAAAACTTCTTCTCGAAAAAAAGAGAAGAAGATTTATTTTAGAAAAAAAAATATTTTTTGAATGGCCGGAGCAAGATCACCAACGGCTAGCGCCAAGGGCTAGCCGTTGGCGCCCAACGGCCGAAGCAGGACGGCAGCGGGACCCGCCTGGGCGCGAGCGCACCCGAGGCGCGGCCGTGCCAGTCCTGTCGAGGTGGGGCCCGCGCCAGCGCCCAACGGCTCCTAGCCGTTTTCCTCCCCCATCCATGCTGGTGATTCGGCTATAAAAGGAGGGGGGTGGCCGGGGTGCTCAAACCACCTCACATTCTCACTTTCTCACTCTCTTCCACCCCCATTTCTCACACAACAAGCTTCCACTAGCAATCTTTGAGCAAGAGAGCAAGAGTTAGAGCTAGTTTCAGGTGTGGAAAATCAACTTCCACTAGTTCTTTCACACCCGAGAGCTAGCCACCGACATAGTCCGCCATGAGCGACTACGGTTCGTGGGGTACGGTGAGGCCTCGAGCTCTTACCAAGGTGCCCCTACGAGCCCGAAGTAGCCGAGGAGGCGGCGCCCGCAACCCCGAGCCCGAGGGATCTACGCGGTCGACGCCCCGTACCTCGACCTGGAGGGAGAGCAGGAGCTGCAGAGGTACCATCGCCTCAAGGATCGGCTCTTCAACCACACGATGATCTACGACGCCAGCCTCATCGAGAAAATAGGTATGGATGCCGACTTCGAAACCATTTGGAAGGCGGTTGGTTGGGAAAACTTCGAGCCTGTCGATGAGCAAGGTTCGCGTCTCTTGACCATCCAGTTTCTTTGCACACTTGATTATGATGATGAGCGTATTTTCTTCCGTTTGTTTGGCACGGAATATTCTCTTACTTGGGGGGAACTCGCTCATCATCTAGGCTTTCACTATAAGTGTGTAGTTAAGCTAGATGCATCTATCCCTGGTTTTGATCGCAACTCTTTTTGGGAAAAGATTTCGGGTAGGGTAGAAGTTGGACCTTTCAAACCCCTGAACACGCAGATCCAACAC
Organism: Themeda triandra; assembly: GCA_018135685.1. Classification (NCBI taxonomy): domain Eukaryota; kingdom Viridiplantae; phylum Streptophyta; class Magnoliopsida; order Poales; family Poaceae; genus Themeda; species Themeda triandra. The sequence goes on along the minus strand of JAENPR010000438.1, from coordinate 12,929 downwards.
CCTACCGTTAGACTCATGCATCGCTGGATTTCCATGACTTTGTTTCCTGCTGGCAGGACTAGATGGGTGCATTCTGTTGAACTTAAGCTTCTCTATGCCATAGTTCACAAGTTCAAGGTCGCTCCTATGCGGGAGATGTGCCTCCACTGGCTAGATATGGTTAAGAAGTCTTATGCTATCGATTGCACCTCTCTTGTTACTCGAATTGCCAATGCCGTAGGAGCACTAGATGGTAACGATGTTGAGTACATTCCCCTTGATCGGCCGATTTGTGATTTGCGTGCCCTAACCCAAGGACACTTTGAAGGCCGATGGGAAAGATCATATCTGTTTCTTCTTTGCCGGTTATGTAAATAAGATCTGGTTACCTAACCCGGATCTCTATTTATATAACTGTGACGTGCTCACCTTTGATTTGAAAACTATAGAAGAAGCATGCAGGGAAGAATAGACTCCGAGAGCCACTAGAGGAGGGGCTGAGGCTTATGCACGACGACTCCCCGCTCAGCCCCGATGCTCCTGTACAGCCTCCCCAACAGTATGGTTATGGTGGATGGGAGGCCTACCAAGGCTACACAGGCTACTCGGGGTGGGAGCAGTACCCCCAGCTAGCACAAACCGCTGAGGGGACATGGTCCGATGCAGGGACCGACGAGTGGGAGTGACAGAGGCGGTACACTGTCGACTCGCCACCACCAGAGCAGGAGCCGACGTTGGCCTCAGTCAACGCCCGCATTGGACAGCTGCAGATCCAGACGAATGACATCAAGAACACCCTGGGCGGCTTCATGCAATCGACGACCCAGTGGCAGCAGCAGCACGGGCAGCGGTTCGACGCTCTTTCCGAGAGCCTCCGCATCCAGCAGGAGGAGTAGAGGGCCTATTGGAGGTCCCAGGGATACAACCCTGGGCCATGAGCTTCTGGATAAGCTTGGGGGAGGACCCCCATTGAGGTACCTGCATTGCATTTTTAATTTCTCGTAATCTTATTTTTATTTTAGCATGTTTAAATTCAAGTTTCTTGCATAAAAAAAATATTTATTTATATAATTCCATTCCATATATGTGCTATGAAATGTTTAGTTCCACCCATGTTGAAATGATTGGTTGCTCGTTTTATGTCTCGTTTGTACTTGTCTAGAATAGAGTTTTCTCTAATATTTGGGTTTACGGCTTTACATTATCATGCTCTAGAAACTTGATTTAGTGGGTTGCATACAATTACTCTCATCTAGGTTATTGCGATATGATATAGTGACTTAGACCACAGCAATGAAACGTCCCTTTGAGAAAACCTGATGTCCGGAGTCTTTTGTTTCAAAAAAAAAAATTCAAAACAATAGTTCCTCAATGATCGCAAAATACCCACCAGAGCCATATGATTCATTTGTAGAATAAGAACCTTCATATGCTGCTTGTTCGTACATTGAGTTCGGTCGGATTGTTACCGACGTGAGATTATGACTCTACACCCATGATTGAGATTCACTTGCACCCACCAAATAAAGGCCAACTCTTACACTGAGAGTTGCGCACAAACATGCACCCTTCACCATTCGCCGACTCTTACACTGAGAGTTGCGCACCATTTTTTATCCACCAAATAAAAATGCTGACCCTTACCCTGAGGATCGCGCACCCCTCTCTTGTAGTTTGCAAAATTCTCCATGCATTGTTCATCATGACATCTCTCTCCACCTCATCCTAACCATCAATAAAGTTTTGGGCTATGTTCTTAGTCAGAAAAAAAAGTGAGAGAAAAGAAAGAGAGGAAAAGAAAAAAAAAAGGGGGAGAGATTGTTATAGTTAGAAGATTTATCACTCTTTTAGGCAAACGGGAAAAGTCTTAGATCCCCGTTCAAAAAAAAATGAGAGAATAATTTTAGTTGTTCTTCGATAGCCCATCATTTCTTCATCTCATTCATCAATAAAAGAGAGCATGTCATGATGCATGGAGACCCAAAAATACCACAAAAATTAGGAATCATCTTTCATTCCATCCACACACTTGCACATCTCAATCAAGGTGTATAGCTTAATCTTCGTAAGGTTCAGTCCTTGACCTTACAACATATGTGATACAAGTATGCCCACTTACATACCTACCCAAAACTCCACTCTCAGCTTTAGTGGTAGGAAGAAGGCAATCAAAAATGCCTTTGGTGAGGTTACTATACACTTTTGAGCGATCGAGTGGGTCATTTGAGGAGCTTGGTTTATTTATAAAAACTTACAAAACCTCCGGATCGAAAGTTGATCTTGGGACGAATGAAAAGCACCGGTCTTTGAAACTGCTCGCTTTTGCAATCACCCAAGACTTGAGAAAAATTAGAAGCCCCACTCCATCGGGAATCATAGAGTAGATACAATCACTGATTTATCCAAATAGCAGTAGAACACTCTCTTTTAGCTTGTACACTTGAGATATAATCGGCATCGTAGCAACCCCTGATCAACAACCCAAAGCAAAGACTTGCTCGGGACGAGCAAGGGGTAAGCTTGGGGGATCTTGTTGGCGGTCCTTAACTCAGATTTCTACCCGCCAACTATAGGTCATTATGGGGGAAATAAATATTTTATTTCACATATATCTTTACTATTGACCTAGTTCCACCTGTGCTTGGAGAAAATATTGTTTTGCAGAATATACACCAAGTGCAGGAATTTTCAGAATAAAAAAGGCGCTTTCCGAAAGGCGTAAAATGGCAAGAGAAACAAGATAGCCCACCTCAGGGTCGAAGTGGGCCAAATCACCAGCAAAAGCACGGCCCAGAGGACAGCCCGGGCCCACACGCCAAAGGCAGTCAAGGGGCGGCGCCACCCAGGCGCGGGCGCGCCTGGGGCGCGGCCGCGCCAGCCCTGCCACCAGGTGGGCCCGGCCAAGGTGGTTTGCCTCCTTCCATCTGGGGCTTGACGGTTCCGCTGGTTATTTTACCTCCATGCCCCTGAACCGCCCCCAGCGCCCTATAAATGAAGAGGAGAGGCCTCCCACCTTCACACACACCATTTGGAGCCATCTCACTTCCTCATACTTGTTCCTTAGTCTTAGCATTAGTCCATTGGAGCTAGGCAAAACTACTTGGAGAGCTTGTCTCCAGGAAGAAAAGATACACTCTTGGTATAAATCTATTGAGCGTTCTTCCCTAGTCAAGTTCTCATTACATTTATATAGTCTTGCATATGAACTAGAGTATAGTCTAGTACACGATATATTCGATGATCAAGAACTAGGCCATAGTTCTTGTGAGAGTTGTTCATCGTGTTCTACATTGTTCTTCATCGTTCATATGTTTTACTTGTTTAGATTAGGTTGTAGAAAAGGAATAGCGGTTCGATGTGCCTTCAGGCTTGCCTATGTTCTAGCCCGTCCATCCGTAGGGTGGGAGTCCTGGGGGGATGTAGGTAGCTCCTTAGTATACGGACGTGGTGTCCGGGTGCGAGGGAACCTTCGGATATGTCGGCATGCCACGGTTGAGGTGGTAGGCGGCAGGTGGTGACAGCCCTGTCCGTCCTTTGTAATCCCCCACGTTCGCATGTTGAGTAGGATTTCGTAAATGCCGCCATCGACAAGGAGACCCGGTTGCCGCGGTCTCCCCATATTCCTAGTCTATAGTCGAGTCTTGACTTGTATAACATGTGGAATTAGCTGTTCTAGCATTGACTATATAGGACCTGCCTGCTCCGCGTAGATCATTCTTTATTCTTTATTTTATCTTTATTCCTTTGAGGTTGCTCTAAGTGTGTGTCCACTATCCAAACTACCGTATGCTTACCCCTGTATAGCACATTGGTCGGTTTCTCCTCATGCTAGATATTGTATTCATATCCATGCTAGAATACTTAACTACCCCATGCCTTCCTTTGGGAAATTATAAATAACGATACCCTGAATACTTCCGGGTGAAATGCTGCGACGATAGATCCGTGCGCTTGCGGATATTTATCTATTAGGATGTGATCTATCTCTTGGCAACACTTGCGTATTTGCTAGAACCAGTTTCTAGTAAATATGCCGAGTAAAGCCATTTAGCGTTTCTGGCGCTGTTATCAGAATTGGGCTCTAAGTCTATTTTGGTAATCGCGCAAAGAAATGCCAACAGAGGCCCACCGCTTTCCTAATGTCTATGGTAAGGAGCTGGGTGGTTACCCCATTGACAGTCTTTAAACTCAACATTGATGATTAGATGAATTTGATTTGATGGAAATGGTCTAAGTCTATGATATTTTTATTCAAAATCTACATATGAGAATCTATGTCAAGCTAACTCAAGCGTGTCCTTTGTCCATATCTAGAAAGCCAAAATTCTCGCAAAAATTATGTTTTTCTTATGCCTCTTAGAAAATGGATCCATTCTCACTAAGGATACCTTGTTAAAGAGATGTGAGTTGGGTAGCCCGCCTATTACTTTTTCTTGTGATGAAACCATAATCATTTTATTTTTCGAATGCAAGTTGCTATAATAACTTGAGGGGTACTTGTTTGCTTTAATTGGTTCTAATAACATCCCTAATTCTTCGCTAGTGTTGTCATTGAACTAGGTGGATTCCCCGCGCGTTGCCGCGGGAATTTAAAGTTAAAATTTTGCTGACCATTTAAAATGGAGATATAAAAGTTTGAGTTATCGAATGAGAATTGCAAACACGGTCTAATGAATCGGTCTAATAGAAATTGTTGCTGATTTGGAGCACAGACTCGTCGCCAGGTTATGAAGAACCATACGAAGTATATATGAACATGAACGAAGAACCATACGAAGTATATATGAACATGAACATGAACATGTAGTTACTTTAGATGTACGAAAGGAACTAAGTACTAAACTACAAATTAAGAATACTCCCGTAATAGATACCAAACAAACAACTGAAAGTAGACGCTGCTAGTCAATTAGGAAGCAGGAGCTTTGGTGGATTCTAGTAAGCAGGATTAAAAGAAAACGCTATCATATTGACTTGATATCCATCAGTTACATATACAAATCACAGCTGATACTCTCTTTTGTCCCAAAAAGACTGATATATACACATATGTTTCACTGCTAGCCCACCCTAGCATGGATCCTCCTGTGTCCAGCATGAACACATTGTAATATGCTCCGTCACTCCGTCAGCCATGGATTCGGCTGTGCTTTTATGCATCTGAGAGCTGGAGAGATTCATAGATGTGTGAGAGAGAGTTGGATTGAACAAATCCATAGGTTGAAAGTGAGTCAAGACTCAGAGGATGGCAATGGACTTGGAGAACAGCAAACCTGGCGCAGAGGAGCAGGGCCACGATCGTTGCAGCAAGCACCGCCTGCAGTGGCCTCCTCGAGCGCCATCGGCCGCGAGCACCGCCGACCCCAACGGGTCTCCTCGAGAGCCGCCGGCCTCGACCACATCGTCGACCTCCGCAGGTGCAGAGCCGCTACCTCTGAGCATGGCCGGCCGCGAAGGGTCTCTTTGAGCGCCGGGGCTGCCGCCACCGAGACCACCATATTTTGCCATTGGTCCAGACCAGAGAAGAGGAAGTTGTTCTCTTCGCGGGCGTGCTAGTATGGAAGCGCGTGCTAGAAACCATGATAGAATGACATAGCTTTACACACATATTTAAGTGTGGTGAAGGCAGACGGTTCAGTTTTTGCATTTGTGGTGCGCTAGTGGCGGAGGAATCAAAGCAGCAGGTCATGACCATGCCTATTCGTTTTTCTGTGCATAGCATGCATTGGTGGAAGTTAATCGCCATGCATAAGGCACGGTTCCTACGCTGGACGCAAGGCAACTGAAAGGTCTTCCATTCAACGCTATCGGAAGTGGATTTTCTTGGTGTATTGGTGTAACTGAAATTCGCTGATGTGGCGCAAGGAGAAGGCAGAAAAATAGCTTAGTGGGGTTTGTTTATATAAGAGGTATAGATACACAAGTGGCTTCTAGCGGATAAATGGATGCATATTTTGTTCATACCAGTTGAGCAATTTTGAAGTGTTGAAGGAGAGCCAATTTTTATCCAAAAGATCATAAGCACCCCGTGAAGTGATTACAAGAGCATGCTCATTTCTTAACTTTTGGGCAGGGTCTTCAAGAGAAGGTGGTCAATGAAGTTACGTGCTATTATATGCACCACCCTAAAATTGATTACATTGCTACAACACCCCACTTGAAGATCATTTCTATTGATGAGGAGTTGACAACAAAAGAGAAAAGCATTTGGGGAAAATATGATCTTTTAGATAGATTCTTGGATGCTGTTGTTTTAAACTCTTGCAAATGAATTTTAGTGATGATAACTTTACTAATCTTCACCATTTGTGGGATACATCTTGGTGTAGGCTGTGTGTAATTGGTAAGTCCATCACCTAAGGTTGGTGATCTTCTTTTGATCTGTAGTTTGCTATTCTCTTACTTCTTCTGCCTGGCCCATTACTATTCTTGATTTCCATTGTTTATGAAAATAGGATTTATTATGATTTGAAAAAACATAAAAACACAAAAAAATGACACATGTAACTTAATAAAAGATATATTATAATTATAGCCAACACTGAATAACATCTGTTGTGAAGCTTTCTAAAATCTGAGCATTATGTCCATCATATATAGACCTAAAACAACCCCTAACACATTTAGAATAAAGAGAAGCCATGCATGCATGCCATGTCTTTACTGTAGATAGATCATCTTAGACACACACCACCTTGATCTCCCCGGCTAGTTAAAAATGAGTCCATGAGTGTTAAGGTCGTCCATGAATACTGAATAGTAAAGAAACTATTGAATTATTATTGAATCAAATTATTATCAAGCAAACTAGGAGAAACAACAAGAAGTTTGGATTGGAAAGAAGGTGAACAAAACCCACTAGTTCTTTTTAGTTGTATATATAGATAGACATAGATAGAGAAAGAGCAGAGAAAGACAAAGATAAGATAGACCGTAGAGATAGAGATTTGAGAGGCAATGTGTCAATACATAATTACTTTGTTACTAAGAACCATGAACTTCAAGGAAACATTTTTACTGCCTCCAAATCATTCTACATCCAACTTTAGATCACATATAGTTCAATCAACCATTATGTTTACTGACATTATTACATGAGATCTTTTACCATGGTTGGAAAAGTACCATGGTACCTTAAGGTACTTTCATCTTTTTAAATTTTATAAATGATTACATTGTGATGGGCATTTTAGTAATTTAGGGTGTGCCCTTGTGTAACTAGACGTTATGGTCCTAAACACCCTAACCCAGTCCAATCGATGTACTACCCTCAGTGCTTCCTGGTCGGCATCATCATCGCAGTCGTGATCGATCGATGGCCACGCCGCGCTGGCGCTCGCCGCCGCTGGTTCTCCCGCCTGGACGCCAACGCTCGCCCCCATTCTGCCCCGTCGACCTCCAGCGCTCGCTACCATTCTGCCCCATCGGCCTCCAATGCAGCCATGCACGGTGCAAAGTCCAATCGCTGCTCTACATACACAATCAGGACTCAAAATTTCCGTGCCATGCATGCATGCATATGCTGCCTGCGTTGCTAGCAAACAAAAAAAGGAAAGAAAATCAAGCATGACAAGGAAGTCGACGGGCGGTAATCCTATTTCCTATTTTGCCGTGCAATAACGAGCCATCATGAGCGATCACAGTAATCACGGTGTTTCCTCCTCAACAATAAAAACCAATAATCAAGGTCCTTCCTAAAAAAACAGTAATCATGGTCAAACACACAATCAAGCCGAATCCGCGCTTCCTTCTATCGCCTCCCTCAGGAATGATCGCCGTCACCTGCGCGCTCGCTGCCGTGCAGCAAAGATCGGTCCCCAGGCTCTCCTTCACAGAAGGTGCGCCGATCAGTTTTACGTCACCACGGCGAGCACCAGCAGGGCCAGGCAGGCCCGCCAACGACGACATCGCGGTGCCCCTGCGGACGACGACGGTGCATGCCGCCGGGGCTGGCCGCGAGCAGGGCGAGGTCCGCCGTGAGGAGCGAGGAAGTTTTTGGGTCATGGTTGCAGATAGTCTCACCCGCAAAAAAACATGAAAATCTCATTTTTTTTCCATACATGACCATACTAAAATGACCAATTTACCCTTACTTGAATATAAAATTAAAAATAAAAGTAGATACACCCCCACCTATTTTGGTGCTTGGTCCCACCTAATTTGGTACTGTCTCCACCTATTTGGTAGCACCAGGTACTTTCATTTAGGTACCTCCTACTTTTCCACCATTCGATCTTACCTAATGGATGGTCCACCTTTTTTCCAACCATTGTAAAATTTCTCTTATTACATATATTATTTTTCTACAGTGTGTACCCTATATATTGAACACAAGTAGATTCCTTGTCCATTATCATGCTTGATTTTCATAAAGCTAAGATTCTTGTGCAAACTATTTGAAAACACATGGTTTGTGGCCATGCCAATAGTTGTTTATAGGTGTTTGTTTTATGGAATTATTGAGGCAGTCCATCACACAATCTCTTTATTTTTTTGTTGGGTTTGAGGAATAGAATGAGTTGATGCATCACCACCTCTTTTCTCAGACTTATACTCCGTAACTAGTACTAGTAAAAAAATAGTCATTCCATTAAATTAGAGAAATGAACTCATAATATACCACCTCACCTAGAATGGTTTTGATTCTCTAAACCAAAAACTCGATCTGAGTCGGCTCTAAACCAGCAGCATTGCTTCATCCCTGCTGTGAACGGGTAGATGACACTGGTAGGCTGGTTGTACTCGCTATTTATTTCTATAGTAGGGGATGTCTATATAGTCTCTAAAGATCACCGCGACAGTGACGTATATAGGATGTCTACAGTGAGAATCAGTATTTCTTTTTTGGTGACCTTTTAGTTCAGATTTTTTTTCTATTTGCACCTCCATGCATGGAATCGAACAATATATTTTTTACCATGTGTTGGCCATGTACAAGACCTGATACTCCTTCCATTCCAAATTATAAGTCACTTTTGACATTTTAATACATCTATTTTGTTATGCGTATCTAATATATAACATGTCTAGGTATATAGTAAAAATGGATGAAAGAAAAAGTCAAAATGACTTGGAATTTCGAACGGGAAACAAAGATATCTTACTATATCCAGACATCCAACCACAAATACAAGTATCATTTTTGATTCACATAATTAATTATCCTATATATGAGTATCTGAGATTGTATCATAGCTCTCCACCATTTTGCTATTCATCTAGATAAAATAATATGTCTAGATACAATGGATGGAAAAAAAGTCAAAGCATGATTTAGAGTGGAGTAATAAACAAAGATATCTAGCTATATATCCAGGCATCCAGCCAAAAATATAAAAATCTTTTTTGATTCACATAATTAATTATCCTGTGAGTATCTGATAGAATGTACCATAGCTCCTGATTTACAATGGAGTAATAAACAAAGATATCTAGCTATATATCCAGGCATCAGGCCACAAATACAAAAATCTTTTTTTGATTTCCATAATTAATTATCCTGTGGGTATCTGATAGAATGTACCATATTTCCCTACGCCATTTTTTGGAGGCAAATAACTCCTTTCCATTTTTCTCTCTGCCAATTCAGTTACAAAGGGAGCCCCCTCTCCCGTCACCCTCACCAACCACCTAGTAGCATCAGCAGCGAACAAATTTCCTTTCCTGCATCCCGGCGCTGCCCAGGGTCCCGATCCTCGCCTAGCTAGCGCCATGCCTCGCAATCGCGGGAAGCTCAAGATCCAATGGATCGAGGCGAACGCCGCCCGGAACGCAACGTTCCGGAAGCGCCGCGCAACGCTGCTGGAGAAGGCCAAGGAGCTCTCCATCCTCTGCCAAGTCCCTGTAGCCATGGTGGTGTATGGCCCCGGTAACGCCGACGAGCCGGCGTTCTTTCCGGAGGACCTTGACGAGGCCAAGGGCATTATGAGGAAGTATTTAGAGCTGCCTGAGTCCTCCAAGCAGGTGCACAGGCTGGACAACGAGGGCTTCCTGCGCCGATGCTTGAACAAGATGGGGAAACGCTTCGAGAGCTACAAGGCCACCTCTCGCCAGCTCGAGGTCAACCTCACCCTCAACGACATCAGCCTCGGCCGCCGCAGCAACATCGACGACCTGGCCCCCGAGCTCGCCGCCGCCGTCAGGTCGGAGTTCGCCTTGCTCAGGAGCTCCATCAACGGGCGAGTTCACGCGCTCACCACGGCCGCCGCGGCGGTCGTTCCGCCGCCACCGCTCGGACCGCTTGTGTCGACGCAGGAGGAGCCACTGATGGTGGCCCCTCTTGCTATGGCGGCGCCGCCGATGGTGGCCAACGAGCCGCTGTTTGTGCTGCCGCCGCCGCCGCTGGATCCCGAGCTGCTGATGGTGCCACCACAGGAGCCCCTCATGGCGCCGTCGCAGGAGCCACCGATGGTGCCACTGTTTGTGATGGCGCCTCCAATGTTTGCTGACTTGCCGGTGCTGGTGCCTGTGCCGCCCACGCTTCTGCCTGCGCCGCTGCACACCGTGGGGGATCCTCTTGTCCTCGCCACGGGTATCGGTGTTGACGATGGCGAGGACGACGGCTTTCCTCAGGGTGGAAGCTACCTGCTTGAGGTGGTGGACGCCATTTTGGACGATGGCAGTGGAGACGCCGTCCAGGCCACCGACGAGGACGTCGACAGTCTGCTCTGGGAGCACGGCCTCGAGAGCTTCATCAAGCCCAAACCGTAAGGGGTAGTTTGGATACACAAAGTCACCATGGGAACTGAAGGGGGATGATGAACAGATTTGTTCTCAGTTCCTTCAAATCCCACGGGGAATGATCCATAATCCAAACTAGCCCTATAGGGCACAAGAATGCATGCCTACCTGTGTTCAGGCGTATGCATGAAACAAAATCTATTTTATGATTTGGTTTGTTTGATTTCAATTGTGTTGTATGTCAGATGGTATGAGTCTCAAGGTTAGGGTGGAGTATTATCAGGAATCGTCGTCGTTCGAGTTATTAGTCCTCATTACTAGGGCTACATGTACTCAAAATTTGAATTTGGCAGCAATTTGTGTTTCGTTTCTATATATTTGTTTTCAGCACTGCTCCTTTGTTATGGTCAGTACATGTTTCCGTTCATCTGTGACAGCGAATTAAAAGGTAGTTTAGCAGTAAATTTCATCAGGCCTTCAAGGATTAGGTCTCATCAGATCTTGTACTAGTAGCAACCTTGATGGGATGACTGTGTGTCTGTCGTCGATGAAGACAGCTCGCTGTTCATCACTGCATACGCGCGTCACGATTCACTAATAGAAACACTACAAATCGCATCCTGTTTATTTCGGTGATTATGTATTGCCACACCAATCTGTTGCGGTGGCACCACCAATGCAGCTGACGTGCCGGTGCCGGTGCCGGTGCTGGTGCCAGTGCCGCATACGCTGCAGGCGGCGGTGGGGGATCCTTTTGCCCCCGCTGCTTGTGTGGGTTGAGACGAGGAGGAGGACGACGGCTTTCCCCAGGATGGAAGGTATGTATCTCCTTGAGTGACGGACGCCATCTTGGACGATGGCAGTGGACGCTCTGTCCGGGCGTACTGATGAGGACGCCGTAAGTCTGCTCTGGGAGCATGGCCTCGAGAGCTTCATCAAGGCCAAGCCCATGCAAGGGCTAGTTTGGATACACAAATTCAGAATGGGGATGAGGGGGAGGAACAGATTTTGTTATCAGTTCCCTCCCATCCTACTGAGAATTGATCAATAGTCCAAACTAGGACTAAAGGGCACAAGAATTCTCGCCTACCTATTCAGGGGCATGCATGAAATAAATTCTAACTTATGATTTGGTTTGTTTGATTTTTAAATGTAGCTTATGTTTACATTTATTTGATTTTAATTGTGTTGATGTTAAGAGTCCTAATGTTAGGTTGTAGTATCAGGAGTTGTCGTTGTTCGTGTTATTTGTCCAAATGTATCCACTTTTAATTTGGCAGCAATTTGTGTTTGGTTTCTCTGTTTGTTTCTCGGCACTACTCCTTTGTTATGGTCATTGTTGTTATATGTTCATCAGTGAATTAAAAGAATCTAGCAGTAGAGAGTTCATTTACAGGCCTTCCAGGGATTAGGCACTATACACAGCAGCACACGTCAGATTATGAGACTAGAACCTTGATGAGATGATGGTGTCTGTCGATGAAAACAGATCGCTAGCTGTTCATCATTGCATAAGCACATCACAGACAACAATAATGCAATTGCACCCTCTGTATTTCTGTGGTTATGTAGTGCCCCTTAACATCCAAGGAGGCTGCAAGAGTAACTCAGAAGCCTGACAGCAATCCCAATTTACCTAACAGTGCAGCCACACAACACCACCATGTCGCAGGAGCAAACTTTTGTTTCAACAACTGACCAATGCTCCACACAAAAACTATATATATATATATATATATATATATATATATATATATATATATATATATATATATATATATATATATATATATATATATATATATATATATCAGAAATATTGTGCTACCACCGTGGGCAGCTACCACCCACGGGTGATAGCTACCCGGCACCAAAAATACACACACATGAGCTGAACACATGCATGCATTGTGCAGACTTTCCCTACTTTCTCTAGCGCCGCGGCATGCATGTACGTGGGGGACCCCATGCATTTGTACGGAACAAGATGATGCCCCTCGGTGTACCAAAGCAAAATAATTCAAGAGAATCTCGTGACCTACTTCCAACTTTAATTATGAACTGAATTGCCATAACTTATAAATGGTGCATTATTTTTGTAATCTATTTGCACTATAATATTCCTTGCAATTAAGTTTATAAAACAAGATCTCATTTGGCCATGTTTTAGTGTAAAAACATTTTTTTTTTGAAAAAGTACCCCACGTGAAAATATTTAAAGATTTAGTATCTTTAGTACAAACAGCACCTATTTGGAGCTTTTCCAAACT